>OX123195.2:62543640-63143640 GCA_944739405.2 Euclidia mi
CCATTTCAGGCCGTAACGGATCGTAGCAGTGACAGACTGAGTGACAGATGGTTAGCATACCTCGGTATAGTTTCAGTGGGTAAACAAGCGTCTGTCACACGAGATTTGGTTGCGCAAACACGGGTGTTGTCCTCTCGTGTGGATGGATCGCTTTGAGCTATCGCCACTGGAATAACTCTTAGTGATCGTGAATGTTGAATTTGGTAGGATGCTGTTGTATGGTATATATGTATCAAACATACTTTCACCACAATGGTGAAATAAGGCATAAGAAACTATGTAATACAAGTGTATCATCTAAAAATGTACCCATATTTGCAAAATGAAATTGATTTGTATGTTTACCTATTGTCAAGTACTCATAGTTTGGTTCTGCTTAGTTTGGGACTAGATGGTGTTTAAGACTAAATTACACTTAAATCAAACGAAAATAAAAGTCGAAGAGGATGAAATACGAGGTATCTAATAGTCACTACGGAGAAACAACATTTATGATGAACCTATATTAGGTATAAAAATATGAATTTTCTTTTTGGGTTCCTCATTATGTCATCTATATACCGCCTGCAAAGCAGCTAAATTTACTTCATGCTTTTGCGAAGAAAGGTAGCCTATATTTTGTTCCGATGTAAAAGCTATATTACAGTTGCATCAAACTCCGTTAAGTAGTAATAGCGTGAAAGAAGAAACACCAAAACTTTCACATTGACAATACGAAGTAAGGATAATAATTAGATTAGGGACACAAAGAGTAGGTAATAACCTTTCATCGAACAAAGGCTCTAGTAGAGCTCTAGAATCTAGTAAATGTAAATACAATAAGCGTACACTCACACATGGATTTCAATCAATACAGTCATTAATAAGTAAATAGTACACGACCCAACTGTGCCATCAAATAAGTAAATTACAAGAGATGTACACATATTGATGTTTAGACGGAGTGTATAGTTAACTCTGTCCGTATATACATCGTGTCCTGTATAGTCTTAGTATAGTCTTAGAGTCGTAAGATGCCACTGCAGGATTTCTACGTAAGTATCAGTTTTCATTTTCATATATAATATAATAAATTGTTTGATACGGATCCGTAAGTTTTCCCAAATAAATACCATTTTATAAGCACGGCCATATTTTTACAAGCAACCTTACTTGAAGAGTTTGTTTGGTTGAACGCGCTTATCTCAGGAACTACTGGTCCAAATTGATTTTTTTGTGTTAAGTACCTCATTTATCAAGGAAGGCTACAGGCTATAGAACCACGGGAGCAGAGCAGTAACCCGAAATAACTCAGGTGTAAGCGCGGCCTAATTTAAACCTAATAAATCTAAAAAGAAATTTTCATTAAAACCAAATGAAGGTCAATATCTTGCATCGTGATCTCGTACTAATAGGACGTTACGACACATCAACAAATAATTACACACGACACAATGTCAAATCACGAGTTGAAAACTCACTATGAATATAAAGAAACATATTTAATAACTTAAAATACCGGACACGTTTCAAAAGCTGCACGAAACGACCAGAATAATAAGATCCTTAGACTCCCTGAGCTTTTTCAAAATAAGGTTTATTTTCTTAGAAGTTTCCGCTTGCAAAAGATCTTGTATAAATGGTTGGGTTGTAGCGTAGTCACGAGTATCTCAACCCGGTTACTTAGATCATATCGCGAGTGGATTTATTTAAGTGAGGTACCGTTTCGCAGTTAAGAAGGCATGCTGTACGATGCCAAAGCGTCGTGCTTTGAACTTTGAAGGCTACGATGTAGACAAGTTACGGTTCGGGTAACGGTATTTTGCGATTTATATGCTTATCCATGGTTATCCCGTTTCGGTGAGGTAAAATGCCTGCTGTACTGTGAATGACTTGCAGAGCTGTTTTTATATTTATTTTGTCATCAAAGTCCATATAGATTTGTATATATTATGTGTGTATGAGCTTATTTGTCTGTCTGTATATAGAAAATACTTGCGTTACTGACTGACTGAAAACGCATAGCCAAGACTATTGAGAAGCTAAAAGGCATGTATGTATATTCCTTGGGAAAGCAGGGTTGCACTAAGACGGGATCCCGAAATTCCCTCTGAATCGTGAAAAACGGTTAAATAAAAAAAAATCGGGCGTAGCTGCGGGCATCCAATCTAGTACTTTTATAATAAAGCAGTAGTTAAAAATAACAGCTTCTTTAAAGGCCATAAGCTCAAGAAGTACTGACCGGATTTGAAAAATATTTTCCTGTTAACAAGCTTATCTTTAAGGAAGGTTTTGTATCATTATGACAACATGAACTATAATAACCACGCAAAGAGATAAAAATGTTAAGCGGGAAAGGTCAGCGGGTAAATTCGGTGGCATAGATAGTTGAGCCTCAACTCATTTCCACGGCGCACGTGTAACTACAAAAATATTTCTTGCGATTCTTGTTACATTCGTTTTTATCGCCACACAGATCATTGATCATCATTTACTTATCATCATCATCATCAGCCTTTAACAGTCCACTGCTGGACCAGGCCTCTCCTTTGAAAGGAGGAATTGGTCTACTATACCACGCTGGCCAAACGGGTTGGTATAGGGTTTGTATCAAGTTTTCCTTCTCTTACAGGGCTGTTCTCTGCATAATACGCTCCCTCTGTCGGCTCTCACGACACCCATGGGATGATATGGGATGGTGACATTCCCATAAATAATTAGATACCAAGATTATGATTTGGTTATGAAAACACAATATCACTATAATTTCGCATTTCAAAACTATTGATAACTAGGTGAGCCCTCTGTTACACTCGCGTTATTTAGGGCTACTGCTCGAGGCTCATAGCGTGATGTTATAAGCCTTCTTCGATAAATGGACCGTCCAACAAAGGGCGGATTTAGATGAGCGTTTTATACGCGCGTATAAGCTCGCCTTTTGGCACACGCGTAACTCTTACGAGCGTTGACGCGCTGAGCCGTCAGAATCCACGTTGACACTGACAAGATGTCACTACCGTTTCGAGCGAATACGCCGAAGTATGCCCGTTTACGCGAGTCCGGTTTTGAGAAGCGCGCAATGTAGCGCGCGCGTAAGCGCGAATACTGAAACGACCGTATACGCGCAGAAAAATACGCTGATCTGAAATCGCACAAAGACATAATATGGCTGTGACATGCGGACGGATGGCCAGACAGACAGACATGGAGAATCCATAAGGGTTACAGTTTTTGCCATTAATGGCTACAGAACCCTAAAATCAGTACAATCGAACCAGCGGTACTAACAAATTCTTCAGCTTTCTAATATTGGTATAGAAGTACCTATAGATAATACCCTGTTTTCAATTTAGCGTTCTCTTTATACGTACTAAATGCATTAAAATAGGTTTATGTATGTATCATGAAAATAGAGGATTTGAAAATCAGCATGGTAAGCCGCGCAGGAAGAACGCTTTTAATGGGCACTATATTTTATGCCACTAAAGAGAGTACAAATAAAAACTAATCAACTACAAAAGCCATTTTCAAATAACTTATTAAAATAACATGCATAGAATGGCTTTTAAAAAGAAATAATAACATATTTACTTAAAATTTTGACTGCCTCCGTGGTCCAGTAATCTGCGTTTGCGTCTGCTAATTGGGCACTACTAGGATCGATTCTCCGGTCGGGCAAAAGTGTTATTGAGTTTTCCGAAATCTTGCAAGAAGCACGGAGTCTAGTAATGTGCTCAGTAACGGCAATAGGCTCACCCCTTATTTTGTGGGGCCTAAAATTCATTACACGGTGAATTGTGAGTGTAATATTACAACTCTGCCTACCCGTGGATGGAGGCGTGAGTCTATAATGCAAGAATTACTTAAGCAGCGTGTTGGGCCCCTTACTGTTTCTCATCTATATTAATGATATCCCTAAGTGTACCAAACAAAACATGGTCCTATTTGCAGATGACAGTACAACAATAGTAAAGTGTTCAGAGCTGAGTGAATATCAAAGGGATATCAATAATTCTTTAGCTGATATAGTTAAATGGCTAGATAGTAATAACTTAATGATTAATTTTATAAAAACAAAAATTATGCAATTTCACCAACGATGTGAGGTACCTAACTTAAATATTACTTATAAAAACCATACAATTGAACAAATAAATGACGCTAAGTTTTTGGGCATTACTATAGATGATAAACTCACATGGAAACCTCATGTTCAAGAACTATGCAAACGACTAAGTACGTCTGCCTTTGCACTCCTTCAACTATCTCATAAAGTTGACAATAAAACACTTTTGACGACTTATCACGCTCTAGTGGCGTCACTTCTGAGATTTGGAGTCATTTTCTGGGGTCACTCGACGGATCGTGATATGAAAAATACACATTTATTTACAAGAATATCTGCAGTTCGAAAAGCCCCGATGCGAGCTCAATATGTGAATAAACTATGCCTAATAAAATGTAAAACTGCTCTGATGCAGAAGAGCTTCTTCGGTATGGCACCTAGGATATTTAATAATATACCCGACACTTTAAAAAGTCTGCCATTTATGAAATTTAAATATCAATTAAGCAAGATACTTATAGATAATTGCTACTATTCTATTGACGATTTACTCAAAGATAAATTATTGTAAATGTTTTGTTCGTATGGTTTTGGTATATTGTGTATTTTTTTTAATGACATTGTATAAATTCAATTACTTTTATTATTATTTTTTTTAATTTGACAATTGATTTCTTTGTTGTTTTAAAAGCACGATATTTCGCATTTTTTTATTATTTGTATGTCATGATGACAAAACATAGCGCACTTTATATATATTTTTTTAAGACCACCACAATTTATGTATACCTATGTTTAACAAATAAAAATTCTGATTTCTGATTTCTGATTTAAAAGCTTATATTTTCTTCTATAAATTTAGGCCGTGGCTTATTTAGGTATTAACATGATAGTTAAGTATACTATCACGGTGATTCAACTTGTTATCATCTATTATGTTTACGAGATTATTATACGTTATTTAGACGATATTATAGCAGAAATTCATGAGGGTCTAGACATGAGAAATAATGTAATGTGTCGAATAATATGAAGATCACAGCTCCAACAAGCACTCAATTATGAAACTGGTTATTCACCATAGATATGCTAACATCATTTCTGTCCATCCAAAGGTTGCTTAAAAGAGATCGCGTTTAGCGATAAGGCCGGCGATTCTACATATGGCGTAGTTTAAAAGATATTTTTACAGAAGTTTTTTACTGAATGATGAAATATGCTGTGCGCATTGCTTCGTCAATGATCACATGTAAAATGGTGAAGAAATCGTCGTCGTGAGGTAATCTGGTTTTCTGCGAGTTATCTATAATGTTTTCGGATGACATATGAAGTCTACCAACCACTAGGCCTTCTTGTCTTTCTCATAGTGAGAATAGGCCCAGCAGTGGCCTAGTTTATAGGGCATCATCACAGCTCAAATCCAACAAAGTAATTTCACTTGAAAGCAGTCTCTAAGCTGATCGAAATTCTAAAACCGTAGATAGAACAAAGCTGAATTGTAAAAGGCATGAATTATATTTTGAGCCTTCACTTTTACACTATATTTGTGATATTACACCCATTCTGGAGCCGGCTTTGTGTAAAAATACAGCAAATAAAGCCAACATGTTATTTTGTTATGAATGTTATCAAATACTACATTAGAATCTGAGGGTCAAATAGAGTTCATGTAAATAAATATCACATTCGAGTAAGTGTAAATAGTACAGGTTGGTACATATATTTATTATCATTTCAATATCTGTATGTTTTCAACAGAGTCAATTTAAGATATACAATTTTCTGTATGTATAAAATTCTTGCGCTACTGACTGACAGACGGGTTGTCTGTCAAAACTATTGGGCGCAAGAAGCCGAAAGACATGTATGTTCCTTGGGAACCGTAGGTGAGCACTAAGGGCTCCTACACTCAGTGCCGCCGGCCAAGCCGCGTGCACCCGGCGGCATAAAAAGCCGCCGGCTTTTGCCACACGAAGGAGCTGCCTGCATAGCCGGCCGGATAGGCCGGCGTGCCGCGTGGGTTGCAACTTGCTACTTGTGTGTGGTGGACATACATGCGGCAGATGCCGGCGGCACCGACGCGCGGCAAAAGCCGGCGGCACTGTGTGCAGCAGCCTTAAGAAGGGATTGCCCAAAATTCTCACGAGATCGAGAAGAAACGGTTAAATAAAAAAATAATTGTGCGAGCGTAGCTGCGGGCTACCCAAAGTTACAATAAATATTTTGCAACGAAATATCAATTTAACAAATAATTTATATGTATGCTAAGCTGTCTACAGCATATATCAGATTGATTGAAACACAATTTTTCGATGTTAATAATGTCACTACCCTAGGGAATACGAACGATGACTCTATACTACGATGTTATACATGCGAAAGTGTGTTTGTTTGTCCCACTTTCAGGTTGTAACGATGTGTACTTACATATAAAGAGTGTACATAAATATACGTAGAGAGGCTACTTTTTAAAACACGATTACTAACTCACACACCACTCTCATTGGCCATTCTAGGTATATAAAACTCTTCCGTTTCTGATTGACTGACTGACAACGCACAGCCGAAACTACCGGGCGCAAGAAACCGAAGTTTGACATGTATGTTCCTTAGTGAATGATGGGGAGGACTACGCCTATTTCCCCGCAGAGGTATCTCTGCATACCTGGTAAATCTGGCCAAAAGTGGGTGTAGAAATATACCTATATTTCTACACCCAGTTTTCGCCAGATTTATTTTAGTCCCACGTAACAGGGGACGAGCCTTTTGCCGTACCGGGCACATCACCAGACTCCGTGCTGCTACTGAGAATTTCCTAACGGAAACAATAAAAAATAATAATCAATAACACTTCGCCCGACCTATGGGGATCGAACCTTAGATCTCGCGATCCCATGCGCACATTTATGCTGCAAGACCAACGAGGCAATCGCATTTCCACATCTAAGGAGGTAAATGCTCCAACGTGCCGCCGGCGAAGTTGAAAGTTGAGTTCTAAATGAAAAATTTTAACTTTATTACGTATCAGTGACGTAAAGACTCATACCTATCTAGCAAACTCCAAATTCCAATATATCGAAAAGGGATTATCAATCTCCGCCAAACTGAAGGAATTGACCTTAAGTTTGCTTAATCATTGTTAGACCCAGCGTAGGAGGAGCCCTTTGAACAATGATTTGATTAAATTGATCACCTGCCCTTTGTCTTACTAACTGTACGGATAACGAAGACTTCTAACTTACACTTGTAGCTACACACACAATACAGTGAGTAGAATCTGGAATATCGTAGATATTGCGATTCAAAGAGCCTTGTATCCCGCCAATAATATATCTTAAACGAATTAACTAGAATAACTGATTCAAATTTATTTGTTTCACGTATGCCACGCAGAGGGTTTCGGATTCGAATCCACGGCGCGCACCAATGACTTTTCGGAGTCATGTGTGTATTGAATTGTTAATTATCGCTTGTCCTGTGCCTCGGAGAGCACGTTAAGCCATCGGTCCCGGGTGTCATGAAGATCTTTGACAGTAGTTACAGGGCGTCAGTACCTCTAAATAAACTGGCACGAGTCTAAACCATGGAATATCGCTATCCCTTTGGGTTGCAGAGGTCAGACAGGCAGTCGCTCTGTGGAAAACCTAATATTCAACCAAATCCAGTTAGACTAGTAAGCGGACCCTGGGTTGAAACTGGGATAACGCTAGGAGGATGTTGATGATTTATTTGTTTCCCGCATCGTACAGCCTTTCACAGTCCGCTGAAGCAAGTAGGCTCCAACCTATCTGCGACAAAATAGCATTGTGATCCAAGAGGAG
Source organism: Euclidia mi (assembly GCA_944739405.2). NCBI lineage: Eukaryota > Metazoa > Arthropoda > Insecta > Lepidoptera > Erebidae > Euclidia > Euclidia mi. The sequence continues at coordinate 62,551,507 of OX123195.2, forward strand.
GATATGCTTACTGTACCACGGTAAACGCGTTGGTATGGGTTTAATGTCAAGTTTTCCCAACTTTAAGCCTTTTATGACACCCACGGAATATTATATTGTAGTGGCACTTTGTATCCAAACACACAGAAAAAAACTGCCTATCACACAAATAGTTGCCACGGATCTGAGTGTTCTTTTATATATCTGTTGTTTGAATTTCTGTGTCCTTCGCCACGTAGAAATATATATTTTATCATCATCATCATTATCAGCCTTTAACAGTCCACTACTGGACTAGGCCTCTCCTTTGAAAGGAGGAATTGGCCTACTATACCACGCTGGCCAAACGAGTTGGTATAGGGTTTGTATCAAGTTTTCCTTCTCTTACAGTGTTGTTCTCAGCATAATATGCTCCCTCTGTCGGCTCTTACGACACCCATGGCATGATGTGGGGTGGTGACATTCCATATTCTTAATCCGTCACCACACGGACTATATATTTTATCAACCAGTTACAACCGTGCTGTATGTAAGTGGAAATCAGTGGGAACATCAAATCCACGCTGACTGTTGGTGAATTATCTACACCCACAATCACTCATCTACATTTGGGCCATTGTATAACACCCAATTAAAAAAATAAAAATAGCTACATTAAAAGGTTCCATTTATACATGACATTTGCTTTTTCAGTGAATTCTCGCATCAAAACGCGTCCCTTATCACAGAGACCCACAGACAATATTCTAACAAATAAAATAGGCTGTAACACAGAGAGTATTTTTCGCAAAGGAATATTTTATGAGTTGATATAATGAAAACTACATATGAACGGCAATAAAATATTCCTTCTGAGAAACAAAATCTCATTTGCAATTCACACTGTGTATATGAAAACTTGGACATAGGCCCAAGCATAATATGATAATAAAATGTTTGCAGGCGACCCACTTTTGCAGTCGTAACCGTATTTTTTCGCGGTTTAATAAAATTGTGGGTTGTCCCCACGATAATTGCTGGAAACATAAATTACCACCTGGGCGCGTAGCCCGCTATATTTTGCAATTTTTTCCATTATCGCGGATTATTCTAGCTGAATAATATTAATACTGTAATGAGAAATGTAATTGGTTAGGTTATTACGTCTATCGTAATTAAAAGATCTAAAGTAAATCATTAATAAACTCTGTCTCACATTTGAATGATCACAAATGAGATATAATTCAGTATTGCTAATGTATTTAACGTATCTTAATCATCAAAGTCATCATCAGCCCTTTATACTGTCCCACTGTGGGCACGGGCCTCTTCTCACTATGAGAAGGGTAAAGCCATAGTCAACCACGCTGGCCAAGTGCGTGTTGGCAGACTTCACATGTCGAGCAGACGGATCGCCTGATGGTAAGCAATTACCGCCGCCTATGGACACCTGCAACACCAGAGGAGTCACAAATGCGTTTCCGCCTCTTGGGGTTGGGACAAGGGAAAGGATAAGAAGTGGGTTGAGGGAGAAGGAATAAGGGATAGGGCCTCCGGCACTCTCACTCACCGAACGAAACGCAACAGTTTAGGTACTGTTACTTTACGTCGATTTTCTGTGAGAGGGTAGTACTTCCCCGGTCGAGCCGGCCCATTCATACCTATTCTACCTGTCTTTCGAGAACATTGCGGAGAACACTCAGACATGCAGATTTCCTCACGATGTTTTCCTTCACCGTTTAGCAAGCGATAATTTACAATTTAATACGTATATAACTTCGAAAAGTCATTGCTGTGTGCCGTGGATTTGAATCCGAGACCCTCTGCTCCGCTGCCTTCATCATCAAAATATTTCAAAATAAAGCCAAAGTCATAGTCTTAGTATTATCCCGGCTACACCCAAGAGGCGACGGTTCCCGGAATCGAAGGTGCGCTTTGTATTCTGAACAGATTATACAAAATATATAAACATTGGTATGCTACGACTGTCACCTATCTCCGCAACCCAAAGGGATAGCGATATTCTAGGGCTCCGAATCCTGGTACTGACTCATCATAAGTACGGTAAAAGATCATGACAGTGCTCTCCGAATACACACATAACTTCGAATGTTAGCTAGGTTATAACCTCTGAACTACAGTCTGCTGGTGTCTCTCCTAAGCTATTGCTCCATTTTGTATTAAAGCTTAGAGTATGGGATATATTCAGTCATAATTAAGTATTTTTAAAAGCATTGCATATACTATGTCGCTCTGTTAATTCCAGACAGCCACTTAGCACATTTTTCATGAACGTCGCAGATTTCATTGTATTTATCTGCGTTTCCTTGAATACCTCCTCATTAAGTAAGGGCGTAGAGCCACAAGGGCCATAATTACGCTCTGTTTGTCAATGAAGCAATAACGGATTACAGGTGTCGTGTGTGGTGATGCGAGATGCCGTGTAAGTTCCTGACCGTATGTGTGGGCTAATTACGTGATTGAGACATGTTACATAATATACTCGTATGTACCAATAAAGTATCTCTCGAAAAAAAATAAAGACGTTTATTACGTAAGGTTGTCTGTTTTTTATGATGAATATTGCTTTTTATTGATTTTAATCCTATATTACTATAGATACATGGAAGAAGTCGACTGATTGAAGTTCTTTCAAATAAAAAATCTAAATGCAATAACACCCCTGACATAGATCTTAATAAATCGTATCATAATCGGTCAATTCGTTTAGGAACCACGATGTCACAGATAAACACACATGGGTCTACAGTTTAATAATGTTAAAAGCCAGCTAGATAAGGTATCTTGGTATATTTAAAATAGTTCTAACGGTATAATGTAGCATGTCAAAACTAAGTCAGGTATACTTATTAGCAAAAGAACACAAATTGCATTTGTCTAGCTTCATTAGCATGGGATTAGCCATGCTTATCCGGATAAATGATTTCATATACTTACTATTTGTTTATATTATTATTATTTTTAGCCGAACCTGTCCCACTGCAGGGCGCCTCCCTTCCTTCTTTCCACCTCTCTCTATCGAGAGCTGTTGTGATCCACTTTTCATTGTAAAGTTTTAAATCATAATGCCACCTAGCCCTAGGTCTGTGCGAGGCCTCTTGCGATCTGGGACCAACAAATTCATATAGTTTTATATAGTGCACTTGTTATAGTCACTCCAAAATAGCTACCCTTACCCTTTGTTGCCGAAGTTACTAAAGATAACAAGACGCAATAACAAACATCACTTATTGCACTAAGATGGCGATTTTCTAAAGATATTGTTATCACAACAGACCCTTTGACCCTTAGAGAAGAAAATTTCCAACTCAACCGGCCAAATGTTTATTTTTATTATTATTATATCTCAACGTTTAAGGGTTCTTTATTTTGAACGTTTTCTTAATTTTAATTTTATCGCGGAATTAATAAGAACAGTTTCTTATGTAAACCTTCAGTTAAGTTGTTTACTTATTATTTCATGGTTATTATTAAAAATTAAAAGTGTTTAAGTAGGTACGAAATTTTAAAAGATTTTTGTTTAAGCTTAATATTAAAGATAAAAGATAAGATAAGATAAAAATTCTTTATTGTACACCAGAAAAACAGAAATACAAATACAATGATCAAACATAAACATATTATTAAACATTTTATTACGCCTTTAAATTTATTTCATCGTGTTATATCTAATATATAAAATTCTCGTGTCACAGTTTTCGTTCCCATACTCCTCCGAAACGGCTTGACCGATTTTGATGAAATTTTTTGTGCTTATCCGGTATCTATGAGAATCGGCCAACATCAATTTTTCAAAAAAAAAAAAATTTGCAAAACAACGTTTGCCGGGTCAGCTAGTTTATATATAATATCCCCTTTATTTCACTGTATTTAATTTAAATAATCTGGTACCGTTATTTCTTAAAGAATCTATTAATTTGGGCATGTGAGTGGTTTACGATAAAACTACAATTCTCACGATTATATTATTTTAGACCGAGAATAAAGGTTTACGTCATCGAAGCATTTCTGATTTGTCTGCCAATTATGATATCGCAGGCGTTCCATAGTTAACATGAACGAAACCACTCACTGGCATGAACTAATAGTGATGTCAAATACTTGTACTATACCTGATGTTCTATTTATCCGGTCTTACAATATCAGTTGTTTCTAGGTTACCATGCAGGTTAAGTTGCAAGTGCTGCGTCTAAATTATGACTCAAAAATAATAATAGGTACTAACCCGACCTCATTATAAAACTACTACTAAATAAATTGCAAATTAGTCCTTGATTAAGAATTTGTAAAAGACGCCTTAAAGAAGGTAGTTTTATTTTAAATTTATTCTTAGTTCCAAAGAATTTTTGTGTCAGGTTTTTCACAAAATGTTTTGTCGACGATACGTAAGACAAGAACTAAATTAAGAATAATAATGTCCATGTTTTATAATATGTCAGTAGGTATACATTAAACATCTCATCAAATATTTCCAAAAAGACTTGATTACTTTCAGCGGGGCTGGTTTATCTAGCGGCATCGGCGACGAGAATTAACATAAATTACTAACATCTGCTATATTGTCTGTTTCTGGAGGGCAAGGGCTACAGCGGTGACTCATAGGTAGGGCTGCTATCACCTAAATTGCCGACGCCGGATAAAAACGGTAAAAATGCCGGACATTTGGGCGAAATATTGTTTTTCTCCAAACACCTCTGAAAAAGTAGCATTTATCGCGTATGTTTAAAAAAAAATTGGATTTCCGCTGACATCAAAAGTGTCCTACAAAACGTGAAAACTAAAAAAAGTGGGCTACACCCGGACACTTTCAAAAACCCCGCCCGGACGGCCCGCGGACACCCCTTAAACTAAGACAAATTCGGGGAAATCCGGACGGATGGCAGCCCTATTATAGGTAGATAGCACAATTGAGTTTGCGCGCGCTGTTGATTATGCAATTGGATTTAACTGGAGATGTTCAAGATGTTTGATGGAGTATGGTGTAGAATGGCACACTATATTCTTTCTCAAGAGAAGATTTAAATTGTCAACACACTGCCTGAGGTTCAGCATCTTAGAATCAAATAATTCTGACACTAAACATTAGAAACACTTTTTACACTATGCTAAAGAATAGAAACACAAAAATTTTATTGTAAAATTGAAAAAAAAGTTTCACATCGATCAGACTATCTAACGATAAAAAAAATGCAAACTAAGCTAATAAAAGCCTGTTAGTAAAATAAAAACGGCTTTGTATTAATTTTAATTTTATACAGAACTTCGAATGACAGAGTAAATTTGCTTTATAATGGTTATTGAAATGTCTATGTTCCAAGTGATACCACAAAAAATCCAATATACTAAACGCTGCGTTTAGTTACTAAAACGTAAAACCGATCTAATGAATTTGATTGTTATTTTCGTGTAACAAGTTTATTACTTTGAATTCCTGGATTGGAGATAATTTGTTGTTAATTCATATATTCCGAATATTTGATATATTTATGGATTTAATTATAAATTTATTTAGGTAGTCAAATTATAACATACTGTGACGAAGACTACAGGTTAAAATTATCCTCACCACTGCGCTTTAAAATTTAAGTAAGTATATTGAAATGCTTAGTATACAAACAATTGTAGACGTTGCAAAGCAGTAACAAGGCTGACAGTGTATGTCTAGACTACTGAAACCTACATACAAAGGAGATCGTAAATTCTAAGTAGAATAAGACCTTTGAATATATTAATGCTTAGATTTAGAACTAATTATAATTTATTACGTTGAATTATCCTACCAGCGTATTCCTGGAGCGCCTTATGTGTAAATCCACATACCTGAAAGTAAAAACATAATATAGTATATTAACACAAATATTTCCAGCTTCCAAACTTATATAATAAATAGGTTGATTTTAGTTTAATTACTGTACAGAAAATTGTGCTCGTGATTACGCGTGGATGTATGTTATCGTGGCATAAGCCCGTAAGGTAGTATAACAACAAGGTATATACTGCCAAGTTTCACCAAAATCTATTTTTTTATAGATTCACCCCTGTATCCCCGAAAGGATAGGCATAGGTGTGATATTACACCCACATTTCGCCATGAATATTTTAGGTCTCACGTAATAGGGGGTGAGCCTATTGCCGTACCGGGCACATTACCAGACTCCGTGCTGCTACTGAGAATTTCCTAACTGAAAACCCCAATAACACTTTGCCCGACCCGGGAATCGAACCCGATACCTCCCAATTCCACGCGCACATTTATGCCGCGAGACCAACGAGGCAGTCACCAAAATCTGTGCAATATTTTTGGGTTAAAGTCTCCGTGCCCCGCAGATTTACCTGCCACACCTCATCTATTGAACTGTCCTATCGTATCACTCATTACATCCTACTCAAAAACGGCAACTTCATTAAAAAGTATAGATTTAAAACAGCCAGACTTAACGGTAATTTCCTCTACACTGTCCTTATATTTCAACCATTTTAATAGTACAAGATTTTCTTTAGTAACTCTTACTTAGCTAGACGTAGGTACACTTTGCACTGGAAGATTAATAGCAGTTTTTACGTACCCGCTACCTTCGGGGCCACAGCCGCTATTCTATGGAGTATACCGACCGAGATAACGGCACATAAATCATCTCTGTTGAACAAGTAAACAAAAGCCTTAAGATTTCAGCAAATCAGAACCACGGAGTTGAGAATTCGAATTTGAAGGCATTCGAAGTTGGGATATGAGGGGAATATAATAGAATATTTTGTAAATACTTTCGAAGTTTTGCAATTTGCATACGTTTCAATATTTATGAAATGACTCCGGATCGCAGGGATGAGAAGAAAAGTTGAAGTACTTTCTAGTTGACCTGACTTTTTGGTATTGGTTGTCTAGTTTCATGTCAGAAGAATTTGACCTGTTCTTTTCATACGATTATGTTACGCATACAAAGGTATTAGATACAATACTCTGATATTTAGCTGAAGAATACCAGTAATTTATTTGCAGTTGGAATAGTTTATTTCTATAAATCTGGTATCTGCCTCCAATATCCAAATCCAAAGCAAGAGGCTTAAGGTGATGAAACAACAATCTTATTAATTTAAAGCAAGAATTTGCCTTCCTTGACCCTGTAAAGCCCTTGCCACAGTTGATTTATTTCTAGCACGGTAGCTTATTTTTAACCAAGAAAAAGCATCTGTTTTTAACAACACTAAACAGTGAACACATGCCTAATTAGGCGCTAAATACAAATTACGTCCAGTGAGAAGTGTGTCACATTGAACATTAGTTTTAGGTACCATTTTTGTACCGAATTCAGTACGATATTTGGTACTAAAATATCGAAGATAGTGCGACGTAAAGCACTAAGCTTAATGTTTCTATGTATGGTCACGTACTGTTATATTTTCAAGTGCTCACAGCAATTGTTTTACTCTAAATATCGTCGTGTACCTACATAACCGTTCATTGCTTATTTCTTTCGCCGCATAGTATTTCACTTGTACCTACATATTTTGAAAACCTTAATTATGGACACAAATTACGAATTTTAGTAGATATTTGGTACCATGGACGTGGTAAGAAATTACTTATTTAAGAAATTAAAGAGTAGTATAAGGTCTATGTTCGAACAATATTAGCGCAGTAAGAAAGTGCATCATGAGAAAGGTTTTGATATAGGTAGCTACCTACTGTGTTTACATATTTTCATGTGTTATTGTGTCTTATCCAGTTGATATAGTAATGAAAAACCACACATCCTGGGCACGGTCCTGGGACACTGGCTTGACGATATGACGAACCCACCCCTTTTTAAATCATGTCGTTATCTTTTTCGAGGCCGGCAAGGATTTTTTTCATGAGTGAAGTCTACAAAAATGAAATGCTCAGATATGCAACTTTCTTTCACAGCCGAGCCCAACGTTGAGTTTTATGAAAAATATATTGAAGTAATACCACCGATACGTTGATAAGAAAGTTATTACAAGTAAGACATGTTTTTCTTAAGAGTTAATTATAACACTAATTAACTTGCTACATAAAATAATAGGTAGGAATATACATAGGTGTTTGAGTTTCCTGCGAATCCACTGTTATTCTTTTGCATATTGCCTTGATTCCAAGTAGTGTTGCCCAAATTCAGTCTTGGTCTTGCAGTCTTGGTCTTGTTCTTGCGTTTTTGCAAGACCAAGACCAAGAACAAGACCGCGTATTTTTAGCAAGACCAAGACCAAGACTGATCGTGCAAGACTTGAGCAAGAACAAGACTAAGCCTGCAAGACTCTTGCGTCTTGCAGCTAGGACTTAGCGCTATTTCACGGAGTAGTTAGGTGTAACAGTTCGGTGTATAGGTACGCTTAGGAATTCTATGAGACGCAAAAAACTGTATCAAAGAATATGAAAAACTGGACCTATGCGCATTACGACTAATAGGTACCATAAACATACCTACATAGCGAATAAAAAAATATCCATTAAAATCAAACTGAGTGCATGCATAGTTATGTTTTAACCATCGGCACTTTGATAATGCGGCATCAAAGGTTTTGTACTTACTTCTCAAAGAAATTTGCCGCTTTTCGGAAGTACATGGTTATGATACACGCGCCGGCGGCTTCTTTTGAAATCATATACAACAATCGTTGCCGCCGCGCCGAAATCACAACATTTGACACTATTTGATTGCCGCCACAGGGCGTAGGTAGACTCATGCAAAATAATTTCGAATTTTAAGAGTACCTACAGGTGTTCCAAAGAATAAATAAGTTTCAGAGTGCTTAGAATGAAAATGAATACATTATACTGATCACGCAAGCAGTATTATGATTAGGATAAAATGGTAAGGATAGGTAGTAGATGTCATAATAATTTATTCTAGTAAGTATACAGGGTGTCCGAGTTAGGCCCAACAATATTTAAAGGTGTTTATCTATATCAAGTTTGGAATCGTATGCGTAAATGTTTATAATGAAAGCGAAACTTTTTTTTCCATAGAAAACTAAAAAAAATATTTTTTTGTGTTTTTTTCGACAACCCTAACAACTCTATTGTCGTGGTTGTGGCACGCACACACGTATACTATCACCCGTCATCCCCGCTCCTCCACGCCACCCGCGCCACGTTCAGCGCACGTGCACCTACTTAAAAAAAACTTTCTGTAAGTTATGCAATTAATCGCATGATGTAATAACTTGCATAGGTACAAATTTTAACTACTTTAATTATTATCATCATCCTAACCTTATCTGTGGTCTAATTAGTATCTAACTAAACCTAACTGGATAACCTACCTGCCTATGATTAGGTACAATTATTGATGAATAGGAAAATAAATTGCGATTATTTTAAATCGAAATGTAACAGGTGCCTAGATAGAACCTGACACATTACAAGTAATTCGCTTATCTTAATTCTAATCTAAAAATTTAATTATCTGAATTAAAATACAATACTAAATTTATTTACCTTTCATATCACCAAATAATGTCAAGGTGCATTGCTTACCTTAGGGTACCTAAACCGAGGGAGTGAGAGTGATTAAAAATACCATTACTAATTAATTAATCAATGCTTGTTTATTGTACGTTTTTCTAAGATTTAAAAACTTTAATAAATAGTAATAGACTGATAGGTAATTGCAAGACTTGCAAGACTCTTGCTGCAAGACCAAGACCAAGACCAAGACTGGGAGCGCAATACCAAGACCAAGACCAAGACCAGGTGTATTGGCGCAAGACCAAGACCAAGACTGGCTAAGTCTCGTCTTGTTCTTGCATTTGGGCAACACTAATTCCAAGGGCTAGCCATATGCTACTAGCCTATAATCTTCCTTAATAATTGTAGTGTCAACAACAAAAACAATTTTCAGTTTAATTTGTAGTTCCTGAGCTAAGTTCGTTCAAACAAAGAAACTCTTCGGCTTTATTGAATTAGTATAGTTAAACCTTAGCTCGTTAACGCTTGATAAGAAAATAGAAACGGTAATTCAGGCGATAGTCGGCTGGCCTGTTTGTTAAAGACCCGTATTTGGGAATTGTAAAAATCGTCTCGATCACTTCATTAAAAGGCAAACCAAATGGTTTGCCTTTTTATATAATAAACTATGCCTCCTTCTGTAAATACAGAAGGAAGCATAGTTTATTATGTATATACTTATCTATATATATTTATATTATATACTATTGTGACGTCGGAAGTCGTTAGAAACGTTACACTGTTGTATTATAGGTGATTCAATAGATATTGCGAAAATAATATGTAGTTGAATCCTTAAAACACTTAGGTTCAAATTGGACTTACATTGTTCTTAATAAATAAAGTATAGTTAACTACGCCAACGCTACCAGCTAGGGTAGCGTTGGCGAAGGATAAGGCTGGGATTGTGATGAACATTATTATAATTTACATATTTTATGAAAATCTTTTAATACATGGGATATACACTGAAAACACTTGATAATAGGAGGATAAAAACATGTTAAATATAAGAATAAAAATGTCAAATGTAGGTAAATGAAAGATTACAGTTAGTACCTACATCTGTGAACATGGCGTATACAAACCGAAATATCGGATACTCGAAACATGGTGTTATCCGATTGACAATGTAAAACTGATGTTCCATATTCTTTTATGACAAAAAATATCATTTTTCCTTTCATATAAATCCTTGCTATAATCGGATTCTATCCCACAGTTTTAACAGACCATCGAAAATCGAAGTGACTGTGCAACGTAAGCTTAAAATCGCCCCAGTTAACAGCCATTCCCTTTAGAGGTAAACCCCATCTAACCCACATACGCTACACAAGAATATTTGGTATCGCCCTTTGAACTAGCTTCAAAGGTTTGTAGTTCTACTACGTAAAAGCATAACATCTGCCGGAGAAAGCAACATCAAAACCGGTTCGGGCATTTAGGAAATTAGCCGATTTAAGCATACTGACTTGTTGAAATTGGTTTCTGGTTAGTTATTTACACACGCATTTAGTAAAACGCTGTTGAAATCAAACTACTTGTTGTGTTCGTGTTTCTGTCTACGCAGAAAAACACCTATAGTAAAAAATGTTCTGATACTTTAGGATAACTTTTACTGAACAACGGTTCCTGTAAAGAAACTGAAAAAGTCGGCTAGTAATAATAAAAATTTAGTTTCTAGCTCATTCGGTTTAACCCTAGAAAGATAATCTTATTGTAGTGTACGTAAAAGATAATAACAAAAAAACGTAAAAACGTATAAATAAAAACGTAAAATTTACGCATGTGTTGTATTTAGCTGTATGTCGAGATTTATTAATTAATAACAATAAACTAAACATTATTTTATATTAACCCATAGGTACAAATAAGAAAAACTACAAATCATTCATTTATATTTACTTATTTATAAAATAATTAGAAAATCTTTAGACTTCTTCTCTAAAGTAACCAAACTTGTGAACATTCATTCCTTCATCATAAATCTTGTTTTTACCTATAATAATCCGATTTTTTGTATTACACATGAATAATTAGAGTATCGTTAATTTATTACGAACCTACGGTTACAATAATATTATGAAAAATCATTACAATTATCATATGAGTCAAAATCCTAAAAGTGACGCAAAAGATAACCATGCGTCAATTTGACTCACACAGTCGTTTTTTTTTCGTAATCGGTGGCACTTACCTCAGTGAAACTTATGCCTCACGGAAGCTCCTAGTGACGAATGAGATGTCCTCGGCGCTGAACAACGAATTCGCACTATTTAGAAAAAGAGAGCAATAATTCGAAACTCCATGCGTAAATTTTACGCAGATTATCTCTCTAGGGTTAAATGAAATATCTTTAAAACCAATGTATCGTGATAGCGTAAACCATAGTTAGATGTCAATGAGTACCATTCGCGTAAACGCAAGAATACACTAAAACGCTGTTTTTATATTATTACGAAGCTTATTGTATGCAGGCGCTGTGCTAAGCGACTGTTTTGGTAAATGAGGGGGTGAAGCAGGGGAGGTGAAGGGAGCTTAGCTCCGTCTACTGCGGGGCGCCCCCCTTCATTCTCGTCGTGTGCGGCCGTATTCTGGCGACATCCGTATTCCAATATTTCAAAATCGCAAGCAAAACGTTTTAGCATATTGAATTGAGATACTGATATTAAAATTTATATTACATACATCAATCTGTTTGCACAATATAGGCATAGCGCAATTTTTGTTCTCAGTGCAGCCATGAGCAAAACTGGTTTACATTATTATGTTTGTTTTGTTTTTGTATAAAAATAGTGAAGCAGTTCATAGAATACCTACATCTAATTCCATTCCTGCCAGTTTTCAAATCTGTTTTGCAATAAATTGGCTGTGACATACGGGCGGACAGACAGACAGACATTGCGAATCTATAAGGGTTCCGTTTTTATAATTTTTGGCTACGGTACCCTAAAAAACGCTATACTGCTCTACTAAGCGCAAAAGCCGTATCTCAACTAAAGCCAGTTACGAGAAAATTGAAGTTTAGTAAAAGTTGATTTCTTTTATTTATTTATGGATGTTTATTGTTATTATAAGTATAATTATTATGGTAAAGGTTTTGAAATACGTCGCCGTTTTTAGGGGTTGTGAGTGATTGGAGAGAGAGGAAGGGAGGTCTTGAAACCCCCCTCACCATTTTCACTTGACGGAAATACTTGGTTTCCTCTGAAAAAAAAAATCTCCAAACATCGGTGTCATGGCACTGCCAACTTCCACATTCATCACACTAGTTTAATAAACTAAGGTTGACAGAGCCCTGCGAAGGGCTCCTATTTTCGGATTAAGGGTCAAAAGAGAACCCAACATAACCTATTTAGTTATTACAGTCGCACCTAACCCTAGGCACTCGAAAGCAATGACGCACAAATTTGACATTAGCTGTCAATATGATCATTCCAAGATGGCAGTTTTGCGTTCCGTTTCACGTTTTTCACATAAAACATAAAATAGACATTTGTAAAACTGTACTAAAGTATTAAAACTACGTTCCGTATTGCATAATTGCCGAAGTATTAATGAAATTTTGGAAATTGTTTTAAAATATTTAGACGCAACTCCGGCAGCCAAAATTACTATAAGGTGATTAAAACGAAATCCCTTAAGCCCCCTACACTACCAATACCCTCAAATTCAGGCGACTTGTTTCGAAAACCAACCCATTATTATTTTTCAAAATAAATGAAACATCAAAAATATATGTGGATATACCTTATTCATGAGATACTGCTATGTCGCTTAGAAAATTATAGAATTAGAATTTGAGTTACTGCTTTTTCGTTAGCTCTCGTCATACATGTTTGTATGGAAAAATATAAAAAAATTCTTTCGCTTCAAATATGTGTTGTTTCAAAGAAAATAAATATTAAAAGATATTTATTTATATTCATTTATAATTTATTAATGAAATACAGAGTTTACAGCTCATCAAAAGTTAGCTGTCTGCTACAACCCGGCAGGTTTTCTTTATTCTCATCGAATGTTAAAGGCAGTGTGTGAGGTGATAAGACTTATTATTTGCTGTTGCTCACGAGGCACAGTTTCATTTACTTTCCTTTTACGGCTTGGTATTGTAGAAATTTCAAGCACTGATGAAACATTTTCCTCTCCGTGATCTCGCAATGCCATCCCTTGAGCTTGACGAGAATCAACAATTTCAGACTACTGCCAATTCATATAAAACGCCACAAGCTTCTCCCAGAAAACATCATCTCTTTCTATAATTTCTATTTTTAGTGGTATACTTTCGCCACTCCACACAGCAAATAAACACTTTTGTTTGCGTGTAACGTGGCGTTGCCCCTGAATTTGGTAATAACAATTACAATATTTGTTTAGACTAGTCAGTTCACTTTTTTATCATGTTTCCATATTTGTATTTTATTTGCTCTTATACTATTCTCCAGGCCATTCTTATATGCAACTTTAGAACATTATATTTCCACAATCGTGTTTGGACCTATTAATCCATCTGGCGTGGCACCAATAATCGAATAATCCACAAGGCTCGATTGTTACATTTTCTTGCTGCGCCAGTTGTTGCAAAGCCAGTTGTTCATTTTAGATTCCATGCGCAACTGATTTTACATTGCAAATATTTTATTTGTACAAAATATTTTTTACTAAGTTGGCTTTACTGCTGTTATCTCTTCTTTTTACCACTATACAAAAATTTCAATCTGCCAACATATTCTTACGCAATTCGAACCAGTCACTGCTATCCCTCTTGTAATTTTTGCTTATCACTACGGAATTTGAGTCAAATTTGTTAAAAAAATTGTTTGGCATTTATTGGCTAGCTCTTGAACAGATCGTGTTAGGAATGACTGAAGTCAAATGTGTGCAAGACGTTGCAGAACTGTTATCTTTAACTTCAGTGTAATTACAATAATGATAATTAGTTACGTACTTTATTATTAAAAAATACTATATCTTGTGTTATAGCAAACAGAGAAGTCACCTTCTAACTTATAAATGATTGATTTTAGAAATTAAAAAGATATTAGATGTACTGAGACATACCTAATAGTTTATGAATAATCAAAGTTTTACCAGATGTACCTAAAAAGGTTTATGTTCAAAACATAATAATACAACATTCGTTACCGCTTGTGTGCGGATTGCGGAGCGCCATATTAGCGCTGTCATCATTATTGTTCGCCGTGGCGGCATCTTAGCGCTCCAGGCGCTCTGACAAGCTAATGAATTTGAAATATAGGTACATAAAATGATTCGATTTTATGTTATTACTCATTCAAAAATTGAAAACTGTGGCAGCTATGTATTGTGAGAATAATTTATATAATTATATTAGGCATAATCGATAATATATAAGTAACATAGTTAGTCATAAAAGACTCTTATGAAAATAATTTGTGTAAAAATGTTACATATTTCATAATCACTTGGCCATGGATGAATTTCTATTTTATTACGACGCTTTCTTGTACAAATCCTTCGTAGAACTTCATTTCTCTAATTGTCCATATTTTATTCTTCTAATTATATATTTATAAGCACAGAAACAATAACACATTAAACGCAACAAGAGTATAAACTTAGGTCCTAATTATATGTGCCCATAGTTACATGAAAAGCCTATTTGATTCAAAGTATTCAGTCTATAACATAAAACATGAAATTACGAACTCAAATCGGCGTATTATAATAACAAACAGGTTTACGTAAAATTTCGTGCAGCGGAGACGCAAGCGACATGACCTATCTCTCACAGGGCTCATAGCCGAATGATGAGGTCTGGGCGGGGCGTAAACTAGCAACTGACACTCAGTACACCGCTTATGCTAATAAGGTTTAAATTGCTGAAGCATTTGATATTGATGGGATCTACCGAGCGTCAAAATCATAGACGTTTGGCAGATTTTATTCAATTTTACAAAATATACAGGTATAATATGAAAATAAATAGGGTAATTCTTTAGTTCATTAGATTTCCTACAATATTATCAAAAAAAATACGACAGCTTACGATCAAAATATTGCAAACAGTGAGACGAAAGATTATTTTCTGCCTCGATTTTGTGATTTTTTTACCGTGATTCTATTTTACGTACATGATAAATTCTTTCAAAAGTCTCTTGTTCAGACTTTTGACTTTAAGCTCTAATTTTTGCTAGTTTGTAATATGTACCGTTGTGGCTAGATGCGCGACGAAAAATTAGGAGTTTCACGGCTTCTGAGGTATAACAGCGCCTTAAGGTTCAATTGAAATCTTATAAGACTGTAGGTAAGTGCCGTCTAAAATGTGCTCAAAAAGCATTATTTTCATGTGAAATTTAAAATAAACGTACTTGCTGAACCTCTGACAGTATGTAAATCAAAACAAATATCTTTTATTGCGTATATGGGTCAAGTAGATGTTACATTATTTTGTCATACAGTGCAGCCATCACCTGCCAATTTAGCGAGCAATTTTACTTAGAATAAAATATGAAGTTAATAGAAATCGTTTATATACGTACATTTTTACCATGCTACATATTATTATGTTAATAGGAAGCACAACCTTAAATAGCCAACACCTTAGCCTTCAGGCTATTGTACTTTTGTATGGGCATTGTTTTAACGACATGCCCTCTATGGCAAGGAATGTGTTAAGAATTTCTAAAGAAACTAAGTATACATTTTCTAACCATATATTTGTTCCAAGGCAACTCCCGCACTAACAATAAATCCGTATTGAACTTTACATACATTCTACCAATGGACATAGGTACATGCTCAATACAACGATTTGTCGATCACACAAAGTATTGTCTTGTGTGATCGAAGCCACAATACGTGACGTAAACAGTGACACAGCAAGGTGGCCTACACAACCGCACCATGCGTGCAGTCGACTAGGTTTAAAAACAACTTGAAGCTAGTGATAATATAAGAACAGTCTCATCGCAAATTGTGATTTCTTCCAGACAAACCAGCAATAAGTAATTAAGAGATGAATCGAAGTCCCTCTACGTTATCTCGGCGTTTAATTAGATACTTAATGAGTATATTACGTGAGCGTTTACAGTGTTTTAAATAGATAAATATTTTTTAGCTCTTTGTTTGTTTGATCTTCTATCATATATATTGATATATGATAGAAGATCAAATATTGGCTGCAATTTTTGTAGCTAGCAAATCAGGAGTAAAGACCCATCCTCACGAGACGATTTTACGTCCAACTTGACTAAATCACCTGATGAAATCGTGACGTGTTGACGCCAGTTGTCAATTCAAGATCATTGGGTAGTCGGTACCGCCAGATTTGATCCAATCGAGTGGAAGGAAAGAAAATCGGTGATTGGATTTACCGATTTGCCGTGATTGCGACGCGTTATATTAGTGTAGAGATGTGAGTGTAGGCACATATTAGAGCCAGATAGCTTCTACTGAATGCTTCGAATGGTTAGTCTTTAATAGTTTGTAACATTCAGTCGTTGTTACAGACAAAGCTTGGTACATACATATTCCGATGTACTTTGGAAAATAGCTAGCATATTCAGAAAGGCATTTGTATCGGGAACCGTCCTATATCTGAAATTGTCCTACAGAAGACTTGTGCGGTATGATATATCGACTAAATTCAGTCAGTTGTAGGGCACGTCAGGATTTATGGACGATGTTGATTGTCGATACATCATACGTCTGTTTTATATAGAGATTATATTATACAAGACTATTTTAGGTAAAGTGCAGTTTTCTTAGGGTGTGATTTCACTTGTTAATATTATGAACAACCTTTGTTGTATGAGTATTTGAGTGAAAAGAAGGATTTCACTTACAGTACCATGGCCAGACGGTTTGTTCCGACGTCGAGCTATCTAAAGATATATCCCAAAGATATTATTTGCTTTGAGTATTGTTCTCAGGCGCCTTAGTAGGTAGTGACGCCTTGTATCCGTCCCCACTGTTTAATTCTAGCTTCCAAAATTGAGTTATTCTCTATAGCGAAGGATATTCACATTCACAGAAACACACCAAGCCAAACATCTACAAGAACGTTCACGCACACAATTCGTCGGTCGAATCACGAAAAGGCGTATCTGTGTTTTGGTAAATTTTACAGCAGAGCCATTTTTATGAAATCGTCACGTTATGTACTGTCATAACTTGATGTCTTAAGATTTAATGTGCTTGGTATGATATTTATGTAAATATGTAGCTAAGACTGATCATATTTTTAACTGTGGTTTCAGTGTTCTGTAGTTAATTATAAGGATATTTATACTTTTCTGAAAAAAGTTTCACTTACGCCTTTTCGTGATGTACCCCTGATATCAGTCATTTGACTTACGTCCAGGTAGGTATTGCTTTAAGAGAAATTGAAAACATCGGTAAGCATTAAATTTCACATATTAAATTTCTTTGATTCTGTGGCAGTAGTTTTCCGAGCTACCGGCTTTCTTTCAGCAAAGTTTCTCTATGCATAATTACACCTAACGAATCAATCAATCAGCCTATCGCAGTCCATTGCTGGACAAAGGCTTCTCCCAGCACGCGCCACAGTACCGAGTCCTCAGCTTTCCGCATCCAGTCTGTCGCAGCCACCTTTTTCAGGTCGTCGCTGTCCACCTAGCCGGGGGCCACCCTACCTTACGCTTGCCGAGGCGTGGTCTCCACTCTAGGACACGTTTGCTACATCGGCCCTCAGTCCTTCTACAGATATGGTCAGCCCACTGCCACTTGAGTTTACTGATTCTGCGACCTATGTCGGTAATTTTGGTTCTTTGTCGGATAACTTCGTTTCGGATTTTATCCTTCAAAGAGACGCCAAGCATAGCCCGTTCCATAGCTCGCTGCGTAACTATTAGTTTGTGGACTAGTCCCACTGTGAGTATCCACGTCTCGGCACCATACGTCATAACAGGTAGGACCCATTGGTTGAAGACTTTAGTCTTCAGGCATTGCGGTAGGGGCGAAGAGAAAACTCGACGTAGCTGGCCAAACGCTACCCAACCCAACTGGATCCAGCGGTCGATTTCTTTCTCGAAGTTGTTTCTACCAAGCTGGACTACTTGCCTAAGGTAGACATACTCTTGAACAACTTCGAGCATCTGTTCAATGTGCGGTCTTCTGTACAATCTACCGTATGGATGTTACGCTGTAACGGTGCTGTAGCCTTTTCGAAACCCGGCTTGTTCCGGTAGCTGTAAGTCGTCGAGTTTTCTGGCGAGGCGGTTTGTTAGGACTCTCTAGAACAACTTGTAGACGTGACTCAGGAGTGAAATGGGTTTATAGTTTTTCAGCAGGGGTTTGTCACCTTTTTCGAAAAACAGAACCACCGCACTCCCACTCCACGCCTGAGGTGCCTTGGTGGATAACGGAACTAAACAGGCTCGCCAGCTCCTTCAGAACTACTGTCCCACCTGCTTTTAAGAGCTCTGTGGTGATTCCGTCATCCCCTGGAGACTTGTTGTTCTTAAGCTGCCCTGGTTGACATCAGGGAAGTCCTCCGTGTAATGGCGCGTGAGTTGGGCTCTGTGGTCATCACCGCTGGATCTCGTGGGTTTAGGCATCCGTGAATCGCACAAGTCCTTGTAGATAATCTCAATTTCAGCGAGAATCTCGAATTTGGAGGTTACGAATTTGCCATCCGCAGTATTGAGTTCCGTTAGATGAATTCTACCAAGCTGGCGAACGAAGACTTTGGTGCCTCGATTCTATTCAATCGCAGCCGTAATAGCGCGGGTATTGAAATCGGAGGTCACGTCGCACCAGCTTCCGGATCTTCCGGTTAAGGTTTCTTCCACCCGTCGAACACGTCTGCGCATATGACATTCCCTTATTACCCTTCTTTGCCCCATAAGTTCGAGAGTCTCGAGCGAGAGTTTACTTTCCTCGTTAACGCTTTTTCCGGGAAACACCCTTCGAGACACATCCTATAGCGTTGTGACCACAGCGTCGATTTTCTCGTCCAGTGACAGAACAGTACCATGGGTTTCCAGCAGTTACAACAGAAACGAGTTTCGACAGGTCTTGGTTTCACTCGCGCCAAATTATGTTACGCCTCTTCGTGAAAAAACATTATTATGCATGAAAAGGCGTAACTAGCGAAAGCGAAGGGACATACCCTTCGTGATTTTTTGAATTAGAAGGAAAAGTAGATAGGGCTTTTCGCAACGGTTTATAAGTGCGGTTTCATTCCAGTTTTGGTTTCGCCTTTTTGTGACATACTGAAACTTGACCTATAAATGTCGATGGTGCTAATAACTCAAAATCTAAAATTTTGTTGGATACGCCCTTTCGTGATTTGACCGACGAATTGTTTGACTTGAGCGAAAATCGAACCAGCGACTTTCGGCGTAGCAGTTGTTTACATTCCCGCTACACTACCGAGTCGTCTTCATTGCCAAGTGGAATGTATTGTATTTCAGGTATAACGTAATCAATGCGTATAGCTACCTATCGGGTTCTAATTACTATACTGCATTAGTTGTTCCCGGAATCTCTTAACGTACTGATGGATCTACGCTAAGCCTGAATGCACTTTGCCAGACGTACTGATGTTGTAATCTAACAACCAGAGTTGAGTTGTGAAGCAAGAATGTTGAAGGCACACATATATGTCTAGAATTAGTCGCGTAGTAGTAAATGTCGCGCGTTCTATACCAAGTTTATATTATAAACGAGGAATTATGTACCTTGTTATCGTGGATATAATAATATTATC
This sequence comes from Euclidia mi, assembly GCA_944739405.2. Lineage (NCBI taxonomy): Eukaryota > Metazoa > Arthropoda > Insecta > Lepidoptera > Erebidae > Euclidia > Euclidia mi. The sequence goes on from OX123195.2 coordinate 62,571,666, forward strand.
TACAAGAGACGGGTAATACATCATCTGGTCCATTATTCTCAGGACCGCATGGAAACAACTGAGCCTCAATCAGTAAGTAGGTATACCAATTTGAGACTGATTTTTGTCGTTGCTAATCCTTAGGATGCTTCGTGAAGAGGCCAAAAACGTGTCGAAGCATGGTCGGCTCATAGCGCGGGATACTGCATGTCTGAATCCATATGGAAAATGGGTTTCAGGAGAGACAATACCGAACAATACAGAAGTTGACAATACCGAACTTCTTTAATAAAAAGGATAAGATATATCCCTAATCTTTTTCATCATAGGAGTTTGGCATTGTCACCTTCTTTAAAAGCAATAGTTGAGGTAGTCAAGTGCTCGTAAGTTAAAAAAGAAAATTACGACTAATGTTCACTTTACTTTCTTATTTGCCGGCACTTGTCACTCGCTAGTAAAAACAATGGTACGTACATTTTTATGAATGAACACTTAATGAGTCACAGTGCTCAGACAGAATGAAATGTGGGTTAATGAACTTAAATGGGACAGTAGTTAGTCTAAATTAATTTAAGGTAACGTTTTAAGTACCTAGTTTATAACATCACAAATATTTATGTAGCACAATTTGAATTATTAATAATTATGGCGTTTTTGTCAAATTACTGCGTCTTTGGGTAAGCCGTGTATTTTTTTTTTCACTTACTCTTAACCAGAGTCTACGGTATGACAAAATAAAATTTAATGTTTTGTAGACAAGTATTGAGCCATGTCAAAGAAAAACGAAGCATTTTAGCGACAGTAGAAAGAAGAAGAAGAAAGATGTTTGGCCACCTTATACGACATGATAATTTTATTACAAACATACTGGAAGGCAAAATAGAAGGAAAGAGAGGAAAAGGTTGACCCAGACGGGCATACACGGATCAAATGAAAGAAAAAGCAAAGGTCATGTCGTATAAAGAGGTCAAGGTATTGGCCGAAGACCGAAATATATGGCGTATACGCCACCGATAAGAGCACAGCTCTTAAATTGAAAATAAGAAGAAGACAATAAATTCATGGTAATATTATTTATTCAAAATGCGACAGTGGGTTTGTTGGTTTATTTATATTATGTTCATCTTTCCTCAACCTCAACGATGCGATTTAGTGATATGCTTATTGTGTGTGGAGAAAGTTGGCAGGCTGCAGAGTGATATCGGCTACTTTTCATCGCAATAAACGACTACCATTCGCTCGGTAATGTTATCTATGTATACAATATTTTAACTTCACACATACGCACCTCGAGCTCGATACACACTCGGTACGAACTCCGGGCGCGTAGCTATGACTCACATTCACACATATGAGGTTAAAATCTGTATATCTATAAAACTCTGGCATTACTTAAAGACTTACAGAAAACGCGTAGGCAAAACTATTGCGAGCAAGAAGCTGATGTTTAGCATGTATATATGTATATTATGTTCCTTGGGAACTGTAAGGCTGCACTAAGAAAGAGATTTCTTGAAATTCAAGGGCAGGCAAGAAACTGTTAAATTAATAAATGTGCGGGCGCAGCTGCGGGTATTCTTTAGTACTGTATGTACATTACCGCGACGCACTATTCGGTGGCGAGGCTTAAACCATACCACTACTCCGTACAGTCTATCCTGTCTCTACGGACGTACTCCATAAACTTGATTAAAATTGGTTGATGCCTTACTTGAGGACATGAAACGTGACGTGGAATAAACACTAAAGATTGAGTAACAACCGTGTACAGACGCTCTTTGACGTACCCGTCATACAAGGCTACTCTCTGTCTCAAAGGATATTGCTAGAGCAAGCAGTTGTATGGAAGCCCGGACATGATACGACTTACATACACTCAGTACTACGACCCGGCAAAGAGTGCCTGTAAGTGCATTGGCTCGTGTTTGCTACGTTATTATTTATCGTTTCATGACGAAATCTTATTGGAGACATCCTAAAAAGGACAGGTCAGAAGTACCCTAAACAGAAGAGCATGCATGAGAAACTTGATGGGAGTGAATGAAGCAAGAGAGGTATGTCGAGATCGCTGCAAATGGCGTTCCTTAGTCACTCCCTACCCCTCCGGGAAACAGGCGTGAGTCTATGTATGTATGTATTTAAGAGGCTGGGCGTGCCTGACACTAACATAGTTATAATTGTGTCTGGTACTCTAGTATACGAACAGTTAAATACCGCATCCATATTTTTTTTTGTCATGGAACTTCCCACTTCCAGGGGGTCCAAACAAGGGTCTTTATTTGCGAAATATTCGTACGAATTTTAGGCACAGAATTTTCACAAAATATCTAAAGTGTTCTCGTCCTAAGGTGTTCGTCGACACTTAATCATGCATCAGTCATTGTGGATAATTGATCGGATCGTTTTCAACAGCGTAAACCCTCAGGGTAAGAAGGATATGGGTTACTAATTACTAGGGCTTGTATTATCCTACGATAATACAAATGCTTAAGTGACGGGCTTAGGCCGACAGGGTTGATCGATAGAGGCTGTTTTGTGATAAATATTGGATTGGAGCAATGTGTATGTTATGGGTCTATGCGGCGTAATTATTTGAAAATATATGTACGTAAAATAATTTACGGACTGCCTCCGTGGTCCAGTGGATAGCGTATTATGTGACTGCTGATCGGGGGTCCGGGGTTCGAGTCCCGGGCCGGGCAAAGTGTTACTGGGTTTTCCCAAATTCTCAGTAGCAGCACGGAGTCTGGTGATGTGCCCGGTAACGGCAATAGGCTCGCCCCCTATTACGTGGGAACTAAAATTTCTGTGTTCCTGTGGGTGTAACATTACACCTCTGCCTACCCCCTCGGGGATACAGGCGTCAGTCTATAAGGTATTTTTATTTTTTATAAATAAAAAATAGAAATTAATACCTTATAAACTCTTTATTTTTTATAAATAAAAAATAAAATTAAATACCTTACCTATATTTGCCTCGACGTTTTGGCATGGGTTACACCAGCCGTGGAAAGACATGTAGTATTAAATATTGGATTTATGTTGAACTAGCGTTTGTCCGAGGCTTTAAAATCTCACTAGTTTTTCGTGGGGTGCATAGGGTTCCAACCAAGAACTTAGGGTCCCAAGCCAACCTCACCTGCAAGTGGTGCACCTGCCGATCAACGGACGAGGCTCTGGCAAAAACAAAATATCCCGATAAGTGGCAATAGGCTCGCCACCTATTACGTGGGATCAAAACACTGGCGAAAAGTGGGCGTATATTATGCCTCTGCCTACCCCTTCGGGGAAACAGGCGTGAGTCTATGTATGTATGTATGTATGTAGTTTTTCGTGAAAAGGACACAGATATACATCGAAACCGTTTGAAATAGTAGTACGATACACAATAAAATGACAAAACAGCTACTATTTCACTGTGTCTATTCATATTTATATCTCGACTTGACTCAAGACTGTTCTGTCCAAAACGGAGATACTCTAGCGTCAAAGCAAAAGAGCTTTTTGCGTCTTTGTGAATAAAACAAGCCCGACTTTGAACACTTAAGGGGAACTGCAGATGAAAATAACATCACAGTCATATGACGACTTACTATTATTTTTTATCTTTTACAGTAAGTAAATAAGAATCATACAGCGTTTGAAACATTTGTACTATAAATTGTCTGCTGGTTGTATACGTGTAAAATTGTTGAGTGTTTCCGCTCCGCTTTTGAGTCACTTTTAGATCATACACATTTGGTTATTTCCAAAGCCAGCTGGCTGAACCGATTTTCATGAACTGATACATAAGAGATATATTGGATCATCTAGACTGATATAGGCTACCTATTAGTAACCTTTAAAATTAAAGGGAGATGCATGCATGAGAAACTTGATGGGAGTGAGTGAAGCAAGTGAGCTATGTCAGGATCGTTGCAAATGGCGTTCCGTAGTCTCTGCCTACTCCTCCGGGAAACAGGCGTGAGTCTATATATGTATGTAAAATTAAAGGAGATGTGTGTTCCCTGAATTTAACGGGACCGATGCCGCGGGCGAAGGCTAGTTAAATATAAGTATTTTGAACATGCGAGTCCCCGAGATTATTGCTTCAAACAAAAGGGCCAAATATTTCGTAATAATTGCTGAATTAAATTCAAATTGTTATGACCTAGAAATTACTCCTGTAAAAGCACCTTCAATCTTTTTCTTTAAAAGTGTTTTTTAACTATTACGATGCGATCTCAATTGCTTAAAATAAACAAAGAGTATGCTGCTAATTATTAGCTTGGTACATATTCTTCTTAAAGGGAAATAGAACAGGTATTTCATAAATCTATTTATTGTAAGACATTAATGGTAATGACTTTACCAAGTATTAATTAATTATCTCTATTTCTCGCAAACGCGAGCTTTCATAAAGGTAAAATGATACGGCAAGAAATTAATAAGAATCGCATAACAAAGTTAATAGAATTAATAAGAACTTATAATTATTATCTTTCAGATTGCTGCTAAGAGAACTATATGCTTTGGTTTAAACTATTGTCAAGATATTTCTGAGCATTAGTTCCTAGTAACGACTACCATAGATTTTCATGAAAGCTGGGGCGAATAAATTGTAAAATGTAGAATCATTAAGTAATTTGACGCGCCGTGAATTGAAGTCTCAGTTTGATTGTCTATGATCGGTCTCTTCCTGCAATAAGCTAGCTCTTGATTCAAACATTCTATGTGGATATCTAGATTATTTTTTGTATATAATTATGTGAGTGGATCGAGTTGAGTTGTTGACCGCTGATGGCCTTGACAACTTTATGCAAGGTGAGCGTAGAAGGTTCCCAAGCTGTTTAGGCTGTCTAGAATAAGTAAATGTATAGGTGGTATACGTATAATTAATAATTATACGAAGAAACAGACAAGAAGTATCTACCTCGATAATGACATCTAAACTATAAATGGTAAAATTAAATGTACAGCCTGTTTTTCGAATCTGTAAGTTGTATCACTGAAAAGCATCATTAAAATATGCGTTCAGTTGTCTGTGTCAAGAAGCACAAACAAACAAACACTCTTTCCTATTAATAACAGGTATGCATTGAGGCCGAGTAAATTTACTGTCTTCTAAAGTACCTAAAGTAAAGGACCATGGGCGGAATCGTCCCCACCCATCATCAGAAATGAAATGTAGCTCAATCGACACATCTTGGCAAGATGATATTTTTTTACCATGGCGACGTTGCCCAAATGCATGGGGTTGTCATGGTAATTAACGTTTAAACAAATATTTCGTTTACGCATTATTGACGATTAATTGTAAAATACCTACTCATTTATCTATTAAAAGAAATAATGGTACATTCTACAACATTCACACAACACCATCTAGTCCCAAACTAAGCAGAAGCTTGTAATATGGGTACTAGATAATGGATAAACATACATATATACTTATTTTTTTTGTAAATACATACATATTTTATATAGAAACATCCAGACCAAGACAAACATCCATGTTTATGCACACAAATGTGTGACTTGAGCGGAAATCGAACCCGCGACCTTCGGCGTAGCAGTCGCTTACACTCCCGTGGCGCCAACCGGTCATCAATATAGTATTTAAAAATAGACCAGTAATATTAACACTCTATTACTATTGTTATTTGCCTACTATGAGCATTATTAGAAGACAATGAATTTAATATGAGTCATTCATTTATATTCGTTATGTTCTAATTTTCTTTAGCCTGTACTGTCCCACTGCTGGGCAAAGGCCTCCTCCAGATCTTTCCACGCTCTCTTGTCACCTGTAATCTCAAGCCAATTCTTGTGGTAGGCATCTAGGTCATCTCGCCACCGCTTTCAGGGCCGATCCCGGCGACGACGACCATTTTCTGGCACCCACAGAGTGTCGAGATTTTCGCCCAACGATCCTCATGTATACGGCTGACATGGCCTCTCAGTTCCATTTAAGGCTAGCAGCCTTTTTCCCACATATTCCACTTTAGTTCTTTTATTTTCGTATTATTCGTTCATAATCATTTAAATGTAAGTATATGATTAAAAATACATTATTTTTATTTTGTATCGTTACTAAATCATGTTTTGTACTGTAATATAACCATAATGTTAAAATAACTTGAAAGTGTAAAATGAAAATATAGGTTAATTAATAATAATAAATTGATTTTTTATTGGTATATGCCATGGGTTTAAGTGAAAAAAGGATTTAAATCAAATAGGGGATACTGAAGGTACACATTGGCATTCAGTTCCGTGTGTGTTGGTATATGGGACGGAGCCCATAAATTTTTGCCCATAGCCCTTTGTTTTATATTATAAAACAAATTTCTTATTTATTTTTTCTTATTTATAAAAAGACAACGCCCGCATTAGGACTAAATCCTGTGTCGCGGGGGACTTTACAAACATATCGACAACTAACGGACACAATGAACACCCAGACTCGAAACAACAATTTATGAATCACACAAAGTGTTGTCTCGTGTGGGAGTCGAACCCACAACACTCGCGCAGTGTCAAGTGGCGAGGCGGCGGCCGCTTAAACCACTACGCCAACCGTGCAGTCGACAAAGTCCCATAAAACAATACCAAACAAATGTCCAATCCCAAATTCAAAAGCAGTATAATTCAATATTGTTTTAAAATGCATTGCACATCGAAATCCCATTGTGCTCTATCTATACCATGTAGAACTTGCTTCGGGTCTTAGTCGAACAACAGACTTATAGCTGAAGAGGAAAGCGATTTCTTGCAACCCACAGGGAGCCTTGTTAAATTGTATTCACTCTCCTACACCTTTGGATTTTTTATTGCATTTGAAGGAAAACATTATGGCGTATTATATTCAAGTTATTTGGATATAATGGGTTTTAATCTATTTAAGGTATAAGGAGGTTTTTGAGACAGGTTTTATTTTTATTTTTTTGATGTTTACTAATCGTATGACTTTAAAATGTATTGTAGGTACTTATACTAGTCGACGCCAGCGGCTTCGCACGCACATATTTTCGAATTTCCCGTTTTGCCCGATCCAGTGGGAATTTCGGGAAATCCCGTCTTAGTGCACCCCTACGGTTCCCAAGGAACATTCATGCCAAATTTCAGCTTCTTGCGCTGAGTAATTTCGGCTCTAGCTTGTATGTCAATCAGTAACGCAAGGATTTTATATAATACAGATTACTGTTTGGAAGTTCCTTCTTTTGAACAAGTATCGTGTAATTTGATAAGATTTAAGATGACATGTATGGGTACCTTTCGTGGTCATACATACATACATAGATTCACACCTGTTTCCCAGAGGGGTAGGCATCTGTCGGTCATTTAAACTTATTTTAAATTGCCTTTCGTGATATATATCACGTACCTTTGTTTTGAGTAGGTACTCAGTAGGTACATCCGTGAACATGGGCGCTTGCAACAGTGCCGAAATATCGGTTACTCCAAACAAAGGTATGTGGTATATATCCGGAAAGACAATTTATAATAAGACATGTATAGCTTTTAAAGGCTTGATAAATTAATTGTACATACACTTTTTGTTATCGGAATTTAACTACGCGTGTAGTTTTAACAATAAAACCACACGTGCAGTTAAATTCTTTTTTTTTAATCCCCACAATACATTACAAAAAGAAAGAAAATTAAGAATACCATAACAAACTAATATTATAGTCACAACATTGACAATCAAATATAGATGTGTAGTAACTAAGCTAATATTTACATCTTTTTGTGTCATATTATTAAAAACCGACAAAATACAATATGATCACGACTGTGACACAGAACACCTTTCACCACATTCTTATTAAATGTGTTCTATTCACCTTTAACATTATTTTAGGTGTTCTATTCTGATACAGCGAATTCAGTCAGACAAAGTTCTAAGCGGACGCACATTCGTATTCCATTCAAAGCTAAATGAAACTCGCAGTTTTGGTGCCAAGTTATTGAAAGCTGAACAACATTCGCTCAATTTCAAAGCGCTTGTTGAATGAACTAAAGATTTATTATACCTAACTAGCGGGTAAGTACATACGAGCTGGTAAGCGGGACTGTAATCAGTTTTATACTGTAACTTTAGTTGCCGACATTCAGTTCTAACCATATATTTACAATTCTGTAAACTAAGTTGGTGTTTATGAGAAGGAGTTTAAGAAGGATCGCTGCAAAATTTCGGTCGAGGTTTTAGAAATGACTGGTAAGTAGACCGTTAGATGGCGCCAAACATCGTCTAAAGATCTTTTGCTAATAGGTCACGATATGAACCTTGCTTTTAGAATGATTCTACATTAACTAAGAAACATGAGAATAAACAGACAATAAAACTCATGGCTATCGTTTAAATCAGGACCATGCAGCTAAGAGATCTTGGAAAGCGACAAAGTTTGAAGCGTTGCTTCGAAACTTTTCGAATAGGGTAGTTTCCAGGGTCAAAATAATTACATTTTATTTAGTCCGTATTTTAGATTATAAAAAAATATTGAACACGTATTTTTTCTTTTTTCGATTAAATAAAAAATAACAAAGATATAGCCTATTAAAGTTACGTGTGACGTCACCCCGTGCGAAAAAATGCAGCACGGCGTGACGTTGTACGTAACTTTAATGAGCTATATCTTGGTCATTTTTGGTTTAATTTACAAATAATAAAGTAAGCACCTAGTTCGTAATCAATTGGAATGCTTTTTATCATCATAAAATAATCCGGCTTTATCGAGACAAAGTGAAAATATAAAAAATTGGGCAAGTGCGAGTCGGACTCGCGCACAAAGGGTTCCGTACCATCATCTATAAAAGAAAATCACATTCGTTGTATGTATACTTAAATACTTTATAAGTTTCTACCTGTTTATTAAGATTGAGTAACAAATTGCTTAAAAATTACGTTTGTTGTATGGGAGCCCCCCTTTATTATTTACTTTTTTTAAATTTAATTATTTATTTTGAAAGGTAATATACAACTACATATTCTGTAAAAATTTAAAGCGTCTACCTGTAACAGTTAGTAATTTTGAGCAAAATATACGAAAAAAAACACGTTTTTTGTATGGGACCCCCCCTTAATTTTTTATTTTTTTTTATTTTTAGTATTTGTTGTTATAGCGGCAACCGAAATACATAATTTGTGAAAATTTCAGCTATCTAGCTATCATGGTTTATGAGATACAGCCTGGTGACAGACAGACAGACAGACAGACAGACAGACAGACAGACAGACAGACGACGGAGGCTTAGTAATAGGGTTCCGTTTTTTACCTTTTAGGTACGGAACCCTAAAAATATTAGAAAAAATAAACAATTTGTTTTGTTCATATGAAGTTTAAGCTCGCCACAACAAACCCAGACCTAATTCTGCCATTGTTCTTTGGCATGTATGTTCCTTGGGGACCGTAGGGGTACACTAAGAAGGTATTTCCCGAAATTCTCACGGGATCGGCCAAAACGGGTAAATATAAAAAATTGCAGGCGTAGCTGCTGGCGTCCTCTGGTATTATATAATATTTTTCACCAGTATGATGACTGCAGCATCTGAGATTATAAAAAAATTGGGCAAGTGCGAGTCGGACTCGCGCACGAAGGGTTCCGTACCATCATCTATAAAAGAAAATCACGTTCGTTGTATGAATACTTAAATACTTTATAAGTTTCTACCTGTTTATTAAGATCGAGTAACAAATTGCTTAAAAATAACGTTTGTTGTATGGGAGCCCCCCTTTATTATTTACTTTTTTTAAATTTAATTCATTATTTTAAAAGGTAATATATAACTACATATTCTGTGAAAATTTAAAGCGTCTACCTGTTACAGTTAGTAATTTTGAGCAAAAAATACGAAAAAAAAAACGTTTTTTGTATGGGACCCCCCCTTAATATTTTTATTTTTTTTATTTTTAGTATTTGTTGTTATAGCGGCAACTGAAATACATAATTTGTGAAAATTTCAGCTTTCTAGCTATCATGGTTTATGAGATACAGCCTGGTGACAGACAGACAGACAGACAGACAGACAGACAGACAGACAGACAGACAGCGGAGGCTTAGTAATAGGGTTCCGTTTTTTACCTTTTAGGTACGGAACCCTAATAAAAAAATACGTATCGCTTATCCTACTATCCTACTAATATTATAAATGTGAAAGTTTGTGAAGATGTATGTATAGATGGATAGATGGATGGATGGATGGATGGATGGATGTTTGTTACTCTTTCACGCAAAAACTACTGAACGGATTTGGATGAAACTTTACAGTAATATAGTTTATACATCAGAATAACACATAGGCTACAATTTATAAAAAAAAAATGTATAATGTTGCCATACTATAAGAAAAAGTGTCAACTAAGTCGGCAAAAATCCTGTAATTATCTTTATTTCTTTGCTTGGGTCAAATTTTGTAATTGGAATTTTACCCCCTTCCTGATGATTGATCTGATATTTGGTATACACTCATATTGTCATCGAGATTAAAAGATAATATTTAAATGATTGTAAATCCAAGATGGCCACCGATACAAAATGGCGAATCACATATTACTTCACAACAACCTCAATATGGGTATCAAATGAAAGGGCTTGATTCGTAGAATAAAGTTCACTATGAAAAATCCAAGATGGCTGTCGCAGCAAAATGGCGGATTACATATTTTCCACAAAAACCTCAATATGGGTATCAAATGAAAGGGTTTGATTGGTAGAAAGAAGTTCACTATGAAAAATCCAAGATGGCCGCTGCCACAAAATGGCGCATTACTTATTTTCCACAAATACCTCAATATGGGTATCAAATGAAAGGGCTTGATTCGTAGAATAGAGTTCACTATGAAAAATCCAAGATGGCTGTCGCCGCAAAATGGCGTATTACATATTTTCCACAAATAACTCAATATGGGTATCTAATGAAAGGGCTTGATTGGTAGAATAGGGCTCACTATGAAAAATCCAAGATGGCTATCACCGCAAAATGGCGGATTACATTTTTTCCACAAATAAATCAATATGGGTATCGAATGAAAGGGTTTGATAGGTAGAATGGTGCTCACTATGAAAAATCCAATATGGCTGCCGCTACAAAATGGCGGATTACATATTTTTCACAAATACTATATTATGATCTCAATATGGGAATCAAATGAAACGGCTTGATTCGTAGAATAGAGCTCACTATGAAAAATCCAAGATGGCTGTCGCCGCAAAATGGCGGATTCCACAAATAACTCAATATGGGTATCCAATGAAAGGACTTGATTGGTAGAATAGGGCTCATTATGAAAAATCCAAGATAGCTGCCGCCACATACTGGCGGATTATATATTTCCACAAATACCTCAATATGGGTATCTAATGAAAGGGTTTGATTGGTAGAAAGAAGTTCACTATGAAAAATCCAAGATGGCCGCTGCCACAAAATGGCGAATTACTTATTTACCACAAATACCCCAATATGGGTATCAAATAAAAGGGCTTGATTGGCAGAATAGAGCTTACGATGTAATTGACCTAAGCGCAGTGGGGAGGAGGGGCGCTCTGATTTTGTACTTTGTGGTAATGCTTTCAGTTTTTATTTTTGCTGCAATTCTATTTAGTAGGTATATAAACTCTTCAATATATTTAATAATATACACTACATACTAATCTTTACCTGAAGTTTGACGACTGTAAAAACAAAAGTAATTTTAAGTCTTATCTGTTTATAATATATGTATGCTACACGGCTAATGTGCAGATCCGTTTGTAATGAAATTTGATATGGATAGTCTGAAACCTGGGGAAGTACAAAGGCTACTCTTTATTAAAATTTCATGCGGGCAAAGCCGCGGGCGAAAGCTAGTTTTTGAATAATCTAAAGGACGGACTTATAACATTTTTTTCGTCAACTAGCCTATTGTGTTACAACCGTTTCAAATCAATGATTGCGGAGGACTTGAACTGAAATCGTTGTACTCCCACGTATGTCTGAACGACCATCTCTAGATAGCAATCACATACCTACATATATATTTCTTTCACGCTCATACCTTTTTTACGTCCGGGTAGGCAGAGACAACAGAACGCCACTTGCTTCTACCAATGAATGTAAAATAATGGTCTTCCTATTCGATAACATTTACTGATGCAGACTAATCTTTCCTGAGTATGTGGTATGGAGGCAAAGGAAACCGGGTGACCTTTGATTAAAATTTAATTTATCTTTTAATCTCTAAGTAATATTACAAATCTGAAGTATTTGTTTGTTTGGTTTAGCACACTAATCTCAGGTGCTACTGGTCTGACTTGAATAATTATTAATTTGTTAGATAGCAAATTTATCGAGGAAGGCTATAGGTTATATAAAATCGTGCTATGAGCTACGGGAGCAGTAGCCCTAGATAACGCGGGTGTAACCGCGGGCTCATCTAGTATCCAGCGCAAATTTGTAGAGTTTGAAATGGAATTGTATATTTGATGAATACATATTGCTACCGGATTAATAGTATTAATACTTTAAATATTGAATATCACTCGTTCGGCTCTACTTATTGCTGTTGCCAGGAGCGGCTGAAATAAATCCTGTTGGAACATACGTGTTATTAATCTTTACCGGTTCTAGAGAACTATTTAGTCTCTTTTTTTGTTTGTTGTTTAACTAATATTTAATATTACATTCGAGTACAATCTGCTTGCAATTTGTTACTCAAGCTTAGTTAACAAGTAATTATTTGTTAATGAAAAGAAACTGCTCCTAAAGAGTTGGACGAACTATCGTTGTTCTTAAAAATGTTACAGTTTCTAGGTATATGTGTTTTACATCAGGACATATCATCATGTCAGCCTAGAGACGTCTTAGGCCTCCACCAAGGTTCTCCACATAGACCGATCTTGAGCCGAACGCATCCAACTGCCTCCCATATACATATATCTAGGTCCATTGAATCCAGAAATATAAAGAGATGCAGCGCGAAAAATAAAGGCTAATCCAAAACTGGATATATTCAGGTTTAATCTACCATTGATATCGGTTGTTTTATGTAATTAAGCTGCGAAAAATACTTTATTTTAATTGTCTCAACTTACCATTTGAGGGTACGCAACCTCAAATATGTTCAACTATTTACAATACAAAATGCTCTTGGCACTAACTCGCGAAGATACTTATTATAAAGTACGATAGTTTTGCTCCGATGTTTATAATATTAAGGTCGTAGCACAGGATCGTCACCGTACCGTATTTCGCCTCGCCGTCAAACAGGCGTCAACCTGATGTAACTACGTAACGTAAGCGGATCAGAAGCTCCGGCACGTCGACTCGGCTACAGCTAGGCGACGCCGTGCTTTCGGCTAGCCGACCACTGGTTGACGGCTAGGCGGCACTACTTTAATAATTTTGAATCCGAATGCAGACCGCGGGAGTGGCGAGGACGAGGAGACGTAAGTAAGGCTACGGAGAGCCGTAAGCTAGCGTACGGAGGGCCGTAAGCGCGGGAACTGCAAGTCGACCACACACCGCACCGCGGTTCGTGAGCTTGTCCCGAGGCGAGGCGATTACGTTATGATTCCTGTTAGTGTGCGTTGCAGTAGGGAGTTCCATACAAATAATACTGAACGGCTCCAGTTGATACGGTGCCGATCCCTTTCCGAGTTGATACGTGTGCTACGACCCTCAATCTATAAAGACTTTTTTACCATTCCTACTTCTTATTGACCACGGTTACTTCATCGGTTTATTAAAAATATAAGCATACTTCAAAAGTACAATAGTAGCACTAGACAAAATGTAGCAACCTAAACAACCACAATGTTATGATTCGCTTTATGTCAGCTGCAGAAATGGGTCTCTAGCTCACATTATATCATTTAAGTGAACTGAATAATAAAATGCGTTTTCGTACCGGCATTTATATTCACGAATAATTTTGTCACTGACTGGCAGTGTCAAAACATTTTTAAAACATGAACAATTCCAGATTGCCAAAGAATTATTTTCGCTGCAAGTTATTTAAAGTAAAAAGGCCTTCTGAAATAATCTTCGGTCGGTTGTTTGTTTGTTTTTCGTGTGAGCGTGTGGCCAACTCTGGTGTCGGAGTTTTCAGACCGCCCGAAGGCCTCCGACATGGCCTAACGATCCTTATCCTTGGACAAGAACCGGGACCGTCAGCTTTACGTGCCCTCCGAAGCACGGTAGCGCTCAGATGTAAATGCCACACACGGTCACCCATCCAAGTGGTAACCTGTGCAAGCGTTGCTTAACTTTGCCGATCTGTTACGAACGGCAAGCCAAGTCTCGCTACGAGCGCTACAATACGGTCGGTAAGTTGATGTGACGTGTTTGAAATATTGGAAGGAACATTGTGGCATTAACAAGTGTTATGGTGCTGATACCTTTGAGCATTCACCTGTAATGAGCTTTCTAGCGAATAAGAAAATCAGACGGGTGTGTTTTAGCGCGCATTGTTATCAACGGTTTGGCGAAAATTCTAGCGAATTGACAGTAAATTTGCTTTGACGTTTTTGCTGATTCAGTGTACGTTAGGCCAATGAATACAGATTTAGGTACATAGAAGCGCAGTTCTGCCGATTCCAAGGAGACTGTCTCCAGTTTAGTTCGTAGTTAGCGCCGTGGCGGCGCTGGCGTCGTTCTCCGTCTCTCTTGCTCTCGTAGAGACAGCAGTCACACCGCGACTGCCACGCCGCCAAGCGACAATTTGGGTCACGAAAGTTTGTCTTCAGAGCGCCCATAGGAAATGCGCATCTATGTTAATAGCTCTTTGGCTAGACAGATCGCGAAAATGTTCGTAGCAATGTTCGGCTCTGTTCGAGGAAACATAAAACGGCGAATGCTCGCTGTTCTGTTAAGTACACGTGAATGCTCAGATGTATCAGCGTCTTTAGTTATCGTAGGTAGGTTGTTTATGCTAGGGCACGACGTCACGTCTAGACTGCTAAAAGCTATATTGAACGACGTCAAGGACTGACAGGTATGCCCTAAGGAGTAAGTCACGTTATATAACGATGTTACATTTTGTCGCGTAATGAGTAATACATGAACATGTTGCTACTGAGATTTCAGTACTATATAATTAGGTATAAGCTTGTATATCTAAAACAAGAATTTTGCCTTAAGGTCTTCGTAATATAAGCTAAGTATAATCCGAAATATCAAGAGTATCTTATCTTATAATTATCTACACTTCGCTCGCGACTCCGCTCGCGTGAATCTATACCTTCTACAGGCATCACACTACCTATTGATGAAAGCCGTATAGATATCCGTTGGCAACCCAACGGATATCTATACGGCTTTCATCAATTTTTGACTTTATCGCGTTCATAGTCAGTCAGGGCGACAAAGGGACCATTTTCCGCCACCCACAGCAGTTCCAAATCAACTTTATGGACGAATTTCAACGAAACCACTTTTTGAAATAACTGTCACACATATAGCCGGTTAACACGCAAATGTCTACTTGGAATCGGATTACGTAGGTAAATAAACAATGTCGACTGAAAATCAACTCAATCTGCATTCCTATATAAAATTCTTGCGTTACTGACTGACTAACAGACAATGCACGGCCGTAAGACGGGCACAAGACGCTGAACTTTGGCATGTATGTTCCTTTGGGAGTGTAGGGGCAAACTAAGAGAGAATTTTTGTACACTCCCACCCTAAGAGGTAATATGGTCCCACGCGGGCAGAGTCGAGAGTAGAGTCTAGTATTCAATTTTTTTTATATACTCACGCAGGCACGCGTAGGCAGAGGTATTTTTTTTAGGTCCCACGTAATAGGGGGCGAGCCTATTGCCGGGCACATTACCAGACTCCGTGCTGCTACTGAGAATGTCCTAACGGGAAAACCCAATAACACTTTGCCCGGGAATCGAACCCGAGACCTCCCAATCCCACGCGCACAGTTATGCCGCGAGACCAACGAGGCAGTCTCAGTATTCAATATTATGCCAAATAAGAAGCTAAGCTAGTTACCAACACTGACGATAACTGTATAAATCAAATATTGACTTAGTTTCATATTCCTTACTCAACAATTTATGTAAGTGAAACATGAATTTTCTTGCAAAAATACAATAATTTACGCTATTTGCACAGTACTACACATTTTAAGCCTCAGGGCAACGAGAATTGCAGAGAAAGGTTTATTTGCAGCTCTAAACTCTCTGCCGAGAGAATTAGAATGTCAAGTCAGTGGACGCATAAATGGTTGTGTAAAAACCAGCCAAGTGCGAGTCGGACTCGCTCACGAGGGGTTCCGTACCATTATTTTTTAAATAGGTAATAACTTTTGTTGTTTGGCAGCAGTTCTAAAGAACAATGCCCATTTTTCTTAGAGACGCCGGCCCAGATGTGGACAGTCAAAAATCGAAGTAGTGTTATTGCATTCGATAAAAGAGTGTTAAACTAGAAATTTGAGATTGATTAGAGGTCCGCCACGTTCATAGTTTTATTACAAGAAGTACTTTTATATGCTCAAAAAACATTAGGTGTGTACGTACCTTTATTAGGATAGTTAAAGTATTTCGTAGTTTTGAGTAGAAAGGAATGAGTTAATCATTTGGTAAGGGTAGAAATCCGAAAGGAAAAGCCAGAAGTCGTAAAATATCCAAAAACATAAAAAAGCATTCACAATGTGCACGAGCAAAACAATTAGGTAGGTAACAAACAAAATAAACTGAATATGACATTATTGACATTTACAAGAGTCAAAAAAGTGTTACCATTTTGCAGTTTTTAAATGATATTGATAAATCGATATGGATTTCGAACGTTGGTTATCTATCTATATATTTGGTTCAACATACATACATAGACTCACGCCTGTTTCCCCGAAGGGGTAGGCAGAGGCATATTAAACGCCCACTTTTCGCCAGTGTTTTGATCCCACGTAATAGGTGGCGAGCCTATTGCCGCTTATCGGGATATTTTGTTTGCCAGAGCCTCGTCCGTTGATCGGCAGGTGCACCACTTGCAGGTGAGGTTGGCTTGGGACCCTAAGTTCTTGGTGGGAACCCTATGCACCCCCTATATTTGGTTCAAAATCGAACTTATTTGTAGTTAATCGCATATATACCTTAAAAAATACACACATTTAAAATGTTTAAGGACCAAGTAGAGATTTGCTAGTAACTCAAATCATTTTGAGGATGAAAATGTAAAATCGATAAAGAAGAAGTGATAATCGATTTAATATTAATATTTCTTCACTGGCAACTTCTGATCTATTACGTGTCGGCTATTTAGACGTTAACACTTATTTTTAAACCTATTTATTGAATTAGTTTCTCGGCACACCTTTAGTAATGCCTATAAATTAAGTTATAAATAAAAAGGATTATTCAACAACTAATTGAAACTCTATTGTGCTGTTCATGAGTTCCAAACTGGGCCAGAAATGGGCATTGTTCTTTGTTTCATTTCAATTCATTTAATTATTTTAAGGCAGCGATATAGCTGAGTGGAGAGACCGACAGACTGCTACGCAGAGGGTCTCGGGTTCGAATCCACAGCACGCACCAATGACTTTTCAGAGTTAAGTGCGTATTAAATTGTTTATCGCTTGCTAAATGGTGAAGGAAAATATAATGAGGAAACCTGCATGTCTCAGAGTTTTCCATGATTTTCTCGAAAGACATGTCATTGTGAAGTCTGCCAACCCGCACTTGGCCAGCGTGGTGGACTATGGCCTTACCCTTAATTATAGTGAAAAGAGGCCCGTGCCTAGCAGTGGGACAGTATAAAGGGCTGACGATGAATTATTTTTAATGTGTATTAGTATATGACTCATTATTCTGTGAATATTTCAAGCGTATATCTGTAGCCATTATCAATATGAAGCAAAGCGAGCAAAAGATCACGATTATGGAATGGGAGCTCCCTAAATTTTTTTTTAAGTATTTATTGTTATAGTGGCAATAGAAATACATCATTTGTGAAAGTTTTAGCTGTCTAACTATTAAGTTTCATAAGTTACAGACGCACAGACTGACGGACGTAGAGCGGAATAGGATCCCGTTTCAACCTTCAGGTACGAAACCCAAAAAGAGAGAATAAAGATATACTCGTATATTCCACAATCGGCGTATTTACATTCGAATATACGATTCAAAATACGTAAATTCCGGCGATAGACTTTCAGGCACGTTTACTACTGTTTTCAGTGGTTTCCTATGTGATGCGTATTTAAGGGTTTTTAGACACCACATGCAAACGCATATGCCTAGCGAGCACCAAACATGGTCCGCTTTTTGGAAAGAAAAAAACTGTCATCAGACTACAAATGTCTTTGGTGAAAAGGAGGACAAAAAATATTTCTCTTTAACACAAATTGAACATTTCTGGTCATTTTACCGTGGTTATTTTATTGCTCACGCTTTTGGCATTTCATTTTTCAAGTTATCTGGAGTTATAAAATTCTTCCGACTTCTTTCTTCCGATTCTCCAATAATATTTTACTCAAATTGTGTGAATTTTGGCTATGATTTTATAATGTAATTTTATATTCGTATGCCTACTGAAGGCGAGAGGTGATGAACAAACTTTATTCTGTTAACACCTTTATAACCATGTCTCTAAGCGAATAAATTTTCATTTTCATTTTCTGACTGACAGACAAACAACGCACAGCCGAAACTATTGAGAACAAGAAGCTGAAATCTGGCACGTATGTTCCTTGGGAACCGTAGGAATACTTTCACGAAATTCACTTACTCGGGAAAACGGTTATCTAATTGAAAATATGTGCAGGCATAGCTGCGAGCATTCTCTAGATTTACAAAAACGAATTTATTTTTCAGTCTATAACTTGCCTGGACATAATTCCACTGAAATGGGCACTTAACACTTCTAAGCAATGAAATTGACCATTATATTCCCGCAATAGTGATCGTTAGGCCATGAAGAAGTTATAAAATCCATACCAGAGATACTTACGCCTCCGAAATGGGTAAAATAAACATGTTTTTGATCCACAAAAATATTCAGTAAGTGTAAAGGCAGGTGCGTTCCGTTGCAAAGGCGACCGAAGCGATATCAAATGGGACATAGGAAACACGACAGTACCTACGTATATTTCGATATTGCAAAGGTAAAGCTAAATGGAATTGGAAAGGAATGCGTTTGAAAATTCTTGTTGTATTATATGGACACTGGATTGTATTGAAGTTTCTGAGTCAATGAGCATGTATCAAAATTATTATCATCAATTCCATCTTTTTCTATTATAAAAGGCAGAACTCCTGATCGATAAGTAGTAATTGCAATGAAAACAAGAAAAGTGTCCTTTGCAATGTATGCAGTCACTGAAGAAGGATTTTGCTAAAGCCACACTAAGGGGCAAAGTAAGGGTTAAATGGGTTAGAAAATCTGCTAATATTGTAGAAAATAACATTTTGAAAATAAAATGCCGTTGCGTACGTAAACATTGGTGGCGAGTTCTTGTAGCCTTCGGTGCGGGTGAAGCTTTTTTCAAAATTAACTGCGTTAAAGCTTTTCTGAGCAACTTCTTGAACACTGAACTTCCTGGAATCCTTCCTGGTATATTCATAGGGCATGAGACGTATCAATTATGATCATTAAGCATTAACTCACTGACTTCACTATAATTAAGTCGTTTTAAGTAGCCATTGACTATGGATTCGAGGTCCAAGTCAAAACCAAAAACCCTCTAAAATATGTAATCAAAACTATTTTTGATTTTGTCTGAAATTATCGTTAGCACGCGCGCTACTAGTCTACTATTGAGGTTTAAACCTAGTGACCGTTTATGTATATCTAAAATATGAGTAATTTTCTAGCATAATCTTTGTTTAGTATTTATTATTTAATATCAGATTTCAGCCTCGTAAATTTAGATACGCAGCGTTTATAAAGGTTGCTAGATACATATTTACTCACACCCGCTCAAAGCGTTACTTGGTTTGCCAGATCGTATCGAAGAAAAGTTAAGCAAAGCTTGCAGAATACCACGTAGATGGGTAACCAAGTGCAGCATTTGCATCACAGCGCTATCACGCTTTTGAGGGCACGTAAAACTGTCGGTACCAGTTCTTGTTCCAGGACACGCCTAGGCAATATCGGAGGCCTTCGGATCGTCTTTCCACAAATTTTATTAAAATTTGCTACAGTGTTAGATGAAGGTAACTCGTTATCATGGGCTGGATACTAACGTTTTTGTAATTTTCGTGTATTCATATCCCGTCACTTTCTGTAACATACTATATCTATCGATGGATTTGGCTACTAGAGATAAGATATTTCACATTAGGTTAATATAAAATATGTCTCGGGTACGATCCCCAGGTACCCCGGGCACACACCTCTGACTTTTCGAAGTTAGGCATGTGTGTATTAAAAAGATGTTAATTATCGCTCGCTTAATAATGTACCCGGTAGATGTCAATAGGCTCGCTCCCTATTACATTGGGACCGAAAACATAACTGGCGAAAAGAGGGTGTGTAATAAACCTCTGCTTTGGGGCTAAAAGGCGTGAAATTATGTTTATGTTTTTTGATGTAGGTATGTAAAATATGTCAAATATTTATCTCTTAGGGACGGAGATGGCGGGATGACCTGGATACATTTGACAGCAATTGGCTGGACATAGCACAGGACAGGGATGCATGGCGATCAAAGGAAGAGGCCTTTGCCCAGCAGTGGTACACATTACCAGGCTAATAAAAAAATAAAAAAAACTAGCTCTAGCAACCAAATATAAGGACAGATCAAGTACAGGGACCGTCAGTTGGTTTTTCATCAAAGTATGTATTTAGTTAATCTATTCTCGAAGATGAAACACACATTCACAACGGACATTCATCTGGAGAAATCCTTCCTTATATCTCTATTTAATTCGGATTTCGAAAGCCTTGATCAGAATGTTGAAACAACTAAATTGTTTTAAAACGCTTTGAGTCGAGCTGAATCCTTTGCCTTCGTAGTAGGTTTGTAACTGAATTATATTAAGCGTAGCAGTGGTATTTGATCTGTTCGTAATAGACTGACTAAGTTTGCAAAGGACTAGATTTTTTCATTCGATGGGTGACCGATAAGACATTTACATCTAATTTAATGCGCTGCCCTGCTTTCACGTTTTCGTTATCGGTTCTTGTTTCCATTGATTGATTCCGATGGGACATGCTAAGTCTTCGGGTAGCCTTAAAACACCGACAAGGGAGAATATAAAAATACCTATATAAAAACACCTACCTTTTTATTTCCGGGTAAATACGTAAAATAAATAATAATTTGAGTAAATTGCCTTACAATTTACCTTGCGTTAAAATTTTTCTTCCGCTGTCTGCCGATTTAAACGAAAGATTCATGAAAGTCGCCTTACCCCATTGGAATGCGAAGTAAAGATTGCATCATTACCTGAAAGAAAATAACATACGGTCAACAAAATACAGATATTTTTTTAAAGTTACTTCACTATGAGGACTATCTTTTAAATACAATGAAATCTTTTCTAAGAAGAGCAGTGGACTTCTTAAGAAAACTGTTCAATTAACTTCAGCTAAGATAGGACACGTACCTACTCATAGTGTAAGTTGAAGTTAAAGATAGATCAAACTTGAACAAGAATCGTTAGACCATGGCGGAAGCTTTCAGCCAGACTATAAATGCCGAACACCAGAGTAGGCCACACAAAAACAAAATAGAAAAAAACTTAATGCATTTTTTGCCAGTCCAGTATTATTAACTAATAGGGGGAATCCCCCTAGCGCCGGACAGCACATAGTACCGGACAATACACGTACAAACACGATTTCGCGCTCCTGTTCGACGATTCGTATGAGCACTTATTGGCCTTGACGGATGTAACTCGCCGACGGCGCGGGGCGGGGAGCCTCAGTTTCGCTCTGCGCGGCGTACAGGTCACACGTTTCATATTTTGCGCACCAAACCAGTGCATCGAGTAACATTACTCGTGTCGTAAATCACTTTTTAGATGGAATATATTACGTGTGCTGTCTTCTATTTATTCATTGGTGAGTATACTTAAAATTATTATACTTTGATGTGGGATATTATTACAAATTTTATTATGATCGGTATTTTACTACGGTACGCTTAACCCCTAAGTTCGGACATTTAAAGATTCCCTAGTACCGGACAAATTTATATCGATAAAATGGTATGGTGGAGTGCTTGACTTAATGCTTTATAACATAATTATGGCTATTATTTATTTTTTAGGTTGTTTGGCATAAAGGAGAAGAAAATAAAGGACACAGGAGTCAGAAAGTCTGAAATTGGCGATCGACAAGGTAATGACAATAATGGGAGCCTCCGAGCGTTTTAAAGTACCGAAAAGCTCTTTGATTGAAAATTGAAATTATTGAAAGAAGGTAAAGAGGCTGTATTTAAATATGTCATGTGAAGATTTAAGAAAACGTTTCCGGATGAGTACGAATTAAACCTGTCCGGTACTAGGTGCCAAATTTCAATCATACCAAAAACAAGGTCCAATTAAAAGTTCATTTTTAGTGCTTAAGTAGTTATTGCTATATGTTTATGTTGATTTAATTCAATGCCTAATATTACTATGTATATTTAAATAACTAGCGACTTAATAAAAAATGATTACTTTATACTTTTTTCTTTAAAAACCTTAAGTGTCCGGTACTCGGGGGACTCCCTCTACCTAAATCTATACTATAATAAAACTGTAGAGGTGAAAAAGTCTGTAAATTAAATATATTTTGACGAAAATTAGCTAAAAAATCTAGGAAAATGCTAAAAAGCAATACTAAATAATTTTTAGAATTTATGTCTGTCTGTCTGTTCGACGTCTTTCCCTATGTTGCTAAAGATCTCTAAAATTGCGAAATTGATTTCAATAAAACTTACACTCATGTACAAAGGATACTCAAACCTATAAAATAGTATATGTTACATCACAATCGGTTGAGTGGTTTTCGGTGTACAGTTTGACCTCACCTTTGTACGTAGTCCCAAACAAAACAGGGATCATCAAAAACTGGTATTAAATGTGGTGCCATCTATAATCATTATAAGTTTGTTAGTAAAAGTATAGTTAGTCTAAATAGGTACCTTCAAAGTGTTTTATGGCTATTTACCCGACTTTAAAAAAGGAAAAAGAAATAAAGAAAACGTTTATTTTGTCCTCACATATAGGTACACTAAATTATCATACAAAGAGAGAGAAAAAAAAGTAACAAAAATAATATTTTTTTTTTTTTGGGATTTTATGACCTGGTAACTGGACCTTTAGGTCAAATCTTATTTTATTTTAACGGACACTGCACATTCACTTAATTTTTAAATTGTTTTAACAGTATTTTTAATGTATTTATATATCGGTTTGTAAGTATTTTTGTCTTTAAATAACTCTTCGAGTGGCGGCGGGCGGGAGAAAGAATCGCACTTAATGTTCACTTCACTGAGTTCACTAGCCAACACTAATCTGTCAAGCAGGAAGTTTTGACAGTCAAAGATAAGATGTGCAACGGTTCCTTGAGTTCCTTCTTGAGATTCACAATGTGGGCATGTATTGCTTGTAATAATGCCAAGTCTAGCAAGGTGTGACGGAGCAGTATTATGGCCAAAGCGCAATCTATTTATCGTAGTGATAAAGTCTCGGCTGGCTTCCTTCAATCTATTGTACCAGGGTCTAACAGGTAATTCTTCTTGTATACGGCCGTAAAATTTTCCTTTAGTGTCTTGGTCTTTCTTCCACAATTCTAACCATAAGTTACAAACATTTTCATTAATACATTGCAAGAAGTCAGTCATAGGAATGTCCATTGCATTTCTAACATCAATAGCATTACTACCTTCATATGCGGTTTTATCAACTATTTCATTGCCATAGATACCTCGGTGTGAAGGTACCCACAGAAAAGCAATGCTTTTGTGCTTGAGGTAATATTGATAAATTATTTCTTTGATGAAATATAGAATATAATTTGTCTTAAAAGAAACTGTAAGGTTAGTTAAGGCTTTAATCAAACTCAGTGAATCAGAAACAATCAAAAAGTATTTGCTATTGTTAATTTGGCGAATATGTTTTAATGCCTGATAAACCGCATATGCCTCTGCAGTGAATATGGTGCATGTATTGTGTAGAACAAAGCTTTGAGAGAATTGAATTTGTGGATCATATATAGCAGCACGCACATAATCACTTCCTTTACTGCCATCAGTGTAAATAACATAATAATTCTTATTATCTGCCATAAACTGTAACATATCTAAATTGTTATTGATGGGATTTTGCAATTCTTTGACGGGATGTGTCATACACTGATAAGAGAAGGAGTAACATGGCCATGGGCATTGTTTTCTAATACCAGTAAAACTGTTTTCTGTTTCCAGCAATATTTTGGACAATGTTGGGGATTTACCATTTAAGAGAATCTCGCCTGTTGTTAGAGGTCCAGGATTTCTACATACAGAAGGTACTATTTTGTTTATTATTTTCTTGTTATCTGCAGCAATTAATTTAAGACAGAATCTCTCTGCAAGTAGAATGCGTCTCAAAATTAGGGGCATTATTTTAGTCTCCACTTCCATGGCCCTTATGGGAGTAGAGCACATTGCACCAGAAATTGTTCTCAAAGCCCTGTTCTGCAATAGATCTAGTTTATTTACATGAGTACTATTTATATACACTAATGAGCTATAATCAAAATGGCTTCTAACTATACTTTTATACAAAGTTGACAATATTTTCGGGTCAGCTCCCCATGTAACGCCTGCAAGACATTTTATTATATTTAATCCTTTAAGAGCATTTTTTGATATGGTTTTAATATGTTCCTCAAAGGTTAATTTCTTATCTAATACTATGCCTAAAAATTTCTCAACATTCACTGGATTTATAAATTCTCCATTATATATTACTTTTGAATATGTGTTCTCATTTCCAAATATCATGGCACTACTTTTGGAGGGATCAATTTTTAAATGTAACACATCATTGTTATAGTGAAATATTTGGGACAATGCTCTGTTAATATTGTCTATTGCAATTTCTACATTATGATTACTACTGTACAAAACAATATCATCAGCAAACTGCAAAATATCTACATTACTATTTACAAATTTACAGATTTCACTTGTATATATATTGTACAACAAAGGAGATAGTGTAGCACCCTGCATTGTACCTTTAGATGCACATTTTGGACCATGCAATGTATTATTATGTCTTACATAAAGTGTTCTACTATCCAAAAAATTATATATCCATTTACATAGTTGACCAGGCACACCTAACCTAGACATAACTTGTACAAGTATAGCCGGATCTAGACTGTCAAAAGCACCCTGAACATCTAAAAATACACAAACAGTGTGTAACTTATTATTTTTTGCATGTTTTAGGTCTGAAATTAAGGAAGTGAAGCTGTCTGCACAACTTCGCCCTCGACGAAATCCATATTGTACATGCGGAATGATGCCGTTAGATTCCATATACCAATCCAAACGATTTTTAATCATGTTTTCAAATAGTTTACCTAGACATGAAGACAGTGATATTGGTCTATAAGAGCTGGCAAGCTCGAGAGGTTTATCTGGTTTGAGTATCGGAATGACACATTGTGTTTTCCATGATTGTGGAATACATTTACAATGCCAAAGTAAATTAAGAATATTAAGAAATATTTTTTGTGCTGATTCATCTAAATTTTTAATAGTACAATAGGGGAAATCATCTAAACCAGGTGTAGTGTCTTTCCGAGATAACAAACTCATTTTAAATTCAGACCATGTAAAAGCATCTAGCAAAAATTTTGAATTTGGATTATCATTATTTAATTCGAAAATATTGCCTAAACTATTAATATTATTTAGATTGCTATTGTCAGATAATTTATCTAGAAATTGAGAAATAAACTCATATTTATATGATTTATTACCAGCTCTTATACCTTTGAAAATTTTTAGAAGATTCCAAATCTTACTTATAGGAGTAGTTCTATTAAAAGTGTTACATAAGCTATTCCAACATATTCTCTTTTGTTCTGATATGGTTCTTTTTTTAAGTGCATCCTTTCTTTTATAATCTAAATAGTTCTCCATAGTAGGATCACTTCTATATAGTTTCAATGCATTGTAAGAGGCAATAACACTTTTTT
This sequence comes from Euclidia mi, assembly GCA_944739405.2. Classification (NCBI taxonomy): domain Eukaryota; kingdom Metazoa; phylum Arthropoda; class Insecta; order Lepidoptera; family Erebidae; genus Euclidia; species Euclidia mi. The sequence continues at coordinate 62,597,746 of OX123195.2, forward strand.
CACAAATGTCATTCCACCAAGGAGCTGGAGGTCTACTTTTGAAATTATTTGGTTTATTAAGTTTAGGAATTGTCATAACTTTTAAATTATCCAATCGAGAACAAAAATCATTATAGGTTGAAATAGGATCATATAATTTTAGAACTAAATCATTAAATATTGTTTTAGAAATAGTTTTAAACTTTTTCCAATCTGCTTTGTTATATATAAACCTATCAACAGGAGGATTAATATAATATTTATCTATATGCAGTGAAATCTCTGTTATTGTTGGGTAGTGATAGCTGCCCATGGCATCATCATGTACAGACCACTCGCATATTGATGCGAGGTTAGCACTAATAAAGCTTACATCAATTGCAGACGGATTTCGTCTCGGGTTGTTAACAGTTGTAAATCTACCATCATTTAATATACATAAATCCAAGTCATCAATGATATTAAATAAATCCTGACCTCTGCTCTTAGTGGATAGACAACCAAAAGCGATGTGGTGTGCATTAAAGTCACCACTTACAAATATAGGCTTTGGAAGATCATTGATAATATTACGTAGTCTATTGATCCGTATGTGTCTACTAGAAGGAGGACAGTATACACAAAGAATAGTCAAGCTACCATGCACCGTAGATAAGGACAGAGCTACAGTTTGAATTTCTTCATAAAATCTAGTGTTTAAAACTTTGTACTTTAAATATGGCTTAATTAGTATTGCTACACCATTATGAGTATTTTTAGAATTTTTATTATAAATATTATATCCAGGTATTCTAAAACTATTGTCTTTAAACCATGTTTCGTTAAGTAAGCAAATGTCAATATTTTGTTTTTGTAAGAATTGAATCAGTAAGGGTTTTTTATTTTTAGCACTTTGAATGTTATATTGAGCAATACGTAGCTTAGACATTGTATGACTTGGATCCATTACTTGAGGTTTTTAATAAGTGTTTCTCTAATGGTATTTACAGTGGTAGGCGTATTATCGCCCTTATTACCCAGTTCCACCAACGTCTGTACCAGGGCCTTAAGTACATCGTTGTTGGCAACTATTTGGGCTTTGATGTCTACTTTAGGAGAGACATCTCTAGAGTTATTTACACTATGTACAGTATTATTTACAGATGTATTTACAGACTTATTTACAGATGTATGTACAGACTTATTTACAGATTTATTTACAGTGTTAATTGGTTTCATTTTTGGAGGTGGCAAGGGTGGAAATTCAATGTTATCACTTGAGTGTTGTTTTGTGATTGTAGCACTTGCATATGTTATCTTATTTTTCTTTTCTAATATTTTATTTAACTTAATTGGACATAATCTCGAAATTGCAAGATGAGGCCCGCTGCAATTGCAACAGCAGATCTCTGTTGGTCTATCACATTCTTTATATAAATGCTCACCTCCACAAATGGAACATCTTTGTTTGCCATTACATATCCTAGCGGAGTGGTTAAATTTAAAGCATCGGAAACATTGCTGTAATGGGGGTATATATTCGAAAACTCGGTATGAAAACAAATCGTATTGTACATTGTCTGGGAGAATATTCGATAGAAAAGTAATGCTAACTGTTTGTAATGGTACTCGCTCTTGTCCTACCTTCTTTGTGAATCTTCTTATAGCTATTATTTCATAAATTGATGATAATTTTGTGTATAGTTCTTTGTTCGAAATGTTTGCTGGTACAAATCTAATTATGCCTGTTTTTTCTATTTGCGCAGCCGCAGTGGCGTAGCGTGGGTTACTGCCGCCCGGGGCCAATTCGGCAATTCGCCGCCCCCTTTTTACCCCAATGTTTCTGCAAGAGTATAACGTTTTCGGGTTTTGGTATGTTTGTATGTTTATCAGTATGTCCTTAAGTTTGGCTTTACACGCTGAACGGCTTAAGGATTTAAAAAAAAATTGTCATAAAATTCGTCTCACTTGTTCGAATATCATAGGACATAGAGCATATGCTATAATAATTTTACGGCAAAACGTGGCAGCTCTCAGCGGTGTTAATGGGTCGCGCACGGCAGCGGCCGTTTCTCTGCTGCAATATATGTATAGCTTAGTCTAGGCCTAGACGGCTTAAAGGATTTTAACAAGTTAAATGTCAATGAATTTCCGTCATCACTAGATGCTTTGTTGTTTTTAAGAGCCGACCACAACTCACTCTGTTCGACATTCGGGACGGCTTCGATGTAATGGTGCGTCAGAAGGGCACTGTGGTCGTTGGTCTGCCCGCGAGGTAAACAAGTGTCGATAAAACCTTTCAACGTCTTCGAGAATCTCGAACTTTGAGTTCACGATGCGGCTATCCGCGATTGTAGTGTCATTTGATTGTGTCGCCTCAACTGCAGAACGAAGACTTATGATCCCCGGGGTTTTCTCGACCGCAGCCTCGATGGCCCGAGTGTTAATGTGTCGTAGATCTCGTTGCGTAAGATTTCGTACCTATTTGACGTTTTACGGCCTGTAATTCCGGCGAAGACAGCCGACCATCCTGTCGGCTGACTTGACCATCATCTCGCGTCTTTTCAGTTCGAGTCTCGACTGGCTTAGACTACTTGTTTTTTTCTCTATGTTGAGCAGATCTTTCGAGACGAATCTCCTAATACCATGACCACTGTGGCCGTCCTCTGCTTAATGCTGTCGGTGGGTGGAGCAATGTAAGTCTGAGAGAAGGTTTCATTGACTGGGCCCTTTCAGTTCTGAGGTTTATATTAAGAGCGCCTCGTACTCGTCGGTGATCGCTTCAGGTGTTTATCGTATTGATCACCGTCTTTAAATATGTGGTTTTGGTCCGTCTTGATACAGTCTTTCACCTTGCTTGTCACATTATCGCGGTTTGGCCACCACTGGCGTCTTGGCGTCCACTGCCTGTGAGGCTTCTTCTTACAAAAGGAGTTCATTAAGAAAAGGCTCTCTGCTACGAGGTAGTTAACTAGCATCCGGCCATATGATTCTCGTGCCCCACGCCGCGCCGTGGCCTCCGATTTTCGTTTCGCCGCGTTCTTGTACTTCCACTTTCGCCTTGAAGTACTGAGCTTTGGTCTTACTAGGTATTGCCTTAACAGTGTCCTGGTACATGGCTTCATCCATCTCGTAAGGGTGAGTTGAGTTGCGCGCATATACCTACTTGAATCATCACCTTTAGACCGCCCCTATTGGTGAGTTAAAGTACGAGGTACGCTACCCGGGTCGACACACTACCGACTTCCACAAACTGTTCCTCCAGATCAGGAAACCGACGCCACCCCAAGAGTAGGTCGCCTTCTCGATGGTAGCAAAAGTCACCTAACTCTAGAGTTATCATGTCCTCCCCCTGTCATGGGACTTCTGATAACCGCAGTATGTGCCACGTTATGTATTCTACCTTGAGCTCGGCGAGGTGTTCTTTTGCCGTAGATTATGTTCGTTATAAGACGCAAGGTATACTGTATAATTGATTTTGGTAGCCTGCCGTAGCCCGATAGTCTTACAGAACACGTGCACCGCCGTACCCGCCACCACATCCTTGGCCGGGGATAACGAAGCTGCCGGGAATTGGGGCTGTTGCGTCCAAAAATTAGTAGAAGGCGTTTGTAGTATGTGAAATAATCGGCTTTGATTTTAACGCAAATATCATAAATTTTGGAGTCAAATTTCAAATAGCGTATAGTTAAACCGTGGGTGTGACTATTGCCTTAGGAGACCTGTACCTGCTTTCTTCCATATTCAACTATAAAGATTATGTTGTATTATTTTATCTGGCACGCGTCGCCCCTATTGCCCTGGTGCCTGTGTGCGCCAGTTGCGCCATGGCAATAGGGGCGGCACACATCGCACACAGGGGCGGCTCCGCCCTGATATATGCATTTATTTATTACTCATAACAGGCTCGCAGATCACAGGAATATTGCAACCTCTTCAAGAATTAATAAACGGACACCAGCTTGATGATTTTGTTTTCGATTGTTGTTCTTTCTACTGCGCCCGCGCCGCCGCACGATCCTACTGGGAGCGTGTCAGTGCGCGAGCCAAGTACTTAAAAATTTTTTTTTCGCGGTCTCTTTTGCCGCCCCCTTAAATGTGCCGCCCGGGGCCATGGCCCCCCCGGCCCCCACCACGCTACGCTACTGCGCAGCCGGAATAAATGCTTTCAAGCCATGTTTGTTATGAAAAGCACTGTTGTTAATAAAGTTATTGGCCGTATTATACTGTTTAAATATGACTGCTATTTTATTTCCGTTGATTCTCTGTATAGCCGTCACTCCTTTTATCTCACTTGAAAATATGTGATTGAGATAGATAGGGCTCTTATTGCCTATTCTATCTTTATTGTTTGTAGCTTCTATAAACACTTTAAAATCTGTACAAGTTGCATTTTCTGGGTAAAGTCTTTTATAGTCTGGTTTTGTGTAAGGTATATAGTCATAATTCTCACCGCCGCCGCCATTACCACAGTCCTTCTCTGTCCCGCCGTCTCCAGCCTCAGGCCGAGGACGTTTATGTGAGGTGGGCGGGTTATCCCCGCCCCCCTCATTTCCCACCATTTCCACGGGTTTGCACACCTATCACTATTGTTTTGGATCAACTTTTAACCAAAAACCACCGAATATTTAGTAAAAAATTAAAATTGAAAAATTTTCTTATCCGCGCTTTTTTAAGGTTCCCGCCAGAATCCACAAAAATAATATAGGAACATCATTAGTGAGGCGAAAATTGGATCCTGCCTCAGCGAATGCTGCGACAAACTTTGCCGCAGTGCTGGTATTCTGGCAAGACCAGTAAGTGGCGTCACGGATTCACAATAAAAAATAAAAGCATAAAAAAATAAAAGCATAAAAAATAAAACCTATAAACATTAAACACAACATTCTTAATTTCGTCAGTATATTTTTACGTATTTTCGATAAATAAATTACTGGAACCGAACATATTACAGATGCCGTATTACAATCTCTTAATTCCAGCCAATTTACGCCGTAAAGAGAGCTGCCGTGCGATTTCGTATTACGAACATACTAACGCCAGCCAGTCAGTGGTCACGTGACATCTGACCGTATATTGGCTGGCAAATTCCGTATTACGAGCTTTCATATGACATTTCGTTTCATGTTTGGGACGCCATTTTGTAAACAATACAAACCATTCAGTTTACGCTGTGCCGGAGTAACTGTTTTTGAATTGCTACTATATTTATCATATCTATTTGTGAATTCAAGAACATTTTTAGATAATATTCAATATGTGTGACGACGAATTAGTGTTATTTGAGTCTTTGGAAGCTGACGCTGCTCAGCAAAATGCTGAAAATGAAAACCAGCAAAGACGAGTTCGTGACGAGAGCGATCCTTTTAATAATTATGGTCGAACAAGAATTCATTGCAAGATATCGCCTTACTAAGGCATTAGTAAGAAATATGAAGAATAAGGCCTCATATGTCTGAACCAGCAAAAACTAGGTACGTACTTGTCTGTAGTAAACAAAGGTTAGTAGAAATTTATCTTAAAATCATAACAACGCGCATCTTTGGTAACTCATTGGCACAATACTGATACATAAGCAGTGTTTTAAATTAAGATGTTTCTATTTTAGGTGTTGGTAGCATAATCATTTTATGCTACAGGCTCATACCAGCGGCCAACTGGGGATATTTCATCACATTCTATATTCCAACCTATTGTTTCAACAGTAAACAAATAACCCAATTAAGTATTGAATCTGCCTGAAATACAGTCAAAGTACATCAAATTCCCTCAAACACCTCAAGAGCGCAGAGCAAATGTTGTGAGGTATAAAGGTTGAATTAAGCATTAGGTATACTTATTATAATCTATTTAAAAACTTACATTAGTAGGTAGGTATCTTACTGCATATCTTAGTGTAATTAAATGCCAATTAAATTTTTAGCTTTTTCAGTAACTTTGGTATGCCCGGCACGCTGGGATGCATAGACTGCACACATGTAGCAATAATTAGACCAACTGAACATGAAGAAAGATACTTTTGTAGGAAGCATTACCATTCAATAAATGTACAACTAGTGAGTATTAATTGTTTTATTAACAAAAATATAAACTTGTCTTAAAACTACACGATTAAACTTAACAAAGTATAAACTAATCTTCAAAACTTAGTAAGTATTGACTGTGACAATAATCTGAAACAAACATATATTTTTTTAGATTAGTAATGCAGACATGGAAATAATAAGTGTTGATGCTGGTTATGGAGGCAGTACCCATGATTCATTTATTTGGTTGAACCATCCGCTCAAGCAATATTTAGAGCAAATTTATTAAACTGGAAGGAAGACTAAAGAAGGAAAATTGATTCTACATTTATTATAATATGGTTTATCTTATTTTTTAGTTTAACCATAATATAAATACATACATAGTCTCACGCCTATTTCCCTGAAGGGGTAGGCAGAGGCATATTAAACACCCACTTTTGTAATATAAATAAAGTGAATATTATTAATTGATGTGTAAACTTATAATAATCTTACACATCCTTATTATGTATAGTTATATGTATGGTTAATTAAATTTATAAGCTACTGAAATAAAATATTCTTATAATTTACAGGTGATTCTGGGTATCCTAAGGAAACTTATGATGACACCAATAACCAACACAACTCTGGGTACTCCAGAAGCTTATTATACTGAGATGCATGTGAGAACCCGGAATGTCATTGGACTGCTGAAAGCTTGTTTTAGGTTTTTATTGGTGCATTGTGTGTTACATTACACACCACAAGTAGCAGCTTCAATAATAAATGCATGTGTGGTGTTACATAATATAGTGTAAAATCAAATATGGAAGCACCACCAGCACTTAATGAGGAAAAAGCTGCTCAAGAAGCGAACATGCAGCCAACTTACCATAGCAGTGGAGGACAAAGGGATGATGGGCTAGCAGTCAGAGGGGCCCTCATGGGTCACCTGTGGGAATCCCGCAATCCTGCAAATTAAATATATAGTACATATTATATAATTATAGTATTCTTGTTTAATTAATTAAATCAATTAAAACTCTCTACATTTATCACTTGTTTTATGACTTTGTATGTTTTGTTATGTTATTATGTATGTATATTCTTACTGATAAATATTAATAAGATTTTTTGTACTATATATTTTTATTGACATTGTTTTATTAATGATTTTAGCTATATTGTTTTACTTCTTTTTCATGTGATTTTGTGTAAAATTATATAAACATGTAACAATACCCCACTATTGCATTGGGTACTAACCAGTTATTATAGAGAAAGATTTATGTACTTAAATAAATAAATAAATGTAAATATTCTTTTACTAGTTATCAACAATCTCATATACTAACCTACTAATGTTCTCTGCTATATTATTAAGGACAACCAACATTTGTTGCAAAATTTGCTGGTTGCCCCTTTCTGTTACCTGCCACTCCCTACTGATATCCACCAGGGTACGCCGAGCTACCTCTGGTGTCATGACGTCACGGGTACGTCGCCTTCTTACAATAGGGCGCCTATTTCTATCGCCTATAACTGGCATCTGTGGTGATGAGGATGGTATTGGTGATGCTGGAGGTAATGTTGGTAAAGGTGGTGTGAGTGAAGGCAATGGTGGAGTAATATTGGATGTGTTGGCTGAGCTATGTGGTAACTGAAAACAAAGAAATAAAATATTAGTGAACAACTGTCCTCTTCAACCCATAAACTTATATAATACAAATGTTTATATATGTGGTGTTTATATAATCTAAGCCATAAAAGTCCCACTGCTGGGCACTGGTCTCCTCCAGAAATATGGAGGGACATTGCTATACCATGCTGGCCAGACGAGTTGGTATTTTCCTTGTCTTGCAGTGCTGTTATCTGCTATAAGTTTTCCCTTAGTCACCATTTACCACACCCTCAGGTAGAGTTGGAGTAGTGACAGTGTATCTTTAATCCATCACTAAATGGACTAAATTAACAAATAACTATCACTGCCTACTTAAAAATAATGAAAAAGAGACAGACTACGCTCATGTAAACTACATTAAATTGTACTTACAATTGGAAATGGATTGACTTGAACGTTGGGCAATCCAGCACCAAAGTCACTGCCAAAAAGGCCCATAAATTTGTTTTCTACATCATTGAGTGGAGGGATAAATGATGGCCCTCCACCAGTTCGATTCTGTGAAGCCCTTATCAATGCGACTCTCCTTTTTAATTTGGCTTTGTAATCTACCCAATACTGTAAATCAATTTTGGTATTTTACAGAATACAACTATAATGGAATGCAATTAAGATAAATTAGTATACAATAGATTATGAAGTAAATATATTTATTGTAAAGTGACAAAAAAGTACTTACGTTAGACCATCCTTTCCAATCTTTTTTTGCGCCTTCTTCGGAGTTAAGCGCTTCGGCTATTGATATCCAAAGGCGCTTAGAGTGTTCACGTGCTTGGGCTGACTTATTATAGCCCATGGCTAATTCTCTGTGGCGTTCTAGAAACTCCCACATCACTTCTAATTGTGAGAAAGTTACGCGACGTCGTCTTAGAGTATTATCGTCTAAGCTGTAAATACACGATCGCAATAATGTAATATATTATTATAGTATAGGTACTTAAGTTAGTAATCCATTGAAAATCGTAAAAATACGTACGCCATAATTATTGAGTAGGTACCTATACATTAAAATTAAAATTATTAAGTTGTATTCAAGTTTACTTCGCTACAAACTTCAAATTGCTAAAGGTGGCCGTTTTTTAAAAAACGTTGCTGACCAACGATGTTAGTCTATGGTGGTGGCATCCGATGCCAAAATATTGTATAGTCCATTCACAGTTATTTTACCTCTAGCTGTTAGATTGGCCAACCTGGGCGATGTGTTGCTACATTTGGTATATAATACTCCCATTTTAAATATACATTATAGCTAAAAATGTACTTATTTTTTATTGCATAAGCGATCGTATTAAATATTTGGAAGTAATGTTTGTAACAAAACCTCTTGATATTGGCATGGCTATATGCATGTACATTTATTTTCTTACGAAATAACTAATTTCCTATGAAGTTAAGTAGTTATAATAAAAATGTTGTCTATTTAATATATAAAGGTAAACGCATCATAATTACGCCAACGAGGTTGAGGTTCTAATTATCAGATAGGTACAAAAACTGCAAATTTAATTTTCATATTTATTTTGAATAAGAATGATGTGGGTGTAATATTACACCTCTGCCTACCCCTGCATGGAAACAGGCCTGAGTCTATAAGAATGATCCATCTGGACTGCCAATGTTATGATGTTATGATAATTCTATTATGAACCTGTCCATTTCAGCATCCGTAGACCCATCTGTTTCACGAAGCTTGTCTTCAATGTGGCGCTCATGTTTGCATTGTTTTTGTCAATCTTCTGCAGTGATAGATTGAAAAGCTTCTTCAGCTAAATTCACAATGTTGGTTGCCTCTTGTCCTAAATTTTTGCTTGTGACTCGCCTTTTAATGAGACTCCACATAAGTTCAATTGCGTTTAGCTCGCAGTGGTATGGCGGTAATCTAACCACTTTGCGGCCATGACCTTCAAGCATTTGAATTTATGAAGCATTTCCACTAATATTGGGTAAAATGGTAAAACGGGTAACCCTATTTTACATTCCTGTCATCACAGAGTATAATTCCAACATAAGGAAAATAAACACCAACATCTGTCAGAGGTAAAATAACTGTGAACGGACTGTACAACGAATGGCAGTAACACCGACCGAACTTCAACGCGATCATAGGCGGTACCAAATAATGCCGACCATAACCGACAACGACCGATGTCAATAATACGAATGCGACCGAACGACGATACCACCAACCAAAGAGTATATAACTATACTGATACTTCACCAACTAACCGCATGAGGTGTAACATTGTAATAACATCGTGCCGTGTCAACGAATATTCTCCAAAGCTGGGTATATTTTGAATTACAATTACCTACACATTACCTGTTGTACCTACACATACAACATTTTGTTCATTTATTTACATTAACACTTTTTATATTATTATTTTCATGTTATTACGTTGAACTACGATTTTGTTTTAACAACATCTATGTAAACGCCAACGTATCAACATGATAACCAGTGTGTACGCTATCTGTATGTCCGACATCGTTGTCGGCAACAACGATGTTGACAACGGGTGACGTTAACGTAACAACGATGCGCATCGATGATGAAAAATAACAAAAACGCCCATCACTTGAAATTGCCCGCGTCAGCCCGTCAGCAAATTTAAGTAACGTTCTGAAATTGTATGGAACTCATTTCTATGTGCTGACAAATAAATCCGTTACACCATCTAAAATTCATGATATAATAACGTACAGCTAAAGTAATTACATTATTGTCCATTTAATATTAGTTTCACTTTATTTTCCCAGGTTAAAACATTACAATTAAAACCGATACCTACCGATAAACGAGTAAGTCATGTTTTTGAACGACTAACTCTCAAGTGACCAACCGGTCAGCGTTAAACTTGCCAGCTTGAAGACGGTCACCTTTTTACACATAATACGAATCAAAACCAGGCAGGTAATTGAACTGCCTGGAACTTGTCAAGTTTTATAAAAGTTTGTAATACGGCCCCAGTTATCCTTCCGATCGATAGATGTCATTATTTTCAAATAATTTTCTGGCAAAATAAATGTTTCTTGCAAAAAAAGACAATAATTATGTGTCGGGTATCTTTCTGTTTTTTTTAAAAGTTAATAGAGTATAATATTCGGCACTTACATAAACAAAAAGTCTCTGTGTCAAAATGTATTACAATGTCAACTTAATTTAAACGGTTAATCTCAAATATTTCAAATTATTATGTTTACATAATAGTTATATAATCGTTTCATTTTATTTTAAATCATAAAAACAATGACTATAGATCCTTTTTTCAATAAATTGTCGATTAGTCCATATTATTTTCTACCTCAGTCGGTTTGTATATGTAAACATAGATGGCGTTTTCTGAATGGCGGTGTTAAGATTCTCCGTGGATTGATGAGGTTCTCGGTTAATTTTCTTTCGTTTTCGTCGGATTGGTGTTAGTCGTTTCTTTTGAATAATTAGTGTGGATGTGTTTCTTTGATTTCATTCGGTCGTTCGTGTTCTGTACTTATACAGGTGTCTCATTATTCCCAAATTCCGTCTTCTCGAGTCTTCAAGTATTTAATGTAGATGAACGTTGTCTTTTACAGTAAGTAGTTTGGGTGAATAGTTTAAAAGCTATCACGATATAATTGACCTATGCGCAGCGTTATTAAAAGAGCTTACTATGAGTTGGCGCGCTTAAGCGCAGCGGGGCGGAGGTCGCGGCGGGCGGTCTGATTATGTACTTTGTGGTAATGTTTTCAGTTTTTATTTTTGTTGCTGTTCTCTTCAGTAGGTATGTAAGCTCTTCAATAACTTTAATAATATACTTACATCCTAATCTTTACCTGAAGTTTGACGACTCATCATTGTCTTGCCCTGGTCCCAATTTATTTGGGGTCGGCGCAGTATGTCCTTCGCTTCAATACTTCTCTGTCACCAGTCATCCGATCGTTTACCCTTTTCTTTTTCATATCCATCCTTACACAGTCCATCCATCTTTTCCTTGGCCGTCCACTCCCTTTTCGTCCTTCTACGTGCATATTCATCACTGTTTTAACTACATACATATCATCTCTCCGCATAACATGTCCATACCAGGCCAGTCGACTTCCTTTTACCTTTTCATCAATGGGCGCCACTTTCATACTACCTCTAACGTAATCATTCCTTAATTTTAAGTATTATCTGTTTTTATGTATGCTACACGGCTAATGTGCAGATCCGTTTGTGATGAAATTTGATATGGATAGTCTGAAACCTGGGGAAGTACAAAGGCTACTCTTTATTAAAATTTCATGCGGGCGAAGCCGCGGGCGAAAGCTAGTATTATATAAATATAAAATCCACCACAAGTATACACCACAATAGATCAACATAATTGGCCTGCATCATCTATTCCGCTCACAAGAAAATCTTCCCATATTGACCCAGATATCATGGATTCAGTACTGACGCACACTATCCACAAAGAATACACGATGGTAATATAAATTACTCGCAAGCACATCCCTAGTGTCTCGTAAGGCTCGAAGTACACTAGCCTTTTATTTATTTACTTGGACTTGGATGGAACTGATTTTCTAGTTCTAAGAAAGATGCTGAAAGTTTTTTTTTTTTTAATTTGGCAATCTGTCGACAACTTTTCGACAATTTCTGCCAGTGTCGTGTAATGACTAGGAACACTTATGGGCAACGAAGCATTAGGCAGTAAAGTTATACCATACTAATTATTGTGGTGTTAGATTCGAGCCTGAAACAAAAGACGATCACAGTTACAGATGTTAGTTAATACAATAATTGAGATATTATATAATAATATACAGACAAACAATATAAATTCTAATACTTATTATAGTTTTATCGTGTTAATAGAGATAAATTTAATAAAAGCAAGAATCATTATAGGATTTGGGAAGAAGGATAAGAGGTGACGCACATTAACTGGGAACTGAATATTTAATTTGGATACAAGTTGATCAAATGGGAAGGCTATTTTTAATGGGCAGTTAAGAAAAATGTGGTCCAGGGTACCATCATCTAGGCCACATTCACACAAAGAATTGTCTCGAACTCTGATCTTATGTAGGAAAACAGGAGAGCAGCAATGACCAAGGCGGATTCTGCAAATAACGGAGGTTACTATTTTAGGAGTCTTTTTGAATTTATAAAACCAAGGCTTTATAGGAATGTCAGGTTGGATGGAGGCATATAAAGAGCCATTAGATTTACTTGACTCAGACCACAAAGACTGCCAGGATTTGTACAAATCTGCCTTGCATGTATGCAGAAAGTCATAAACTTGGATGGAATAGTATTTCAGATCAGCCAGGCTACTATTAACAGCTTCTTTGGCACACTCATCTGCAAATTCGTTGCCAGTAATACCAGAATGACCAGGAATCCATGCCAGGACTACCTCTATATCCTTCTCGACACATAAAAGCAAGCAGCTCCTAATTGCCTTGATAATAGGGCTATGAATGTTATTCCTAAAAGGATTTTTAATAATAGCCTCCAGGGCACTTTTACAGTCTGAAAAAATTACAGCTTTAGAAATGGCATCGTGAGAAAGGATAAATAAACATGCTTCAAGAATGCCTATACACTCGCCAGTAAACACAGAAGATTCAGGGGAACATTGAAACTGAAGGATAATTCTTGAGTTGTCATAGAATATTGAAATGCCTGTTTTACCATCTATGGACAACTTCGAGGCATCAGTGTAAAATTTATGATATTCGCTCCAATGAGCTTCAACCAGAGAAGAAAATTGAGCATTAGCTTGATGGGAATATTTATTCAAGGCCGTGATGAAATAATTTGGACAATAAATTAAGACTTTATATGGATAGCAATATAGAGGAATTTTGGAACACTGTTGAATATAAACAGCTTCTTGTTTTAGCCGGATCTTTCTATAAGAATTTATAAATAAGGGGGGGTCCTTGTGTCTCCAGTAATCACTCTGATCCAGAAGAGTAACTAAATGGGCAAGTTTGGGAAGAATGTTGTGGTTGTTCATAAAATATCTTTTATAAACAAATTTGTCCGCAAGGAATTGCCTGCGCAGTGAAAGGGGGAGATCGCCACTCTCTACTTGAAGACCATTAATCGGTGTGGATCTCATGCAGCCTAAAACTATGCGTAGACTCTTCGACTGAATGGAGTCTAGTTTAGCCATTGCAACTTTACTGCAGGGTTCCAGCAAAATGTACCATAGTCTAACAGGCTTCTGATAGTTGCGTTGTATATGAGTTTAAGGGTGAAAGGATGCGCTCCCCACCAAACACCCGCAAGCGCACGAAGCATGTTTAGATTTTTCTCTAATTTATTTACAACATAGTTAATATGAGAAGCGCCAGATAGTTTTGAGTCCAAGATAATACCTAAAAATTTGACATTGTCCTCGAACTTTATGGGAGAACCTTCAATCTCAAGGTAAAGCCTTGGGAGTATTCTCTTACGAGAGAAGACTACAGCCGAGCTTTTGGCAGGTGAAAGGCGTAGTCCATGGGAGTTGAGCCATTGGTTTAGGGAGTTGAGGGATATCTGCATGGATTCCTGAGCATCGGCAATTGACGCTTTCTGTAAATATAAACATATGTCATCGGCGTATTGTAGGATTTGGCAGTCGATGTTGAGAGACCTATGTAAATCTGACGTGTAAATACTATATAATAAGGGGCTCAATACCGAACCTTGTGGAAGACCGCGCCAAACAGTTCTCGGGTCAATATTATCACCTGAACAGTGCAACTTGACTTTACGGTCTGAAAGCAGGTTGCAGATACAATTCAGCATTCTTGGCGGTATACTCAGCTTACTTCTGAGTACAGCAAGAAGTACATTGTCGTAAGCTGCTGAAATGTCCAAAAATACCGCAAGCACCGATTCATTCTTGCTAAATGCAATCCGAATATCAGTCATCAGGATGCTGATACTATCCATGGTACTAGAACCCCTACGAAAACCATATTGAGAATTAGCTAGGAGGCCTTGGTTTTCAACATACCACTCTAGTCTGTTTTTAATAAGATGCTCGAAAATTTTACAAAGTACCGGAAAGAGCGCGACTGGCCGGAAATGGTCTGGGGAATTAGGAGATTTACCGGGTTTTAAAATGGGAATGATCAGCTGTGTCTTCCATATGTCCGGAATATAATTAAGAGTGAAGCAGGTATTAATTAAGTTTAAAAGGAATACGCGGCTCCGAGGGCTAAGCCTTTTATAAAATGAGTAAGGGAAACCATCGACTCCAGGGGCGGAATCACGAACATACTTGAGCACGGCATCCAACTCCTGTAAGAAAAAAGGAGCATCTAAAGGGTCATTGGAGACATTATCTGCAGTCAGCGGGAGTTCATCCTGTAAAGGGACAAAGAAAGGGGCAAGTTTATTAATAATATTCTAATAATAATATTCTAACACATTCACACATCACCATCTAGTCCCAAACTAAGCAGAGCTTGTACTATGGGTACTAGATAATGGATAAACATACATATATACTTTTTTTTGTAAATACATACATATTATACATAGAAACACCCAGACCAAGACAAACATCCATGTTCATGCACACAAATGTTTGACTTGAGCGGGAATCGAACCCGCGACCAACGGCGTAGCAGTCGCTTACACTTCCGCTGCGGCAACCGGTCGTCAAATATTGAAGAATATAATAATAATATTGAAGAAAAGAGAAGCCAAATCTGGAGAGATTGGAGAATATTTCACAGGGGAGCAGCCGCGACTAAACTTCTTAAAATTCTGCCACACACAGGTAGAAGGGGTTGTTGGAGAAAGGGATGCACAAAACTTTTTCCAGCCCTCACGTTTTTTCCTTTTAAAAAGGCGTCTGGATCGTGCAACAGTCCGATTATACTCAATCAAATTTTGGAATGTCATGTTGTTAACATAAGTTAGTTCAGCAGCATTTCGGGCTTTGATGATTTGAGTACAATCCCGGTCCCACCAGGGGGGAGAGGCTATCTTACCTGAAGCTGCATTCTTATGAGGAATGCAGCCTCGGCTGCGGAAGAAATACACTCGGAAAATTGCAATAAACAGTGGTCAATGTTGGTATTAGAAACACTAGGAAGGGAGGGAATTTTGTCCTGCATGATTTGTTTATAGAAAACCCAGTCAGCATCTGCCAATCTGTATTTCAAAATGGGATTATTGTCTCTCTGAGGTAGGGACCTTCTAACTAAAGTAATGTTAATAGGATAGTGGTCGCTGCCATAATATAAACTCAGACGCTTCCAGTCCAGCTGGGCAGAAAGATTGGAGGAACATAGAGACAAATCAACACAACTCTTCACTTGACCAATTCTTGGTACACGTGTTTCTGACCCATCATTCAGGACAAATAATCCTCTGTCATCTATTAAGTCAACCAATTCATTGCCTGCACTGTCATTGTGAACAGAACCCCATAAACTGTGGTGGCAGTTAAAGTCACCTAGCAGAATGATAGGTTTAAAGAGAACACAGATGTTGTGGAGAAACTGAAAACTTGTAGTATTTGGGGGAAGGAATATAAATGGAAATAAAATTGATACCGAGGATGTTAACTCCGACAGCATCAATCTCATTCCCATGACTAGGTAAGGAAAGTGGAGAAGAAGGGAATAAGTTGCTAGCCAGGATAGCAGCCCCTCCATAACCATCAGGGCGGTCATGACGGAATGTGCTGTATCCCGAAAAATTAAAATTTTGGGTTGGCCGAAGCCAAGTCTCAGCTAAGGCAATAATTACAGGTTTATGTGTATTAATAAGGTGGGAAATCTCATGTCTTTTTGGTATGGCGCTCCTGACATTCCACTGTAGGCAATGTAGGGCCATAGTTACGGAATTTAATGAGGTTTACAAATTCATTGGCAACGTTGTCCGGTAAACTATTTTTTAAAAGAAAAGAGGAAAGAGAAGAGTATAAATTATTAATTTCTACGGTAACAGGGTCATTAGAAGGAACGGTTAATTGGGAGGGGTTATTGAGAGCACAACCATTGGTGGAAGGATTAAACGAATAATTGTTAAGAATGCTTTCATGAGCTCTGCGGTCATAACCAGGCGAAAGTTGAGGACGGGGCTTGGGTTTGGAGAAAGTGGTTTTTCTGTATGAAATAACATTAGGGGATTGGTGAAGAGATTTAAGGCTGGAAGGTAATTGAGTGAGATTATTGAAATTAGGAGACTGAGAAAGAGTAGGAGGGTATGATGAGGAAACAGCAGCATATGACCTATAAGAGGGCGCAAACTTTTTGGAAGCTTCTTCATAAGATAAGCACTCCTCAGCCATACAGAGCTTAATATTCTTTTGTCTTATAAACTCTGGACAATCCTTACTGGTAGCAAAATGTGGACCAGTGCAATACCTACAGACAGATAGTGTCCTCAACGGAGCAACCATCACCAAAGTGTTCCTCACCACAGCGGAAACACCGAGGTTTGGAACGACATTTGGATCTGGTATGACCAAATCTACAACACCCGTAACATTGAATGGTAGGAAATTGGTATAAATCCACCGGTAGGGAGTTGTAACAACAGAATACTCGCTTGGGCAGGGATTGACCATCAAAAGTGATGACTACCGAGGGAGGTGGTTTCCATTCTGCAGATCCTTCAGTTCCTACCTTGTGGTTGAGTCGCCTAACCTTAAGAAATGGGCAGGGGGATTTTAGGTTCTCAGCAATCTCCTCTTCAGACCACTCAATAGGCACTCCTTTTACCACACCCATTCTTGTTATGTTGTAACTTGGAATTGAGGTAACATAACCTTTAGCAAGTATCTCAGAGTTATTTAGAAATGCATTCGCATCTTCTGGAGTTTTAAACTCTACAGAGATCTTGTTACGGCCTACTTTTTTAACTCCATCAGGAAGTATATTTTTAATATTTAGTTTCAACAACAGCTGGCCAAACTTCACCGGGTGGATGGAGGTACCAGAGGAAGTGTCATCAGACTTAAATGAGGCCTGAACTACAATTGGAGCCGAGTCCCTGGTCGAATATCGAGACCGACTGTAGGAAGAAGGGGACGCTAGGTTCTGCTCATTGTTAGTATTAGGTTTTTTAGGAGGGGGAGGGCCATCACTTTCTACAATGCGTTTACGGGCACGGTTTTCTATGTCCTCAAAGGACGATAACGGCACGGATAAGCCTGGGGAATTTACGGGAATAGGTCCTGGGAGGTATTTATAGTATGAATTTGTTGGGGTAGTTACTTTGCGAAGTGCTAGGATCGGGCGGACGACCATGGAGTTCAAAATCAACTTCCATGGTCGCGACCTCTCCACATGCCTCAATAAAACACAAATAAACTTTCCGAACAGGTAACAAATAATCACACAGCAAAAAAACAAACACAGACACGAAACTGACACAGAAAATAACACCAAAATTTAGTGATTCAGCCTAAGAAAAACAAATTAAACGCTCCACATGTGCTTGCCATAAACACTTCATGCTGAAAGTTGTCATAATAATACTCGTACAAAGTATTTATAGACTATGTTTCAGTGTCTAAAGAAAACTAGCAAGCATGAAACTAAGTATTGAAGTTACAATTTGATTGGTTCTTATTGGCGTGCCATAGGAGTTCACCAGCGGACTGATACAGGCTGATCATCATCATCAGCCTTTAACGGTCCACTGCTGGACTAGGCCTCTCCTTTGAAAGGAGGAATTGGCCTACTATACCACGCTGGCCAAACGGGTTGGTATAGGGTTTGTATCAAGTTTTCCTTCTCTTACACTGCTGTACAGATACTGATACAGGCTGATGATAATGATGATTGTTTCTTAACACACTTTTAAAATGATTGATTGTGAAATTAGGTACTTCTATAATTTGCATAAACTACGTGAAAACAGCAATAAACCTATTACCACGTTAAATCAATTGAACATACGTTAAAATATTTCGATGAACCAGTCAGTTTTAACTAATTAAAATATTTTATACAAACCTCGCATTCAATTGAAATATTTTGTGAGTTTTAAGTGGTTCTTTTTAGGGTTCCGTACCTAAAAGGTAAAAAACGGAACCCTATTACTAAGCCTCCGCTGTCTGTCTGTCTGTCCGTCACCAGGCTGTATCTCATAAACCGTGATAGCTAGAGAGCTGAAATTTTCACAAATTATGTATTTCGGTAGCCACTATAACAACAAATACTAAAAATAAAAAAAATAAAAAATATTTAGGGGGGGTCCCATACAAAAAACGTAATTTTTAAGCAATTTGTTACTCGATCTTAATAAACAGGTAGAAACTTAAAAAGTATTTAAGTATACATACAACGAACGTGATTTTCTTCTATAGATGATAGTACGGAACCCTTCGTGCGCGAGTCCGACTCGCACTTGCCCAATTTTTTAATCTTCATTTGCCGCGAAATTGTTAATTATCGCTTGCTAATCGGTGAAAGAAAACATCGTGAGGAATCCTGCATGTCTGAGAGTTCTCCATAATTTTCTCGAAGGACATGTGAAGTCTGCCAACCTGCACTTGGCCAGCGTGGTGGACCTGGCATGGCCTTACCCTTCTCATAGTACCCAGAGTTCAAGCTCTGCTTAGTTTGGGACTAGATGGTGTTGTGTGAATGTGGTAGGATATTATTATTATTATTATAATGAGAAGAGGCCCGTGCCTAGCAGTGGGACAGTATAAACGGCTGATGATGATATTTGCCGCTAGGTGCTTTAGTTTAGTACGGCACTAGTCATAGTATCGCGTATCTTGACCTGCCAATCATAATAGATTGTCAAAGTAAAGCAACTTTGCCACATGTAGATACGTATTTTGATGGGTGACCGCTTGTTGCGGCAATTACATCAGAGCACTTTTGGTGGGCAGCACTTGTCTCAGGATAAGAGAAGCATTCTAACCCCAACATACCCAGACACCACACACTCACCCGAAGTGAAAACATCATAATAGAAAAAAAACGACTCTGTGAAAACCCAGCCAAGTTTCCGTACCAAACTGCATGTTTGTCCAATTTTTTTATTAATTTACCGCTAAATTAATCGAAATCTATATTATCCTGGTGCGAATTTATTCAACTGAACGCCCATACATTTTCGTGCCATCAAAATAAGTCGCCGCTTTACGAAAATACCCAGACAAGCAAATACACTGTTGGAAAGTTGGAAATTATTACCTACTTGTTTATTGGGTAAAACGATTTGGGAGTCAAAATTTAATAAAGCTTCAAGATAGTGGCTGAAGGTTTACTAAGTGACAAGTGGCCAAAGATAGGGCAAAGTGGCGATCTCTCGTATCAGAAGCCCCAAGGCCTAAGACACATTTTGAGTCGATGAGATATATACCTTAGCCAAATTGGATGGAGACCAAACCATAACATATGATTTCTAGATAAATGACATCGAACATACAAGTTTAAACATGTATTAGGATACGGTTGTGTCTTTGTATGTAACTGATGTCGATAAAAACATACTTAAAGAAAATAATTATAATCATAGGTAATGAATCACATTTGCTCACGTCAATGTCTCAAAGATTTCGCTCACATTTCTTCCCTGTAGAGATCACATTTATTTTAATGCGAATGTGATATTAACGTTTACAAATGTCGAATATTTGAAGTCAATGATTCTTCTCTCTGTGAAGATATTCGTAGAAACAAGTGAAAGTTCAAAGTATCAATTAATAAAAGATCAAGTGAGAAGCTACTCGCCTTATTCAACATTAAGTAATTCATAAGGTTTTAATTGAATATTACACTTTTATTATACATTGTTAGTAGGTATAAGTATGTCTTACTTCTTACTCATATTATAAATGCAAAAGTTTTTGAGAATGGATGTATCAATTTTGTGGATGTATGTTCCTAAAACACAAAACTACGAAACGGCTTTTGAAGAAACTTTGCAATAGTATCAGAATAGCACATGAGCTACCATACGCGAGCGAAGCCGCGCGCAAATGCTAGTGCCTATATCAAAAAATATAAATATTGCCTTATGAGAAAATATTACACAGATATGAATTTTAATTTAAAAAGGTTCAGGAATCCACTGAAAAATACTCAGAAAATGTCATCCAAATTGGTCCTGCCGTATATTTAATGGAATATGAGGATGCCGTATATTAAATGGAATTATGAGGTGCCAAGCACATGTACAGAAAAACTTACACGTACGTACCTACAGAAAAAAATATTAGATTTGTATTGTAGACATATAATAATAGATAAGTGAGTTCTATAATCGGTTTTCTCAGTTCTTATTTATTGTATTCTAGACGTCGCCAGCGGCTTCAACCGCGTCAATTATACATATAAACCTTTTTCTTGAATCATTCTATCTATTAAAAAAACCGGCTAAGTGCGTGTCGGGCCACGCGCAATGTAGGGTTCCGTAGTTGCCCATAATGGCCATTATTGATAATAACTTCTGTTTCACATGGGACTAAAAACGGGGCCACATTGTACCCCGTAGTACATTACATACCAAAGTACGTATGTATATCTTTAAGATTAAGCCAGCGCTCCCAATGTAAACTCACAGAAATAGGTATTTATAAGTTAAACGACGATTACTCGTGATGTCTACTTAGCCGTGATAGTTTTCCTTTTAAATTCGTTATATGTACTACATTTGTGATTTTTTTCACCTCTTCCAAATTAATAGTTTAGCCGGCTGAGGGGGGGGACACTTGAGTATAAATTTTTTTTTCACTTCAAAGCTTGATATTTGACAAACCAATCACTTGCTCGAAAAATGATTTGAGTAAGCTAATAATATTTTTTCAAAACCTATCCAATGATACCCCACATAATGGGGTACTCAACCAAAAAAAAATTCTACCCCACTATATATGTAGGGGAGATAGCCTTAAAAAATATATTTTCCTAAATTTTATTCTACAGTTTTGTTGCAATATCTTATGTCTATATTCATGTCAAATATCAGCTTTATAGCACCAGGCGTCTTTGAGCTAGGCTGCGGACGGACAGACGGACGGACATGACGAAACTATAAGGGTTCCTTGTGGACTACGGAACCCTAAAAAGACCGCATTAAAATCCGTTGCCTAGTTTTTAAGATTTAAGCATACATAGGGACACAGACTTTGTTTTATACTATGTAGTGATAAAAAACTACTTAAGAAACAACAACGTTAGTATAGGGTTACGTTTGTATAGGGTTTGTATCAAGTTTTCCTTCTCTTATAGTGTTGTTCTCTGCATAATATGCTCCCTCTGTCGGCTCTTACGACACCCATGGGATGATATGGGGTGGTGACATTTCGTATTCTTAATCCGTCACCTGGCTGGCATATTATAAAACCTTACATATGTCCTCATAATTTTTCAGCTTTAGTGGTTAAGGTTCTGCATTGACATATCAGTCAGGACAAGTGATCACAGTTATATACGTACCGATACCTAGATAAAAACAAACAAATTACTCAGAAATTCAACCTTAAAGAGAATATATCATAACTATTCCACAATTTCGGTCCGCATTACATTGTGGAGCGGGAAATGACCTAGGTAAGGCCATATCCGTGAAACAGGATAGATGGGAATAACGGCGGGATGATGGATGACCAACAAACTGACAGCTAACAGACACTGGAGAATCGGTATACAAAGCCTATTAAGATGTTAAATGGGACAGAATTTTGATAGCTTGGGGTTGGAAGCGGCGAATACTTGTCTGTCTTTTGTGCGTTGATATTTTCTAGTTCATATTAAGTGTCTAAATACTTTAAAGCCTGCCTTACAATATTTTGCCCCATAACTTGGATATGACCAAACGGAAAGTATATTTTGCAAAACAAAAAAAAAATGCAAAGACGATTTTTAAATGAGGGGTTTTGAGGTAATAGTCGTAAAAATATATAAGAATTGAGAACCAACTCCGTTTTTCAGTCGGGCTTAAATAACACAGACACAGTACCCCAAAAATGAATTGAGTATTGGCGGAGATTTGGACTTGAGTTGTTGATTTTACGTTCACTCGCAATAGTCACAATATATGGCGTTTAGTAGGTACCTTGTTTTGTTGATCTAGGTTTTGTAGGAATATCGATAATGTACATCATACAATTTTATTAAAACGGGTCTTATTCGCGTTAATACCTATGTTTTAGCGACGTTTCGGCCGTCTTACAACAGCCATGGTCAACGTACCGACAGTTCGGATAAAAATAAAAAACAAGTGAGGGTAACATAGGTATTTATACCTTAAATAAATTAAATATCGCGAATAAGACCCGTTGTAATAAAATTGTATGATGTATACAAATCGCGAAAGTTTAAAATAGATTATCGATAATGTAGTTGTTCGTCTTAGCCAGAAGCAAGTTGTCGTTTCAATATTATCTAGAGAAACCATATTGCTAAACACATTCGCATTGGAAATAAGAAGTTCCATATGAGTTCACTTTATATTAATTATTTGTGATGGCAAAAATTTTATTCAGCGTAGAGATCGAACTCAGGATACCTTCTCGGGGTATTTGTTACCAATGCAACTCCCTAATCTACTCGTGTAGGTAATCTCAAATAACTAAATATAATCAATACGTCGGTAAACGTATATCCACTAACATTTCTTATTTCACTAAGTAACGTGAGCTGTACGAATATTGAATATTTGAATATAAAACCATCTTTTTGTTGCCCAGAACGTTCGAATACTGTACAGTTGCTCTTGAATACAAATATCATAGAAGCATCATATATGTATGTATGTATGCCTTTAGTTTATGCCTTCGGTATGAAGGGTACATTATGATTGACCTGGTCAAGTATATCGTAGTTTCTTGTTGACAACAGTGTCTTAAGTGGTCGCAACTTAAGATGTTTTTATACGAGGAAGTACGCGCTTTATATTAACAAGATCAAAGTAAGGTAATTGCCGATTTTCCCAAAATTACACTGTAACAATGTAAAAAGTAATGGCTTCTAGTCATTATAGCGTGATATGTTATTCAAAAAAGGTAAATGTAAACTTTTCTGACGAACCTATTTCTTAATTCACAAAGAAATGTACTGACGCACTTTGTTTTATTTGTAAGTGTCCACTTAAAAAATAAAACAAACAACTTGATTTCCATTAACGGCTATTTTCAATATTCGAACTATAGATAGATCTGTAGATTTTAGATTCGTGTTTGACATATTTTGTATGGAACTTATGTCAAAAACTGTCAAAAACGAATCTAAAATTTACAGATCTATCGATATTTCGAATATTGAATTCCGTAGTAAGCCAATAATCGACACAGAACATTTCCGTCAAAAAAATATACGCTACTTTTCCCTTAAGCAATTTGCTATTTATAACCGAAAACAGCATTACGACAAAGTAGTCAATTTCAATAAAGCTAAAACTATTCACATTTAATTCAACATATAGCCATATTCCATTGGCGAGCCAGTATTAGCCAATACATACGGTAGATAGCTATCTCAACTCCCCAGCTGGTCCTAACGGGAATCGACAAGGCAGTGTTTATTGAAACCACGCATATATAATGTTTATTACAGAGTTTGTACTCAGTCCGGTAGTAATACCGCGCTTGACTCTCCAGGGATAAGGCAGATATATGGTATATCTATAAACAGCTAAGTAGTAGAATAATTGAAATACGTTTCAAAGATAATATTAATAATCTAGACGGAATTGTTCGGTGGTTTTCAGTCTTGGATTGTTCTTTATACCTATCTATTATTATACTCCGTGCCGCGTGAATTATACACCTAAAACATCCTTAAGAATCACTATCTATTGGCAAAAACCGTTCAAAAACACAGTTCATACAGACAAACAGGAAAAAGAGTACTTCATTTTATAATAATTATGTAGATAGAGTAGAAGAAATTTGGAATGGAAGAGGGGTTATGAAGTGGAAGAAGACAAAAATAAGGCTCATAGGACATAGTATGCATATTGAAATCAAACTAATTTCGAGGAAAAAGAAAATAATTGATTCTTAAGAGGGCAGTAAACGAAAATAAGTTTTGAGAACCTCTGTTGAAGACCAAGTACTAACAAACAATCTTAAACGCCCCAGTATGAAAAACTGCAATAATAACGGTAGAGAACGCAAATATAAAGAAACTACGGCGAATAATGGTGCGTAATCATAAAAATAAAAAGGAAGAACTAGAACATCCAAACGCTAAAGACGGTTGCTATTAAAAAGCTTGCGATCAAAGTTCGCTTGGAAATATATTCAGTTCACAAGATTTAAAGGTGTTTTAGACGATGTAATAAAAGACAAGTAAACGTTCGTAATCGTAAGATTTTGCCTTTTGGAAACGGGGACAGTAAGTATCCAAAGGTTTAGAACAAGATCATACAACACGAACTGAATGCTTATTGTAAAGCAACTTACGAGGGCTTATGCAATGGACTATGAAAGACTGTAAAGAAAAGGATACACTACGAAGGTCTCTTTCATATAATCCACATAAAATTAAACTTAATTATAAAGCAGATCTCCTACAGTGTGGTTTGGCATGCGCGACCTCACCAAGATTCAGTCCCCAGAAACGAGCCTCGACTATAGTTTAATCCCCCTGAGAAGCGTACGTGACACTGCGCCACTTCCACTGCCTGTTACTGATCAAATGACGAATAGCCTATTGTCTTACAGTACACAGGACTATAAGGTATGCCCTAGGGTGGCAGAAGAACAACGCAATTCTAAGACACGCTTTGTGCAGTCTTAAATATTTTTATTTGCACTTTAATATACGTTTTGCAATAAAAGTTTAACAGCCTCTTAATTTCATTCTCGCCCAGGCCTTATTAAAAGCCTTCACTGCTTGCAATAGAGATGAATAATAGAGGATTCAGCTGCTATTTCCACAAGTAATTTGTCCATGATGTATACATTTTTATTTCCCAGCAAAGTTCTCCGTGCTCAATGAAATTCCGTAAATTGTTTCAACTGAAGAAACCACTTTACATTAAATTTTGAACTTTGTTTCGAGTGGAGCAAAGAATGTTTTCGGTCGGCAAATATTGGCTCTTGAAAAATTCTCGGTTATTTAGACAATTTGTAAACACTTTGAGGCTTCGTATGTTTCATACCTGACAATTATTTGGCTCGAACGAAACAGTTCTATCTGTAGATGGCTACATATGTTTATATTTAATCCTGCGAAGGATTTTCCTGTACTAAATTGATGTTGGTCTTTTCATATGTCACACAAGGTTGACCGCAATTTGGAATGAAGATTAATTAGGTGCTACCACAAATATTCTTAGGCCGGATTTTACTGCCTGACAACGTCGCCATCTCGTACAATATTCAGTGTTGCTCTATTAATCCGTCCGTTATTTCTTGCAAAGAAATAGGCGTCGTGCTGATAAAAAATAGCAAGGCTACTTTAATTAAAGTTTTCTTATATTGTTTAGTGTAAAAACTCATATTTTATTCTAGGCTGCAATTTTATAGTGCTTGAAAACCAGCGGTATTTAAACAAGTTTTAAATCCGTAAGGAGCGGAAAATAAAAAATCCTTCTATAGTGAATGCCTATGTGATAAAAGGAATCCACTTTGATGTTTCTATCAAGCTTAGGCTCTGCTAGGTAATTTGTCAGTCAAGACAAAGGAATTTACGTCTATGATTATGATTATAACCAACAAATATTTGGTATATAGTACTAGTACTACTAATATATAGTAGTAAATATTAAAAGCCACAAATATTGTAGCTTGGTTTCGGCCGTGTAGACTTCTGTAATTTCCCTTGGTAACTAAACAGCCTTTGGGAATATGTTTTTAGCTCCGTAGCAATGAAAGCTTATTATATACATACACACATACGTAACGCCTTTTATCCCCGAAGGGGTAGGCAGAGGTGTATTTCTGCACCCACTTTTCGGCAGATATACTTTAGTCCCACGTAATAAGGGGCGAGCCTATTGGCGTACCGGGCACATTTCCAGACTCCGTGCTGCTACTGAGAATTTCGTGACAGAAAAACTCAATAACACTGCCCGACCCAGGAATCGAACCCGGGACCTCCTGATCCCACGCGCACATTTATGCCGCGAGACCAACGAGGCAGTCGTATAGGGTTTGATGTCGAGTTTTCCGACTCTACGCAAAGATGGTATTTGCATCGTGTTATCCCTTAGTCGCCTCTTACGACACCCACGGGAAGATAGGGGGTGGTGACACTTGTATTCTATGCCGTCAACCACACGGCAAAATTATTACAGCTTATTATATAAATATTATAATATTTATTGCGTAGATAGGTTAAAGAGATACTACATTTTAATTTGATCCGAGGAGTATAACCAGCCCCTATGCTTGGCGTTTGTGGACTATGAGAAAGCCTTCGATTCGATCGAAACCTGGGCGGTGCTACAGTCTCTCAAACGGTGCCGGATTGACTACCGATATATCGAAGTGCTGAAGTGTTTGTATGAAAACGCCACTATGTCAGTCCGCCTCCAGGACCAGAGTTCGAAACCTATTCAACTCCAGCGAGGGGTGAGACAGGGGGATGTCGTATCCCCGAAACTGTTTACCACTGCGCTGGAGGATGTTTTCAAGCTTCTGGACTGGAATGGGCTCGGCATCAACATCAACGGCGAGTACATCACTCACCTTCGATTCGCAGACGATATCGTAGTCATGGCTGAGACCATGGAAGACCTAGGCACAATGCTCGATGGCCTCT
The DNA here is from genome assembly GCA_944739405.2 of Euclidia mi. Taxonomy (NCBI): domain Eukaryota; kingdom Metazoa; phylum Arthropoda; class Insecta; order Lepidoptera; family Erebidae; genus Euclidia; species Euclidia mi. The sequence goes on from OX123195.2 coordinate 62,625,055, forward strand.
GTAGAGTCTCTCAACAAGTAGGTCTTAAGATGAACATGGACAAGACGAAAATCATGTCGAACGTCCATGTTGTACCTGCTCCTATTCAGGTTGGGAACTCTACGCTCGAAGTTGTCGACAAGTATACCTACCTGGGACAAGTAGTCCAATTAGGTAGGTCCAACTTCGAGAAGGAGGTCAATCGTCGAATCCAACTCGGTTGGGCAGCGTCCGGGAAGCTACGACATATCTTCTCGTCCGATATCCCGCAGTGTCTCAAGATGAAAGTCTTTGACCAGTGTGTGTTGCCAGTGATGACTTACGGATCAGAGACGTGGTCGCTTACTATGGGCCTTATCAGAAGGCTCAAGGTCACTCAGAGGGCGATGGAGAGAGCTATGCTTGGAGTTTCCCTGCGAGATCGAATCAGAAATGAGGAGATCCGCAGTAGAACCAAAGTCGCCGACATAACTCTCCGGATAGCCAAGCTGAAGTGGCAGTGAGCAGGGCACATAGCTCGAAGAACCGATGGCCTTTGAGGCAGAAAGGTTCTGGAGTGGCGGCCACGTACCAGATGACGCAGCAGAGGTAGGCCCCCCGCAAGGTGGACCGACGACCTCGTCAAGATCGCGGGAGGCGGTTGGATGTGAGCGGCTCAAGACCGGTCTGTGTGGAGAACCTTAGGGGAGGCCTATGTCCAGCAGTGGACGTCGTTTGGCTGATATGATGATGATGACGTTTTAATTGCCGCAATTCTTTTAGGTATCGGTTACTCAGCACTATTTATATTTCTAAATACACAAGTATAACCATTATCTTTATTAATAATTATAGTATTATTATTTCAATATTTGTTTGGTTTATATTCGTAGTTACCCACATATATGTTTTCTAAGCTAGGTAATACGATAATACCTAACTCAATTCATGGATTTATTATAGCAAATTTTGTTCATCCCAGAGAATCGGTATAGGCGGTAGTTATAAAAATTATCACTTCACGGATAAACAGGCATGGCGATAAAACGTAATCTAAATATAAAACAATGATGTTGTTTCATACGTAACTACATGTCGGCTTATCGCTGCAAATTGAAAAGTTAAGTGGAGTACAGACTACAGGTCAGTAGTAGATATCAACTGATACTACTTTAAAATGTCACTGACAAAGTACCTACTGTTAGTTTATCAAGATGTTAGTTAATAGTTATGACTTACTTACTGAATGGGTATCTTTGTTTTGTTTTGGATTTAGCTAAAATTTGTAATAACTGCTACTAAGTCTAAGAAATATAGATTGAGATAAAATAGAGGACTCATGGTTTTACAAACAACTACAAAATTAGAAAAATTAGATTGAATCAGGCATCACTTGGTGGAACTCCATTGTATACTAAAGGAAAGAAAGAGGAACCCACCACGCACACAGATTGACTACCCCAACTATTGCAATAGGAGAAGGATGTCAAACGTCTTCTATTGCAATAGTTCGGGCAAAATTCTGTATCGTGGCGGACTTCACAAACTACGTAGATGTTTGTGAAGTCCGCCACGATACGGATTCTTTTATACGAGCGGGTTGCATACAAGCCCATCGCCTTGGAGCCCGGAATCGGCTTTCTAGTCTAGCTTTTCCACAGTCTACCTACCTAACGATATTTTAGGGCTACGTGTCAATTGATACTGATCTCAATTTCCTCACAAATAATCTAAAACTTCACCCGTGTTTACTCATTATATTCATATTAAAGAATACGGCAGCTACGCCAATTTAACAATTTCTGCCCGATAACGTGCGAATTTCGAGAAATCCCTTTTTAGTGATCCTCTACGGTCCCCAAGAAAAATACATGCGAAATTTCAGTTTGCTGCACCTAAAAGTTTTGGCTGTGGCTTGTATGTCAATCAGTAACGCAAGAATTTTATATACCTACAGTATACAAATGTATTGCAAGTTTAGCATGAATTCTTGATTTGCATAGATAGCAATGAACCAAACATGTGAATAGTATAATACGTCAAAGGGTATAATAGTATAGTACGTCGAAGGGTTTTCTTTAAATTGCATTAAGGTGACTTATCTTGTTTTACATAAGAAAGTTGTGCCGATGAACTAAGTAAGTGGCACGTCTTATTCAGATAAGAGTGGATTGGAGAGTACATGCTAAGTTAGTTAAAATAGTTCGCGAAAGTTTTTAGGAAATTCGCCTCTTTGTTATGCTTTATATACCTAAAATTTTCAATTCCAGCCGGGTGTCGACTGTCGGCTATTGCGATTCTAATGTATCTACCTATATTCATTAATATTTTAAAGCTGCAGAGTTTGTTTGGTTGAACGCGATAATCTCGAGAGTGTATAATTGTATGATTAGTCAAAATAGTATTACTTTGACTAACTTCTTCATACAGAAGCCACAGAGTACCAACAGACTGCCATGCAGAGAGTGGCAGGTTCGAATCCACGCTTGCACCAATAACTGTTCAGAGAATTGTCGTACTATTAATATAGGTATTACCTACGTTTATAATGTAACATCATAGAATTCTATAGTAACTTTAGTCCGCATATGTGTAGTATTTAATTCAGGTCAACTGATAATAGCGGTATTGAGGTTAAAATAATCCACCTCAATTGAATAGTACTTGCATTCTGATAGCATGGCTGCACGCTTGTTACATAAAGGTATATAATATATGAGGGCATTTTTGTAAGCTATATTACTGCAAAATTTCATCAAAATCTATTCAGTAATTTTTGAGTGAAAGCGTTACAAACATTCCTCCATGCATCCTACTTTCGCGTTTACAAATACCTATTGTAGTATTGGTAGGATTAATTAATTGTCGTAAATCTAATCTAATACTAATAATATAAAGCTGAAAAGTTTGTTTGTTTGCTTGATCGCGCTAATCTCAGGAACTACTGGACCGATTTCAAAACTTCTTTCAGGTTAAGAAAGCCCATACATAGGTATATCGAGGAAGGCTATAGACTATTATAGGATCACGCTAAGAACCACGGGAGCGGAGCAGAAGCCTTAAATAACGCGGGTGTAACCGCGCTCATATAGTAGTTTATAAAGTTAAATTAGGAGCAAAATAATTTGAGTTTCTTTTAATTATTTTAATTTAAGTGTTTCATTTCAAAGTTTATGGATATTCTAAATTGATATTCTAAGTAGAATCTTCCAAAGTGTGGTTTTGGAAATCTGATTAGTTATACATACTATAGAATAGTTTTGCGTATAATGAATACTAGAGACGGTTATTATAGGGAGGTGGATAAAGTAAGGATTAATTTTGAATACGCTCACCAGTCAAAATAATTTAATTTCATTAGGAGATAGTATTTAGAAGTTGGCAGTTTAGAAATATAATTGAATGGCAAAATAAAGATCACGACTTACGTAAGTCTGACAAAACAATGGAATAATAATCTGTTAATACCCTAAAAATAAGTAGGAGATATAGTATCACGTATTTTATCCTCGTAAGACCCAGCGACCTCATATGATGACATAAACGAAGTAGTGCTTACAACCCAGGCCTTTTTTATGTCAATCTGAAATTCGCAACCAATGACCTCACCCGATGACATATTCAATTTACGAACATATTTCAAAATTTGCGGGGTTAGGCTTCTTCATTTTTCTTGTACGTCATTGGCTATTAGATGCTCGTGGCAGATTTAGCGGTTGAATCAATGAACCAATAACGAGTCAGATAATTATTCACTCAGAGTTAACCATTATGGTGGGTTGACGCAATCAAGGTATGTCTAATTGCTAATTATCGTATGAATCTCTTAAGTGATTGTTAATTTATAACTTTTATTAAAAAAATAAGATGTTGTCGTGTAAGTAACAAATAATATTCGATTAAAAACACTTGTTACTAGGGAGAAAATTTTCATTAAATTTTTATGTGATCATCTGATCACAATGAGTTTTACTTCTGATTTTAGTCCAATTTTGTTTGTGATCAACTGATCACATTGGAACGTATTTCACCTTATATGTTGTTTTATATTCTGTATAATAATTCTTTATTCTCCTTTTTGCAGCCCCTCAAGAGAAAATTGTCGTAGAACAGTGTTTCCCAAAGTTGTATGAGTGACCCACGAAACAAAAATTCCAATATTATGACCCACATCTTAGCTGTCTCAGAAAAAATGGAGGTTATTGTAATAATGCTCTGATTCTCTTGTGGCAAGTAGCGCACCACTTAACGCTGTAGCATTTAGCCAAATTAGAATCGGAATCGCCGTACATAGGACCCACGCAAATATTTGTTCGCGACCCACCAGTGAAATGCTGTTGACTATTTATCGCAGACTGATTGAGAAAACTACATTCCCCGCAATGAAGACCTTGATGATCCTGCTTTCACTGCGAAATCGGGGCATCACACAAGTGAATCTGAATCAGATTCGGTCTTCAGCTTTCCTCTTTTAATCCCTGCCCACTGCCCTCCGAATATCTTCGCCGTACCTGGTTACAGGACGTCCTTCGCTTGCCGAGACGCGGTCGCTACACAACAACCTTTTCTCCAGCCAGATTGCTCCAACGGCCATCTGTTCTTCGGCATATAATAATATGACCTACCTAATGCCACTACAGCTTGCTTATTCGCTAAGTCGATTACTTTAATTCTCTGCCGAATAATTTCGTACCGGATTTGATTCCTAAGAGAAACTACGAGCATAGCTCTTTCCATAGCTCGCTGAGCAACCTTGAATTAGTGGATAAGTCGTACAGTGAGTGACCACATCTCAGCCCCGTACATCAATACGGATAGAATGCACTGATAACTCGTCGTCGATACTCAAACCTTGAAGACTTTGTCTTCAAGCTTTGAAGGCCGACTCGACGAAGTTTTCCAAATGCGAAAGCCCAGCCCCATCCGTCTCTTAACTTCCTTCGCAGTTGTTTCTAGCTAAGTGGGTGTGCCAGCTAAATATTTTTGGGAACAGCCTCGATGGAGGTTCCATTTACGGCGACTAGTTCCGGTTCAACATGCTCGTTAATCATTTTTTTTGTCTTTGCCGCTTTCCAATCCGCTGAGATGCTGTAGCCAAATTGTCCAGCATTTATTGTCATTCCTGCAACGTTTCGGCCATGTTGACGATGTCGTCTACGAATCGTAGGTGGGAGACGAGTTTGCCGTTTATATTGATGCCATGATCTATCCAGTCCAGCAACCTGAACATAACAGTTTGGGTTATTTCACATCGCCCTGTGCCTCATATAGACATCTCATCACTTCTTTGTATCGCCATTCGACTTGACATCGTTTCAAAGTATCCAGAACAGACCAGATGAGTTTACAATTGTAATAAAGACTGATTTGAGATATTATTTAATGTTTCTTTTGCATATTATTCCTCAGAGTAGTAGACTAACATAGACCCAATGTGATTATATGATCACAAAAATATTATAACAGATTTTGCAACTACAACCCAATGTGATCATATGAGAACAAAATAAAACTGTGTTTTCTTTGCAGGAACCTATGCTTTACCTTATATTCTAAGTGAAAAAAATACCCCATGTGCTTTTTTTCACTTTATTTCCACTTTTTACAAAATTGTTGTTCTGGGCTGCAGCTACTATGGGGATTATGTCATCACATAAGGACAATGGGTAGTAATTAGTTACATAGGTTTTTTGACTTGGGCCTTACGAGGTTATACAACTAGCGAAAGTAAAGTTCATGGGCTGCTAGAGAAGACTGGAAGAATTTACAGATTTATAAGTATAGGCTCACGCCTGTATTCCCCGAAGAGGTAGGCAGAGGTGTAATATTACACCCACATTTCGCCATAAATTTTTAAGGTCCCACGTAATAGGGGGCGAGCCTATTGCCGTCACCGGGCACATCACCAGACTCCGGGCAGCTACTGAGAATTCGGAAAAACCCGATAACACTTTTGCCCGACCCGGGACCTCCGATCAGCAGTCGCATACGCTATCCACTGGACCATGGAGGCAGTCTCAGTATAGCACTTTAAACCGTCGGCAAAATCTTGTTTTAAATCTGTTTAGACTAGTAAGTGGACCATGGGCTCCGAGGTCATAATCTTGAATGAAACTGTGATGGCGCTAGGACGACATGACGATAAAGTATGTTATAGATAAGTACTTGAACATAAAATAGATAATTTAGGTAATATGTAGCAATCTACTATGAGGCAATCCTCATTCATTAAATTAATTCATTGTATTCATGTGGAGGAACCTAATATATACTCTACTATATCATAATAAGTAATGTACCTACTTAGTTTTTAGATCATTCGATTTAAATGTAATCTAAGTAAAACCAATATTTTGCGATAAAATCCGTAAAGTGTAGTTTAATTTCAAAGTGTAAAAAATCTCAATAAAATACAACGTTTAGTAAGCTTGTTCAAATATGGCAGGTACTTACAATCTCAGATTGGTTAACTACAGTAAGGTACCGGTTAGCTTAATACAAGAGTTATTGGACAAGGATTCTAAAGGAATCATATTCTCTAAAGTAGAATCTCCATCCGTATCGTAGCTCTGTCAGACAACAAGCGATGTTTACAAAATGCACAAAAGCATTGTATAGAGGCATCACCTAACAGACGGCTGACATGTAGCTTCGAAAGATAAATGTTACTGTATCAAAGTATTTGTTAACTCAGAAATAAAGTTGTGTAACATGGTAATACTTGAATTCTTTGTAATATTATGCGCTTATATATCAGATGGCTCGTTGTTAAAATATTGAATTTTCAAGTATGTTATAAAGATTAAATTGTTAATTAACGCCTGCCCCGTACCTTGGATAGCACTTTAATATTTTTTATTTTTTATGGTCTCACGCCTGTATCCCCGAAAGGGTAGGCAGAGGTGTAAATATTACACCCACATTTCGCCATTTTTAGGTCTAAGTAATAGAGGGCGAGCCTGCTGCCGTTACCGGGTATATCACCAGACTCCGGGCTGCTACTGAGAATTCGGAAAAACTCAGTAACACTTTTGCCCCACCCGGGTATGGAACCCGGGACCTCCGATCAGCAGTCGCATACGCTATCCACTGGACAACGGAGGTAGTCTCAGGATAGCACTTTAAACCGTCGGCAGAATGTTCTTTTAAATCTGTTTAGACTAGTAAGTGGACCATGGGCTCCAAGGTGATAATCTTGAATGAAACTGTGATGACGCTAGGACGACATGACGATAAAGTATGTTATAGAGTTAAATAGGCGTCAAATAATTGTTTGAAATCTGTTTACAAACAAGCTCTATGAAAATGAGGACAACAGCTAGTAGCATATAAGTACACAATTCATCTACAATCCATTAGAAAATGAACTAAGAACTAGTCGGTGTATACCATAATAGTTAACACATTTACCAAACCAGAGCCTTCACTTACAAGCTATCTATTTATACGCAGTTTTTGTTTCATCTGAGCAGTGGTATACCGCGCTGAGAAACTGCCTACGGGCACCAATCAACCGGCTGTGCGCGTAATCCTCGCACTCTAAACAGACCTTTATAGTATTTAAGCAATGGTTTCAGTACAACAGAAATTTAACCACCAGGCAAATTGCTACTCTATCTTAAAGTTATAAGGTTTGTTTCAGTTTGGTTGTTGGGTGTCTTACGTCTTTCTGGATGAGGGTAGTAGTAAAACCGGTGCGACCAGTGCCTGTCCAGTCGGTCGAACGAGCGCTCTGCATAGCGAAAAATTACTACGTTTTGAACTTATCAGAGTATTTGTTGAGTAAGTTAGTGAAGATTATTTCTCAATTGGTAAGTGTTTGCGAGCGGTTATTTTCGAGTATTTATTTATCTTTGCTTTGTAGTGAACTGAGTAAGTTTATTTAGGTATTGAGATTTCGAAGGCCACAAGCATTTATACAGATTTTATTTTGCTTGAGTATTTTTTTGTTAAGAGAGAAATGGCCCTTCTAAGAATACGTAGGTACTATAAGCTTCTACCTTCTAAGAAAACATTAAGCTGTCATTCAAAGTACCAGTCTAAATAAGCCTTTTATTTTTATTTGGCGTTTTCTAGTTTTCTTGACATTTCGTTTGTAAACCTATACAGGCTGCAATTTAATCAAACACAATTGGTGTTAACTCGTTTGTTTCTTTTTATGATAAAGGAGGCTAACGAGTTCACGGATCAGCAAACTAAAGGAATGAAACAAAGACTAAATGCGCTTATAAATAAGATGGTTGGAGCTGGACTATTGCCGCACGACAATCAACCATGGCGGACGGACAGTTATGTTTGTGCAGACAATAGCGATCAAGACGTTTATAGTAGGACTATTGCTGCAACTTGTGTTGAGTATACGTACCTATATAGATATATATGTACCAAAGGGCATTGCATAATCGTTGGGCATGCCGTGACTTGTCTTATGTTATAGAGTGATAAAGTAAAGCAACATTTCCAGAGGTCACGTTATGTATGGATAACCGCTTGGTTCAGCATTTACATCAGAGAGCAACTGCGCATTGGTGGGTATGTAAATCCGTCGGATTCCGTTCATGTCTTGGGACGATTGTTAGGTCATGTCGAAAGCAGGGATGCCACTATTCTGTGGAATAGCTAATATTCTGTCAAATCCGGTTAGACTAATAGGTAAACGGATCCCGAACTCTACAACGGAACTCATGAAGGCAATCGGGATAAAGTTAGGTAAGCGTATGATGCTAAACGCAATCATGGCATAGTATAATTCTACGACCACGACGCAGCAGGGTTAGGCCTCCCGCAAGGTAAGCCGACAATCTGGTTAAGATCGTGGGAAGCGGTTGTATGCGGGCGGCTCAAGATCGATCTGTGTGGAGAACCTTGGGGGAGGCCTGTATCCAGCAGTGGACGTCTCTAGGCCGACATGTTGATACTTCTACGGACCTCGGATCTCCGCACTGGATGCGTTATCCTGAGGACATGTACTGTGGCAGGTATTGGGACAGGCCTATGTCTGGCAGTGGGCTGCGAAAGGCTGATCGAGGTACTTCTTCTTAGAAAAATACTACACAACAGTTTTGCCAAGAGGAAAACACTACGCAAGAGGTAGGGACTCCGTCAGTATCAGTTTGATTCGTTCTAGAAGCACTACATATCACATCTATACCTTCATATCACATACAAGTTGTCACAGTTATTTCCATCTCATACCTCATAAAGTGACATACAGAGAGAACCTTACATACTTTCTCGGTCAAGTGGCCATATTGGACTCGATCGTGTAAGGGTCTAGTAAAAGTAAGGGTCAATTAATGATACTTAGCAGCCAATTAAGCGATATTCACATGATATTAAGTGTTCCTTGTAATAGGCGGTTAAAGGTTTGGTAAGTACTCTAGTTTTTTGTGCGTATAATTATTGTAACAACTTTTTGAATGTTTTTCCTTATGTAGATTATTGTAGGTACTAGCCGTAGCTTATGGTTTTCCTCGTCTAGTTGACCGCCTTATAGCTTACTCGCCTGTGGTATAACATCAGTAAATTATTAAAATTACTTTATAATTTAGACTTAGTACGTCTATTTATGAGATCATGATGTCCGTTGTCCGTCGCTCTGGTCCTCCCCATAAGTAGCGACTGATGTCGTGAAACTAATTAGGTACTTCACCACAATGACAAGTCAAATTCGCTTCATGTTCGTTTCAAATTCTAATTTCGGGTAGAACACAATCCGATATCGCTTTCTACTAAGTCTGAGTAAGAAACCCAAAAGCTATATGGACGCGAATAAGGAAACTTTACTTCGAAATTAAGTTAAAATGTTACCAAAAATTTCTGATAATGAAGCTGTTAGACAGTTTAAAACAAAGGGTTTATCTTTTCTTTTTCGTAATAATATGTTAACTCGAACTTGTATTGATTAGATTTTTAAACCACATGCCAAATAAAACGCTTAAAGCAAACGTGTTCAACTAGATTATCAGAGTTTTTATTTTGATAATATTAAACTTATAATAGGTAATCAATTTTTTTTTACTCCGCAGATTAAAGTAGGCAAATAACATCCAAGAAATACAGAACGAGCCCAAATGAGTCTAGAAAGGTTTAGAATAATAAGAAAGTTATAATCCACATTAATTTTAAAGATGCTTTCCAGAAAATTCCTTCAGCAATTTAAAACCGCTTTCTCTTGAAGTAAAACGGCCTATTTACTTGAGAATCTTGAATATCGAGAAGATTCGAATAAACCCAGGATTATATAAAGGATTTTTATTTGAAATTGTAGGTACTTATACAGATGAACGTTTTAGATCAATTTAGTACTAATCATTGGTAGTTAAATGTCAATATCAACTGTCGTTTAATTACCTTTGTCGTGAAAAATTTCATTCAATTTGTTTCTTGTAAGTACTAATATTAATTTAACAAATTTAATTTGGAGTTTGCGTTCAAGTGGAGCTTATTAGCTTAGGTGACGATGCAAAATAATAAGCGGCAGTTGTAAGATGAGATGATAAAGATCAGTTTCTAACACGAGATGTTGAGAGAAGTTTTTTAGATTTAGTGACTCGTATTTCTCACGTGTAAATTCTTTCGTTTTGATAACAGCAGGTATTTTTCAGAATTGATGTTAATTACGGGGATGTCTCCATACATTAACCTGACGTATAAATTATTTTTCGTCAGTTATATCCATGCGGGTTAGCTATATATATATATTATGTGTAGGATAGGTCTCTACAAGTGACAGTGAGGTTCCAAAAATCATTATTTCTCAAAGTCAATAATTTGAAAGATTGATGCTTCCAAAGTGGTAAAAAACTTGTAAAATATGTGTCTCTTCGTTATTTGTCGCCTGCTTTGCTTTAGAAAGAACTGGATAAATGAGTCTCCAACTATTCCAATACAATCTTGGTTAACTCCGTTGCGGGGTACAAGACAGTTTAACTTTCCCCAGTACTTCCCGAGTGTTTACGTACTGTCTGTAATGCTGCTAAACCTGGTAACAAACACAACTGAATCAGCAGTTCAGTAATGGGCATGAAGATGGGACTAGTCCCAAAAGGGAATCCCGGATATGTACTACTATGTACTGTGAATGTACCAAGTGAACCAAGGATAGACTGTAGGATACTCTTGCTGACCCTATTATGTTTCTTTCTATCTTTTTCTATATTTTGTTTTTTTCTATGATCGTTTGATCGTTGGTCAGCTAATATGAGTCGAAAGTTATCGATATGGATTATATAATCCATACATATTACAAAATGAAATCATCTTTCTTCGGTCTGCCGAACGGCTTTTTGTACAGCTTTTACCAGTAGTGTGACAGAGTCTCAGGCGAAGTCTCTTTATTTAATAACCGCGAAATGACTTCCATATTAAACATTTCAAAATTCATTAAATGTTTTACTGCGGTGAGAATATTTCCCGACATAATACAGGAATAGCCAACATGCTCTCAAATTAATTATCTATCGAACATCTATCAAAACATCCAATAAATATCACAATAACCTTTTATTAAGAAATGAGTTTGTATAAAATGCAGTAAAACTCTATGCAATATGTTGAAGTGCAACGCGCTTCGCAAAAAACTAGAAGTATTATACTTAGTATATTCCTAGTACCTACTAGACTGAATTGAAAATCTCCTCCTTTTTCAAGTCGGCTAATAATAAAATGTCAACAAAGCAGATACCTTAAGAACCAGGAAATTGTTCCGACAAATTTAAGCGGCGCCATATTCAAATTCTGGATAAAAAAAGTTAAAAACAAAAGACAAGAACAGGGACATACAAAATTCAAATTCCAATAACCGTTTTATTGGAAATTAATTTATAACTCACACTTAATTACTGTGTTATTATGAGAAAGTTGGTCCCCTCGTAAAATAAACGACACGACTTTCAGTCTCTTTGTGTAGGTAACAATGAGTGCCGATCGAACCTTGCGGAACGAAATTCGATGATATGTATGGGACTGACGAAGTTCTGAAATAAGTTGTCTGTAAAGCAGGGCCAAGAAACTTCGTTGTGTGGAGCAATTAAGTTCTCTGTAGTGCGGCACAGATAAAATATTAGAGCGAGGGTGAAATGCGATCGTTTATAGAGAAACAGTAAATAACGGAACAGATATAAACGAAGTGAGTGGCGCTTTGCTCGTAATAAATAAGAAACTAATATTAATGATTATTTATCGGTGTAACTTTGTTATCTGCTGTATATTGTGAAATAACTTGACCCTGAATTCAAATATATGTGTGTACAAAATATGTAATATGACTGATCTGTCGGTCTCATGGTTAGAGATGTTAGGGTTTGATTTCCACCTAGGGCAAGTCTTTGTGCAATGAGCACCATCATTTATTGTATATGTGGGTGTAATAATCAGAATAGCTTTCAGCACCATTATTTTCAGCTTGCTGTAGTCTTTTTCAGGATACAGAACTCTACAATGGCACGAATCTTGGTAACTACTGTAACGAAATTAAGCTAATGGACTTGTCTATTATTGAATTCCTACTTTGCACGTCAGTAATATCAAGACATCTCTGCTGGTGTAGCCCATGCTGCAACGTCGTAGAAAATAAAAATAAAAAGTATAAGAATTATCTTAAACCCATTACCATTCCATATACCACCCATACCATTTCGAATAGATCCGTCACATAAATATTAAAATGTGTACTGATTACGAAAACATGAAAATGTTTTAAGGAGGTTAAATGTGGGCGCTATGCTCATAAGTCACCAAATCAGAGAATACGGCCTTTTATCATAAGCGATAACACCTACTAAAACGCGCGGAACGGTGTGTTATATTCTACGCGTTTCTATATTATTATGGCTAGCCTATCGCTTCCTCACAAGGGATATCTTCCTAACATGATCGACCCTACTCAAAGCCAAAATTTCACCGTATTTTCTCCATATAGTTATATGGGGCCGACTTAAATGTACCGCGATAGGCGTATGGGAGATAGAAAATAAAATTATATTTGAACCGTTTCTTCAAAGTTTTGGCATTGATTAGGTACTAAAAGGCGTCTAAAATTATTTTCCAATTGATATTTTTTATTGAATAGAGACATACGTATACAGAGGGCATAAAGGGTTATTACTTATTAGGTAATGGAATAACAAACAGGGCAAAAGGCTTACAACGTTTTGCATTCAAAGCCATTCGATGAAAATGTGCTTCATCGCTTAGAATTTGCTCGCAATTCGTATTGTTGATGTTCAAAAACGATTCCAAACCTATTAAATAAACCAATTAATGTTAATATAAATGGAAGTAATCGAATTATTGCTCATAATAAGCAAAGCTTATTATTTATTCAATAAAATTAGATATAAGTTTCAATTTAACTATCTAAACAATTTTGGAGAAATATAATTTCATATTCGGATAGTAAATATTCGATATTATAATACATCTTTAGAGAGGCACTGCGATAACAGAATATATTTTGATTATTATACAAGTATCTGATTTATTATCTAGCGTTGTCTTGAATGCTGATTCTTTGGAAACAGGAGTTCGATTTTTACTCTATGCATAAAGATTTGGCATAATACGCTATAAAAACAAGACTCTGCAGAAATATACTTTTCTGTAGAGCAACTGGCGGCTGACCTCCGCAACCCAAGACTGCTATGAAAAACTTTAGATTATGTGGGTTGAGAGTACTAACTCGTCGTAAAGACTCTCACAGGACTTTATAATAATGGTGACTGACACCTCGGGGCGGTTTCAGATTAGCCTATTTTTCTGTGCGTATACGGTTGTTTCAGCATACGCGTTTACACGCGCTTCAAAAAACCGGACTCGCTTAAACGGGCATATTTCGGCGAGTTCGCTTGTAACGGTAGTGCCATCTTGTCAGTGTCAACATGGATTCTGACGGCTCGCACTTGTACACGAGCTTAGAAGCGCTCCACGTTCGTACCAGTTGCGCGTGTGCCAAAAGGCGCGCCTATACGCGCTTACATGCGCTACCAAAAACGAGCTTATACGCTCGCATAAAACGCTAATCTGAAACCGCCCTTAGGTATCGTGTGCTCCAAGTCATTCAACTTCAAAAGGAGGGAAAATGAATCTGACCAAAACTCCATTTCAGAGAGAGAGAAATATCATGGATAAGGGAGAGAAATATCATAAATCGCCACAAGAGTTACGTAAAGCTTTTCATACACTCAAACATTACGTAATTTACGAAGTAGTCCTGCGAATGCCAACAATTCGCTCAAGCAGCTATTGGTCGAACCTATTGCATTATACGGAACAGTGCTTTGGCATCTGAGTCGGTCAAATGTAATGTGATCATATGGGCATATGTATTGGTACCTTAGTATTCATCTACTGTAACGATATGGATATGTGAGGTTAAGCACTTTAGCTACTTAGCTGCGATGCCAGAACAACTTAGATTTAAGATCGTCAATATAAACAACTCGTGTTCGTTCTTTCTGAAATCGCATACAAAATAAGTAAAATGACTATTGAATTCCTACTTTGCACGTCAGTAATATCAAGACATCTCTGCTGGTGTAGCTCATGCTGCACGCGTAGAAAATAAAAAGTATAAGAATTATCTTAAACCCATTGCCATTCCATATACCACCCATACCATTTCGAATAGATCCGTCACATAAATATTAAAATGTGTACTGATTACGAAAACATGAAAATGTTTTAAGGAGGTTAAATGTGGGCGCTATGCTCATAAGTCAGCAAATCAGAGGACACGGATTTTTATCATATGCGATAACACCTACTAAAACGCGCGGAACGGTGTGTTATATTCTACGCGTTTCTATATTATTATGGCTAGCCTAACGCTTCCTCACAAGGGATATCTTCCTAATATGATCGACCCTACTCAAAGCCAAAATTTCACCGTATTTTCTCCATAGAGTTATATGGGGCCGACTTAAATGTACCGCGATAGACGTATTACGGTGGGAGATAGAAAATAAAAATATATTTGAACCGTTGCTTCCGAGTTTTGGTATTGATTAGATACTAAACGGCGTCTAAAATTGTTTACTAATTGATACTTTTTTATTGAATAAAGACATACGTATACAGAGGGCATAAAGGGTTATTACTTATTAATGGAATAACAAACAGGACAAAAGGCATCCAACGTTTTGCATTAAATATTCAAAAGAGATCCTAAAACGATTAAATAAACAAAATTAATGATAATATAAATGGAAGTTATCCCGATAAGCGGCAATAGGCTCGCCACCTATTACGTGGGATCAAAACACTGGCGAAAAGTGGGCGTTTAATATGCCTCTGCCTACCCCTTCGGGGAGACAGGCGTGAGTCTATGTATGTGTATGTATGTATAAATGGAAGTAATCGAATTATTTCTCATAATTAGCAAAGCTTATTAATTTAATTCAATAAAATTATGAGTTTCATTCAATTCAACTATCTTTACAATTTTGGAGAAATATAATTTCATATTCGGATAGTAAATATTCGACACATCTTTAGAGCCACTGCGATTACAGAATATATTTTGATTATTATAGAATTATCTGATTTATTATCTAGCGTTGTCTTGAACGCTGAGTCTTTGGAAACAGTACTTAGTTCAATTTTACTCTATGCATAAAGATTTGGTATGCCAAATCTATATATATATATATACGCTATAAATACAAGACTCTGCAGAAACATATTTTTCAGTAGAGCAACTGCCGGCTAATCTCCGCAACCCAAGACTGCTATGAAAAACTTTATATTATATGGGTTAGTATAGAGCACTAACTCGTCGTAAAGACTCTCACAGGACTCCATAATAATGGTGGCTGACACCTTATCGTGTGCTCCAAGGCATTCAACTACAAAAGGAGGGAAAATGCATCTGACCAAAACTCCATTTCAGAGAGAGAGAGAAATATCATGGATATGTGTATCATAAATCGGCACAAGAGTTACTTAAAGCTTTTCATGAACTCAAACATTACGTAATTTATGACGTAGTCTTACGAATGCCAACAATTCGCTCAAGCAGCTATTGATCGAACGTATTGCTATTGATCGAACGTATTGCACTTTAGTTACTAAGCTGCGATGCCAGAACAACTTAGGTTTAAGATCGTCAATATAAACAACTCGTGTTCTTTCTTTCTGAAATCGCATGATAGAATGATTGCACAGCGTAGTAGTTTACGGATTTTTTTTAATGCGACCGGCTCGCACCTTGACTCTGCGTCAAGTATCATGTGTTCGTTTCCCGCACGAGACAACATGTTGCGTGATCCATAAATGGTTGGTTCGAGTTTGGGTGTCCTTTGTGTCCGTTGGTTGCATGTTTGTAAAGTCCTCCGCGACCCAGGAATAAATCCTGTCGCAGGAATTGTCTCCTAAATAAATAAAAATAAAAAACTCACCAAGAAACCTGGCAACATGGAATTCTAACAGAGCAGGAGAACCAAATTAAGCACAGCGTTATAATTTTATTACAACATAAAACCTGTAAAATACCTCACCTCAAATATTATTTATATCTAATGTTATAGTAATTGTTAGTTTGGTTCTCATACGCTTTTAGAATTTATATTATAATAGCAGTATTATCTTTTCTGAAAATTGGTAGCCCAGACACGTGTCACGGCATGATTGCAAAATAGTATTAGTATTACTATTAAACTGCTGAGCAATTTCTGATGAGAAAAATTAATTATTCCCGATAAATCAATGCATTTAACAATATAGCCATTACGAGCTAAGCTCAGATACAAGTATGGCTGCATAACAGTATTACTGTTAGACTGCTAAACCGAATTCGATGAACGAATAGCTCAGCTTCTCTTATAAATCAATGCATACTACAATATAGCCATTAACAACTGTTTCTATTAAGTACAACTGCATTTAGCTCCCCTTAAACGAAGCAAAGCTGTATACGTGATATTCCAAAATTTCACGAGGGGTATTATTTTAGGGTGCGATGTTCAATAGTCGATCGATCAGTCTGTTATTATAATGCACAGGGGGTCGTCACAGGTCACACACACACAGGTCTCGTCTGGTCATTAATTTGATTCAGATTCAACGGTGGTATAGGTACATCATTTATTTACGGATTAGTTAGTAAATAAATAGAGGTTGGCCGAAGCTCAACTGGTATACTAGAATTATTTTTGATGAAAAAATGTAGGTACTCGTCATGTCAGCCTAGAGTCGTCCACTGCTGGACATAGGTCTCACCCAAGGTTCTCCACACAGAGCGATCTTGAGCCGCCCGCATCCAACCACTATGTATGTATCTAATGTAGGTACTATTTCAATAAAAAAATAAATACATCTTTAAAAAGGCTTTCACTAAAGATAGTGTTGGACGATAAATGAGATAGATTTTGAATCATATTTTGTGTTTGTTTCAGGTTGAAGACGTACTACGTCATTCGATACAGATTTAGTAATTAGATTTTCCAAAAATAGACGAACGTTGCCAAATTTAACAAAGTTCAATCTATGGGTGTAATAATTACAAATTGTAATGCCCTTCGCAAAATTGCATTTACTTTCTCTGATTTGAAAACTTACTTAGGACGTAGGTACAAAAAGTACTGTTTATACAATAAACAACGTTTGTAAATTAGTACGTATACATAATATACTAGAACCAGCCGTTAAATTAATTGACCAACCAAAACGCTACGAAAATAGAAAGAAAAAAGTCACAAGTTATCGTTAATCTAAAGAAACCACAACTTCCTGTATCGCTGCACTCATTAACTTCTACAAACAACATTCCAAAGACAACATAAACAAACATCGACAGCAAAAAATAACTACACAAACATACAAACAGAAAATCACACAAGCGTAAAAAAAGGTGTGTTAAACAAATATTTACAAACAACAACACACAGGTGTGGACGACACAACTGACTCCTACGTAGAATAATAAACGTGTTGATTCGTGAAGCGGAGCGAATTGAAACGCATATTGATAGCGATTTTTTGGTAAAGGTAGAAATCGCTGTTATTATATTATTCTCCGACCTATCTGAATTTATCGAAGAGTTAAAAAATGGAACAGATCAATGAATTTAACCCTTTGAACGCCGACTGACCCACCGGTGACTCCAAACATAGGTACAAAATAAGGTAAGTACATTTTTAATTATATTTCATGTTATGTATTTATTTTAATGCAGAATAATAATATAATTGTTCCAATTATCATTTGGCATCGTTTTACTGTGTCAAATTTATTTTTATTTTATTGTTAGATCAAATTTATACTAAGCAACTTATTAAGTAAAATTTACTTAATATTTATGTAATAATTGAGCCTGGTACTTTAAATACTTCTTTTAAGGGTAGAAAAACATCACTTTTCGACCAGACGTTTAAATCGGCTCACATTGGTTTTGGTGACAAGAATCCATTATTTGTCATTTCATGAACACGTGGCATTAAAACTATAATGTTTCGCTGTTCGTGGCTTACTAAGACCAATACTTAAGCAATACTACTCCTAAACTCTTCAACTAGTAAACACTTCACACCTGTGTGTAGTTATAAAAAAACAGTGCAATTCCAATGATCGGGGTTGGGCAGGCCGAAGCCATAAACTTGAAGGTTTGCGACGCAGAATTAAGACCCCTCAATCTACCGCTGGCTAGGAAAGTTGGAATCGAAGACGTGTCCGAACCTTATAGCCGGTAGTACGTGTGAATTGCGAATGATAGGGCCGATTTATGAGCAAACGGGCTAGTTTGATGTCATATTTGAACAGGTGATTTTACGATGGTACTACGTGGTTGGCGCTTTGGTTACATTGATTGGGCTTGGCCCTGTAGATTTAGTTCGAGGGGATATGTTGAAGCATTTTTATTGCGGATTGAAAGTAACTAGGGAAAAATCGGGAAAGATTCGTTTAACATGACGATTTTCTTTTTGTTTTAGCTGTGATAATGCATGGGTGCAAACCTTTTGCGATATGTTACCTTTCTCACTAAATGTTCGTGTATCGGGCAAGCGAAGGCATGCCTCTGAAGCTCTCCAGGCTCACTCACTTAAAATTACGACGGTGTCCTCGTCATCCAGAAGTGGCTGTGTCACGTGAAAGGTGTTCGTATACTTTGCCGTGAGATTGAATCAAAAACACATACACAAAATAGCATGTAATGCGTATACCCGTTCTGAAGCAATCTGGTTATATGCCTACTGGTACATTTGGAAATTGATGCGTTTCCCTTTAAGATAATGAAATAACGATTCCTAATTAATTACCGAATCGTAAGTACATCAAACATTAAACATCGTTCTTTTTCATGTGTGCTACTTTGGTGTCGAAATTTTCAGTCCTGTGCCATGAGCTGCGAAAGCTTAGCGTGTTCTCAGAAGCACAATAGCACTCTGATGCAAATTCTACACGCGGTCACCCATCCAAGTGACGACCTTAGCAATCGTTGCTTAACTTTGCCAACCTATTACGAACGCCAAGCCAAAGGACGCCACGTGGTCTCAATAGTACATCAAGTTAAGTATTACAAGACAGAGATACCAAGAATAATATACATACACACTTATCCGGGAAACATTCCTGTTCTAATATAATACGAAAATCCTTATTATATATTTTGCTTAAGCCGATGGCTCAATGTTTCTTTTGTTAGAAAGCTTTACAAGGTGTTAATTAACAGACAATGCGAATTAAAACCACCCTTTTCGGTGTTGCGGTAGTTTATTTAAACAACAACAATTATACGTTTACAAATTAAGAATACTTAAAATATTTTGTGTGTTCAACCAATTGTGTCAGGTTGATTGTGGAGGTTGGTAAGTATTGGTAAAAAATCTGAAAAGACAGGGAGAGCCTAAGCTGACGACTATATGAAATGTATAGTAATTATCACTTGCTAAACGGTGAAGGAAACATTTCGAGGGAGCCTGCATTTCTGAAAGTTCTCCATAATATTTTGTGTTGTGTGTAGTACCAGTAGTAGAATAACGAGGGTGTAACCGCAGCCTCAGCTAGTGCATCACACTGGTACTTAATGTCACAAGCGATCAACTCATAAACTTTTTATTTTTTGAAGTAATATGCGGTAAACGAGCAGACGGATCGCCTGATGGTAAGCAATTACTGACGCCCATGGACACAAGCATCACCACAGGAGTCACAAGTGCGTTGCCGCCTTTTGGGGTTCGGAAAGGGGATAGGATGAGGAGTGGGATGAGGGAAAAGGAATAGGGGATGGGGCCTCCGGCACTCTCACTCACCAAACGAGACGCAACAGTTTAGGTACTGTCACTTTACGTCTTCGTTGCTTTCTGTGGGAGGGTAGTATTTCCCCGGTCGAGCCGGCCCATTCATGCTGAAATCAGCAAGGCTCTACTACCGTTAAAATACTTTTCGTATAAGTATGTTTTATAGATCACTTACTTAAAAATATAAACGTTATTTAAGGCGCTGTTATACCTCAGAAGCCGTGAAACACCTAATTTTTCGTCGCGCATCTAGCCATAACGTTACATATTACGAACGAGCAAAAATTAGAGCTTAAAGTCAAAAGTCTGAACAGAAGACTTTTGAAAGAATTTTTCATGTACGTAAAATAGAATCACGGTAAAAAAATCACAAAATCGAGGCTGAAAATAATCTTTCGTCTCACTGTTTGCAATATTTTGATCGTAAGCTGTCATATTTTTTTGCTTATATTGTAGGAAATCTAATGAACTAAAGAATTACCCTATTTATTTTCATATTATACGTGTATATTTTGTAAAATTAAATAAAATCTGCCAAATGTCTATGATTTTGACGCTCGGTAGATCCCATCAATATCAAACGCTTCAGCAATTTAAACCTTATTAGCATAAGCGGTGTACTGAGTGTCAGTTGCTAGTTTACGCCCCGCCCAGACCTCATCATTCGGCTATGAGCCCTGTGAGAGATAGGTCATGTCGCTTGCGTCTCCGCTGCACGAAATTTTACGTAAACCTGTTTGTTATTATAATACGCCGATTTGAGTTCGTAATTTCATGTTTTATGTTATAGGCTGAATACTTTGAATCAAATAGGCTTTTCATGTAACTATGGGCACATATAATTAGGACCTAAGTTTATACTCTTGTTGTGTTTAATGTGTTATTGTTTCTGTGCTTATAAATATATAATTAGAAGAATAAAATATGGACAATTACAGAAATGAAGTTCTACGAAGGATTTGTACAAGAAAGCGTCGTAATAAAATAAAAATTCATCCATGGCCAAGTGATTATGAAATATGTAACATTTTTACACAAATTATTTTCATAAGAGTCTTTTATGACTAACTATGTTACTTATATATTATCGATTATGCATAATATAATTATATACATTATTCTCACAATACATAGCTGCCACAGTTTTCAATTTTTGAAAGAGTAATAACATAAAATCGAATCATTTTATGTACCTATATGTATTTCAAATTCATTACCTTGTCAGAGCGCCTGGAGCGCTAAGATGCCGCCACGGCGAACAATCATGATGACAGCGCTAATATGGCGCTCCGCAATCCGCACACAAGCGGTAACGAATGTTGTATTATTGTGTTTTGAACATAAACCTTTTTAGGTACATCGGGTAAAACTTTGATTATTCATAAACTATTAGGTATGTCTCAGTACATCTAATATCTTTTTAATTTTTAAAATCAATCATTTATAAGTAAAAAGGTGACTTCTCTGTTTGCTATAACACAAGATATAGTATTTTTTTAATAATAAAGTACGTAACTAATTATCATTATTGTCATTACAGTGAAGTTAAAGATAACAGTTCTGCAACGTCTTACATACATTTGACTTCAGTCATTCCTAACACGATCTGTTCAAAAGCTAGCCAAGAAATGCCAAACAATTTTTTTAACAAATTTGACTCAAATTCCGTAGTGATAAGCAAAAATTACAAGAGGGATAGCAGTGACTGGTTCGAATTACGTAAGAATATGTTGACAGATTGAAATTTTTGTATAGTGGTAAAAAGAAGAGATAACAGCAGTAAAGCCAACTTAGTAAAAAATATTTTGTACAAATAAAATATTTGTAATGTAAAATCAGTTGCGCATGGAATCTAAAATGAACAACTGGCTTTGCAACAACTGGCGAAGCAAGAAATTGTAACAATCGAGCCTTGTGGATTATTCGATTATTGGTGCCACGCCAGATGGATTAATAGGTCCAAACACGAACGTGGAAATTTAATGTTCTAAAGTTGCCTATAAGAATGGCCTGGAGAATAGTTTAAGAGCAAATAAAATACAAATATGGAAACATGATAAAAAAGTGAACTGACTAGTCTAAACAAATATTGTAATTGTTATTACCAAATTCAGGGGCAACGCCACATTACACGCAAACAAAAATGTTTATTTGCTGTGTGGAGTGGCGAAAGTATACCACTAAAAATAGAAATTATAGAAAGAGATGATGTTTTCTGGGAGAAGCTTGTGGCGTTTTATATGAATTGGCAGTTGCCTGAAATTGTTGATTCTCGTCAAGCTCAAGGGATGGCATTGCGATATCACGGAGAGGAAAATGTTTCATCAGTGCTTGAAATTTCTACAATACCAAGCCGTAAAAGGAAAGTAAATGAAACTGTGCCCCGTAAACAACAGCAAATAATAAGTCTTATCACCTTACACACTGCCTTTCACATTCGATGAAAATAAAGAAAACCTGTCGGGTTGTAGCAGACAGCTAACTTTTGATGAGCTGTAAACTCTGTATTTCGTTAATAAATTATAAATGAATATAAATAAATATCTTTTAATATTTATTTTCTTTGAAACAACACATATTTGAAGCGAAAGAATTTTTTTATATTTTTCCATACAAACACGTATGACGAGAGCTAACGAAAAAGCAGTAACTCAAATTCTAATTCTATAATTTTCTAAGCGACATAGCAGTATCTCATGAATAAGGTAAATCCACATATATTTTTGATGTTTCATCTATTTTGAAAAATAATAATGGGTTGGGTTTCGAAACGAGTCTCCTGAATTTGAGGGTATTGGTAGTGTAGGGGGCTTAAGGTAGTTCGTTTTAAATATTTTTAAACAATTTCCAAAATTTCATAAATACTTCGGCAATTATGCAAAACGGAACATAGTTTTTATACTTTAGTACAGTTTTGCAAATGTAATTTTTAGGTTTTATGTGAAAAACGTGAAACGAAACGCAAAACTGCCATCTTGGAATGATCATACTGACAGCTAATGTCAAATTTGTGCGTCATTGCTTTCGAATGCCTTGGGTTAGGTGCGACTGTAATAAGTAAATAAATAGGTTATGTTAGGTTCTCTTTTGACCCTTAATCTGAAAATAGGAGCCCTTCGCAGGGCTCCGACAACCTTAGTTTATTAAACTAGTGTGATGAATGTGGAAGTTGGCAGTGCCATACACACCGATGTTTGGAGATTTTTTTTTTCAGAGGAAACCAAGTATTTCCGGCAAGTGAAAATGGTGAGAGGGGTTTCAAGACCTCCCCTGCTCCCTCTCCAATCACTCACAACCTCTAAAAACGGCGACGTATTTCGTAACCTTTGCCATAATAATTATACTTATAATAACAATAAACATCCATAAATAAATAAAAGAAATCAACTTTTACTAAACTTCAATTATCTCGTAACTCGCTTTAGTTGAAATACGGCTTTTGCGCTTAGTAGAGCAGTATTGTGTTTTTTAGAATACCGTAGCCCAAAATAGTAAAAACGGAAACCTTATAGATTCGCAATGTCTGTCTGTCTGTCCGCCCGTATGTCACAGCCAATTTATTGCAAAACAGATTTGAAGACTGGCAGGAATGGAATTAGATGTAGATATTCTATGAACTGCTTCACTATTTTTATACAGTTTCCGTTTTTACAATTTTGGGCTACGGCACCCTAAAAAACACAATACTGCTCTACTAAGCGCAAAAGCCGTATTTCAACTAAAGCGAGTTACGAGATAATTGAAGTTTAGTAAAAGTTGATTTCTTTTATTTGTTTATGGATGTTTTATTGTTATTATATGTATAATTATTGTGGTAAAGGTTTCGAAATACGTCGCCGTTTTTATGGGTTGTGCGTGATTGGTAATACCCTAAAATTCAGGCGACTCGTTTCGAAACCCAACCCATTATTATTTTTCAAAATAGATGAAATACCAAAAATATTTGTGGATATACCTTATTCATGAGATACTACTATGTCGCTTAGAAAATCATAGAATTAAAATTTGAGTTACTGCTTTTTCGTTAGCATACATATACATAATATACATTGTTTAAGTAAATATAAAAAAAATCTTTCGCTTAAAATATGTGTTGTTTCAAAGAAAATAAATATTAAAAGATATTTATTTATATATTTTAATCATTTACTAACAAAATACAGAGTTTACAGCTCATCAAAAGTTAGCTGTCTGCTAAAACCCGGCAGGTTTTCTTTATTCTCATCGTAAGTTAAAGGCAGTGTGTGAGGTGATGAGGCTTCAATACTTATTATTTGCTGTTGTTCACGAGGCACATTTTCATTTACTTTCCTTTTACGGCTTGGTATTGTAGAAACTTCAAGCACTGATGAATCATTATCCTTTCCGTGATCTCGCAATGCCATTCCTTGAGCTTGACGAGAATCAACAATGTCAGGCAGCTGCCAATTCATATAAAACGCCACAAGCTTTTCTTTTATTGTCGTCTCCCAGAAAAAATCATCTCTTTCTATAATTTCTATTTTTAGTGGTATACTTTCGCCACTCCACACAGCAAATAAACATTTTTGTTTGCGTGTAATGTGGCGTTGCCCCTGAATTTGGTAATAACGATTACAATATTTGTTTAGACTAGTCAGTTCACTTTTTATCATGTTTCCATATTTGTATTTTATTTGCTCTTATATTATTCTCCAGGCCATTATTTTAAGCAACTTTAGAACATTACATTTTCACAATCGTGTTTGGACCTATTAATCCATCTGGCGTGGCACCAATAAACGGATAATCCACAAGGCTCGATTGTTACATATTCTAGCTTCGCCAGTTGTTGCAAAGCCAGTTGTTCATTTTAGACTTCATGCGCAACTGCTTTTACATTGCAAATATTTTATTTGTACAAAGTAATTTTTACTAATTGGCTTTACTGCTGTTATCTCTTCTTTTTACCACTATACTAAAATTTGAATCTGTCAACATATTCTTACGCAATTCGAACCAGTCATTGCTATCCCTCTTGAATTTGTTGCTTATCACTAGGGAGTTGAGTCAAATTCGTTAAAAAAATTGTTTGGCATTTCTCGGCCAGCTCTTGAACAAATCGTGTTAGGAATTACTGCAGTCAAATGTATGTGAGACGTTGCAGAACTGTTATCTTTAATTTCACTGTAATTACAATAAAGATAATTAGTTAGGTACTTTATTATTTAAAAAAATACTATAACTTGTGTTATAGCAAACAGAGAAGTCACTCTCTTACTTATAAATGATTGATTTTAGAGATAAAAAAGATAATAGATGTATTGAGACATACCTATAGTTTATGAATTATTAAAGTTTTACCCGATGTACCTAAATAGGTTTACAGGCGCTCTGACAAGCTAATGAATTTGCAATATAGGTACCTACATAAAATGATTAGATTTTATGTCATTGCTCTTTCAAATATTGAAAACTGTGGCAACTATGTATTGTGAGAATAATTTATATAATTATTATATTATGCATAATTGATAATCTTTTACATAGTCAGTCATAAAAGACTCTTATGAAAATAATTTGTGTAAAAATGTTACATAATATTTCATAATCACTTGGTCATGGATGAATTTCTATTTTATTTCGACGCTTTCTTGTACAAATCCTTCGTAGAAATTTATTTCTCTAACTATCCATATTTTACATACATACATACATAGACTCACGCCTGTTTCCCGGAGGGGTAGGCAGAGACTACGGAACGTAGCATATTTTATTCTTCTAATTATATATTTATAAGCACAGAAACAATAACACATTAAACGCAACAAGAATATGAACTTAGGTCCTAATTATATGTGCCCATAGTCACATGAAAAGCCTATTTGATTCAAAGTATTCAGCCTATAACATAAAACATGAAATTACGAACTCAAATCGGCGTATTACAATAACAAACAGGTTTACGTAAAATTTAATGCAGCGGAGACGCAAGCGACATGAGCTATCTCTCACAGGGCTCATAGCCGAATGATGAGGTCTGGGCGGGGCGTAAACTAGCAACTGACACTCAGTACACCGCTTATGCTAATAAGGTTTAAATTGCCGAAGCGTTTGATATTGTTGGGATCTACCGAGCGCCAAAATCATTGACGTTTGGCAGATTTTATTTACTTTTACAAAATATACACGTATAATATGAAAATAAACTAGGTAATTCTTTAGTTCATTAGATTTCCTACAATATCTCTAATATATAAAATTCTCGTGTCACAGTTTTCGTTGCCATACTCCTCCGAAACGGCTTGACCGATTTTCATGAAATTTTTTGTGCTTATCCGGTATCTATGAGAATCGGCCAACCATCTATTTTTCAAAAAAAAAAAAAAAATGTTGCAAAACAACTTTTGCCGGGTCAGCTAGTCTAACATAAAAATTCTCGTGTCACAGTTTTCGTTCCCATACTCCTCCGAAACGGCTTGACCGATTTTGATGAAATTTTTTGTGCTTATCCGGTATCTACGAGAATAGGCCAATATCTAAAAAAAAAAAAAAAAAAAAAAAAAAAGAAAAAAAAAATGCAAAACAACGTATGCCGGGTCGGCTAGTTATTCAATACAATATGACAGCTTACGATCAAAATATTGCAAACAGTGAGACGAAAGATTATTTTCTGCCTCGTTTTTGTGATTTTTTTACCGTGATTCTATTTTACATACATGACAAATTCTTTCAAAAGTCTTTTGTTCAGACTTTTGACTTTAAGCTCTATTTTTTGCTAGTTTGTTAAATGTACCGTTATGGCTAGTTGCGCGACGAAAAATTTGGTGTTTCACGGCTTCTGAGGTATAACAGCGCCTTAAATTGAATGATAACCGTAAGGCCAAATAATAAACGTTGATGTTTTTTTACACCGAACAGAATAGATTATATAAATATTGTACAAGGAATATTGAACATACCATACCTATTACGTTTTCGTTTCAATATTTGAATAAAAGCTAACCTAATTAATTGCTTTTTTGATCTACGGGGTAGATATCGACAGGCGTGGGCAAGGGAACAGCAAACGTCACCAAACGCCGGGTAGACAGTATTCTGGTAAGGTACTCGCAGATTTGTATTTTTTTTAGTGCTATTTTTTATTGTATAGGGAGACCAACGAGCAAGGGAGTCATCATGCCATGTGATGGTGTAAGTTTTTACAGCCGCCCCTAGACACTTGCGATCCCCGAAGGATCACAAGTGCTACGCCGGCCTATGTCTAGCTGTAGACGTCTTTAGGTTGGAACGATGTGAGGTTTTTTTTATCAAGTCGGCTCTAAGGCAGATCTCACATTGGGCGACGAACGTTCAATCCCAATATGAGGGAGGGCTTACTTTTCATATTGCGTAAAGTCGTTTCTTAGTATTAAACTGCGCCCAAAAAACGAACAATCAAACCCACATTATACTCAAACAAAAACCTACTACCGTGCACTTAAACTCCACACGAAGACATTTACGCCTGTCATCCCCTATATATTCTGTTTCAAGCTTAGTTCAAGGCGTAATGTAAGTGATGAAAAAGGCATATCAGGCCTTAGAACATTAGCCTTGACCGTCGATATAGGTGCTCTCTACGGTACGATTAAATTACAAACATAAATGCCACTTTTTGGTACCCTTCTTGCTCACTATTTGCCGCTAGTGAGCTATAAAGATCACATGTCTTGAATATTTGAAGGTACATAGAGCTGTGATAACGTGACCTTTCGCAGTTTTTTTGAGATTGTATAGAGTATAGATTGTTGGAAATATTTATACCTACGTGGTACGGTAATTGGTACATTAAAATGTAGGAATGACGCAGGTCATTATAAAAAATACTTTAAATAGACATTAAAAAGTAAAGTTAGTTTAAATGGACCATCGTCATTTTGAGCCTTATAAAAATAAGGTTCCAGAACTCATCTTCTAAAATGAGCAGAAGGTGCATGTTTTATCTCTTTTTCAGTTAACATTCGTCTAAAGATTTTGCTGCTAGAGATACCGTATTAGTAGCTAAATCCTTTGATAGATCAAATATTCTAAGATTTGAGAGATTGAGATAGAGGCGGTGGAGATTATGTCAAACTAGCTTTTTCCCGCGTCCTGAGGGAACTACTGCGCGTACCCGGTTAATTTATAGCCTAAGTTACTACTTGGTACATGAGCTATCCGCCGGAGAACGTCCCAGTTTACGAAAATCAGTCCAGCCGTTCCAGAGATTAGCGAGAACAAACAGACAGACAAATATAGAAAAAATGTCATTTCGTTATATGTACCGTGCATAAATCCATATGCATTTAGTAAAATGCGGTTATTTTAATATTACAAACAGACACTCTAATTTTATTTATATGTATAGATATGCACAAACTTTGTCAAATACATATGTAGGTATCTCTAGCATAAAAATCCAAAGATACATAAAATATTGAAACCGGCCGTAAATCAGCCATCCATTAGCTACATAAGGAAAAACATTAAAATACCTTCTATCCTTTCCATCTGTAAATCAATTTTATGTCCATATTCCGCTGATTGCGTTAGCCCGACAAAGGACGCAGCATAATTAGTTTTTCATCGAAAATTTTCCAGATATTTTTCTTGAAAGCACTTGGTTGTAGCCATTAATACGATAGGTTTCTATCTAACGGTCTGTAGGGATATCTGAACAATCTGGGACAGGCAGAACGTGCTTTATCGCAGTTTTTGGCGGAAGCTAATGAGAAAAAGTATTTTGAGATACGGCTGTCGTGTCGGCATCTGACCTTCTAGTTGATTGGTAGTAGTAGAATGATTTCTAGACGTTTTTATAATTTGAACTAGAGGATGCCCGCAGCTACGCTCGCACATTTTTATTTGTAACTAGCTGTTTCCCGCGGTTTCACCCGCGTCCTAAGATAACTACTTCGCGTACCCCGTTAATTTATAGCCCAAGTTATTCCTTAGTACATCAGCTACCCGTCCGTAAAAGTCCCGTCAAAATCGGTCCAGCCGTTCAAGAGATTAGCGAGAATAAACAGACAGACAGACAAAAATTTAAAAAAATGTCATTTCGGTATATGTACCGTGTATACATCCATATGCATTTAGTAATAAGCGGTTATTTTTTTGATTACAAACAGAGCATGCATGAGGAATCTGATGGGAGTGAATGAAGCAAGAGAGATATGTCAGGATTGTTGCAAATGGCGTTCCTTAGTCTCTGCCTACCCCTCCGGGAAACAGGCGTGAGTCTATGTATGTATGTATGTACAAACAGACACTCCAATTTTATTTATATGTATAGATTTTACTGCACGATCCCGTAGATATTTCAAGAAATCCTTTCTTGTTGTATCCCTACGGTACACAAAGAACATACATGCTAAATTTCAACTTCTTGCTCCTAGTAGTTTTAGCTGTGCATTGTCTGTCACTCAGTAAAGCAAAAATGTTATACATATGTACATACAGATAGCTGGAATGGTTTCTAAAGGTTTTTAATTTTTTTTTTATAGTAATAGGTGGCAATCGAGCAGACGGATCACCTGATGGTAAGCAATTACCGCCGCCCATGGGCACAAGCAACACCACAGGAGTCACCAGTGCGTTGCCGCCTCTTGGGGTTGGGAAAAGGGATAGGATGAGGAGTGGGATGTGGGAGAAGGAATAGGGGATAGAGCCTCCGGCACTCTCACTCACCGAACGAAACGAAACAGTTTAGGTACTGTTACTTTACGTCGATTTTCTGGGAGAGGGTAGTACTTCCCCGGTCGAGTCGCCCCATTCATGCTGAAATCAACAAGGCTCTACTACCGTGAGTTAGTAGTAAATTTTAATGCTAGAAATGAAATTCGCCCGTGGCTCGGCCCGCATAGTAGTTGCAGTAAGAAGAACACTTTCCAGCCCCCTCACTATCTGCACACACAAAAATCATACCATAACGTTGCGACGTGAGAGAGTAATATTAAAATGGATTCATCATCAACCTTTAACAGTCCACTGCTGGACTAGGCCTCTCCTTTGAAAGGAGGAATTGGCTGGCCAAACGGGTTGGTAAAGGGTTTGTATCAAGTTTTCCTTTTCTTACAGAGCTGTTCTCTGCATAATATGCTGCCTCTGTCGGCTCTTACGACACCCATGGGATGATATGGGGTGGTGACATTTCGTAAGTATTCTTAATCCGTCACCTCACGGACGATCATATACGAAAATGGATTCAGCAGTTCTGAGAATTCATATTAAAATCCACAACACACGGTGTGCAATGGCGTCAATCTTATAAGTACTAATATATAAAGTTGAAGAGTTTGTTTGTTTGTTTGTTTTAACGCGCTAACCTCAGGAACTACTGGTCCGATTTGAAAAATTATTTCAGTGTTAGATAGCCCATTTATCGAGGAAGGTTATAGGCTATATAACATCGCGCTATGAGCGACGAGAACGGAGCAGTAGCCTTAAATAACGCGGGTGTAACCGCGGGCATCCTCTAGTTTTAAAATAATAACGTTGACTTGGAATAATAAGAATAAATTCCACTCTTGTACACAAAGATAATAAGTATGTGAATGATTGCTTAAATGAAATATTGACGGCTGCCGTGGTGAATGACATTCTTATATGAAAAGTATTTCGTTGTTTTGTTACTACAGGGAATAAATACCTTCATTTGTGTGCGTGAACATGGATGTTTGTTTTGAACTGAGTATTTCTATGTGTATGTTTATCCATTGTCTAGTACCGATAGTACAAGTTCTGCATGGGGCTACATGGTGTCGTGTGTATGTGGTAGATTATTATTATATTTTGTTCTACATGACTGGTTTTCATCCGCGATTTTCACAGGAAAGCTGATGTCTGTCTGACCCTTTAACAAATTGTATAGTGTACCAAGTCGAAGTTCTCAAAGTATTTTTTTATATCACTTTCACAACTTGTCACGAGAGAGCAGTGGTCTGAAAGAAGAGGTCGTGACTAGGATTGAGAAAGGAATGCTAAAGTGGTTTGGACACGTGGAGCGAATGAGTGAAGAAAGAATGACGAATAAGATTTATAAGGCAAATGTGTGTGGGCAAGTCGGTCGCGGCAGACCTCGTCGGACATTCCTCGATCAAATTGGGGACGTCCTAAAAAACGGCCAGGTCCGAAGTACCCGAAACCGGCGAGCATGTATGAAAAGAGTAATGAGTGTAGAGGAAGCGCGTGAGGTTTGTAAGGATAGAAGCAAGTGGCGTTCTGTTGTCTCTGCCTACCTCGACGGGAAAAAGGCGTGAGTATATGTATGTATGTATGTATGTAACTTGTCATCAAAAATAAACAACAAACTCAAGAATAGGTTCATAACTTCTAAGAGGAGACGTGAGTAACAAAAATGCTTTCCGTTATTGCACCGGACAAAGTCGTGAGTTCAATTCCCGTTCAACGTTACGGTAAAACCATTTCAATCTCAATTATACTCGGCTCAGTCCAACATTCTCCAGCTAGGACGAAGACAGCGCGATTGGAATGCAATTTTTATAGATAACCAGCTGTTGTTCGCATTTTAAGTGGTACGTATTTATGTGGCATTTTATATTACTTATTTTTGCGCCGTAATTTCCCTATCAAATAGAACTAAATGTGATACCTCTAA
The DNA here is from genome assembly GCA_944739405.2 of Euclidia mi. Taxonomy (NCBI): domain Eukaryota; kingdom Metazoa; phylum Arthropoda; class Insecta; order Lepidoptera; family Erebidae; genus Euclidia; species Euclidia mi. Next base: position 62,656,847 of record OX123195.2, read on the forward strand.
GGGCGAAAAGAATTACTGGAACTAGTTTTGGGCAAAAATCTTTATTCCCAAAATGGCGCAATTACGACCACTTAATCAGAATTTTGTCGGGAACAACTTTTGTCGGAATTTAAAGTACTGCACAGCCACCGGAGAACGGAATATGAGCGATTACAAGTCTGTTTTGCACGTGCACATAATAATTCGTATCTGTTATTGTTGTGTGGAAATGTACGGGAACGATGTCTACGCCACAAAAAAGTACTGAATCAATAACTTAAGTTAACATTCAAAGAACCAATATAAAACACATAAAAACATAAAAATCTTTAACCCTAACTCGGCAAGAATATTATCACATATGTATTTATGCAACAAGTATTACCTAACTAACTACTAAGTATATTATGACCCTGAATATATATATATATATATATATATATATATATATATATATATATATATATATATAGAATTCGTTTTGTGAGACTGACTTTTATTTATAACATAACCTGAAGCTACTGGACTCAAATAAGACATCAGTACTTTAGGTGCTGATGTCTTATTTGAGTTCAGTTAACATAGGTACACAAGTCATAACGTTCTGAAAATCTTGAAATTAAACTACAGTTTACGGATTATATCGCGATGTATTGGTTTCACTAAGTTATTACATTTGAAACGAATGATCTAGAAACTATATTTTTAATTTATTACTAGCCGAAGACAACTCCTTAAGCCATACTGTGTATAGGAAAAAGACCCATACAAATAGGTACTTAAACGGTGAATCTCACCACCATCCTAAACAGTTAGCTACTGTAGGAATGTCTCTGTTTCAGAGAGCCCGCGGGATCTGTGACAAGAAACACCTGGACGCTGAGCTTCAACATGTCAGGCAAGTTCTGCAAGACAACAAGCTCCGACCGCCGCGCCACTGTCACAGATCCCAGAAGAAAGAAAAACCAGCCACAGTAGAAAGGGCGTGACCGACAAAATTGGCTGCATCTTGAAGCGAGCTTCTATCAAAACTTACCGCCGCTTAGCCGCCAACGAAGATCAGTCAATTATTACCATCTGTCAAGTGTCAGTTACCCTTGCAAGAGGCCGGTGTCTACAAATTGACTGTGAATGTGGGCTCTCATACATTGGACAAACCAAGAGAAGCATAGGCATTCGACTCAAAGAACATATAGCTGACATAAAACATAAACGCTCAACAAAGTCTGCTGTGTGTGAACATGTGGAGCAAGGACCCAAACACTACCTGCGATTTGATGAACCACAGATACTCGCAAAAGAACACCGTTTTCTTCCAAGGATGATACGAGAGGCTATTGGAAATTAAAAAACACCCTAATTTCAATAGGGAAGATGGTTGGAATGTTTCCCCAGCTTGGGACCTGGTCATAAGGCTAATGAAACACAAGAAGGACAAAGTCACCAGAAGACCTAAGGACACTGTGAGCTCATTCTGCGTAAATAGTAACACCAGTAGTTGAAAAATGGTCAGGTACTTTAAGATAACTTATAAATTCAAGAAAAAGACAATAATAACTTAGTGAAACCAATACATCGCGATAAAATCCGTAAACTGTAGTTTAATTTCAATGTGTAACATTCGCGTAAACCCAAAAAGATACTTTGTTCTGAAAATCAAAATAATTTCTCTCGAAATGACTGCGAAAGCTTTACAAACAATAAATATTTTTAATGGAAAAAGCACACAGCCTAACACTTTTAAACCAACCACAAAGAACCGGGTAGCATTATATTTTTATATACAAAAACGGCCTAATATCCTTACCTACTACTAAAGAAAGGACATTACAAAGAAAATATTTTTTTTCGATTAAAACACCAAATTACCAAAGGTTGTGTTCGTCGTTGTTTAAAAATTCTCTCCCGTGTTTTCTAATGAGATCTTATCCACTTGGTACTTAGTAAAGGCTTTCCGCTGTTCCTTTGCAGTCATCTTTTATAAGCTTAACAAAAATTTGGTTTTAATAATCAGTTTTATGGGAGAAAGGCCCTTTGTAGGTGTTATCTTTCAGATCGTATTAGGCAATCGGGTATTCATACGCTTTCTTTTGAACTTTGTTCAACAGTTATTATCGTTGAACAAAGTAGATACTATTTTGCTTATTATCTTTATGTATCTTATTATATTTTTATGACATGTATTTGTCTAAATATGGAATAAAAAAAACCTACGCAGTTTATTGCCCGTTCTTTCTCGTGGTTCTACCTATTGCATTGCGAACGTGGCTGTAAATGTAAATGTAGAATCATCTAGTAATTCACTTTAATTTTTGACGTTCATAAGCGTCACTTTGTGGCCTAAATTAATAAATGATTTGACTTTGACTTTGAAAGGAGTGGCGTGAAAAGGTCATTTGAACCTTTTAACATAGAATATGATGGGACACCTACTAAGAATGCTTTAATTGCCGTACTAGTAATTACAGCTACGGATGTTTTCTACCGCATTTAATGTGAGCCTGACACACATAAACGGCCACAACTGGCCATACACACACTGTGAGTGTGTTGCCAATTCTGATTTCGGAGTTCATAGACCGCCTAAAAGCCTAATGGTTCTTGTACTGATAAAAGCACTTATAGCAACGGCTGTATAAGCTATATATATCCTTTGAAGCACGCTGGCGCTGTTGTATAAATTTCATAACAAGCGGTCTCCCCTCCTAACAGTGACCTTCGCAAACGCTACTTAACTTTACCGATAACCAACAACAAGTCAACTCACACTACGAACGCCACACTAGCATTAGAAATACAAAACGCTGAAATAAATACACTAAGATATATTCACAATGTTAATAAGAAAACGGCTAGCTTTCAAACCGGCACGTGGACAACTCACAGCTGAAACTTTGTCTGTCGAACTGTGGCACCTCATGAATAAACTAAGATTAAGAAGCTAGCGAGCAAACTGACATTAGGTAATAATTGCAGTAGAATAGCATACTTTATTTCAGTCTAAGCATTCTTATGACGTAGTAGTTATTTGATTAAATCTTATACTAATATATAAAGCTCAAGTGTTTGTTTGTTTGGTTGAACGAGCTAATCTCAGGAACTACTGGTCCGATTTGAAAAATTATTTCAGTGTTAGATAGCCCATTTATCGAGGAACGCTATAGGCTATATAACATTACGCTATGAGCGACGGGAGCGGAGCAGTAGCGTAAAAAAGGCGGGTGTAACCGCGGGCGTCCTCTAGTATATAATAAAATTCTTGCATTACTGTCTGACTGGCATATAAAAAGCTGAAATTGTATGTGGATAGTGTGCACTAAGATGGGACTTTTAGATATTCCAACAGCATCGGGCAAAAATAGATAAATAAAAATATGCATACTCTAGTAAATTATTTCAAGGCAAATCACACGATCATCTAATCCCAATCTTGGCAGAGCCAAGTAGGACTGTGCCAAGTTTAGGATCAGATAACCGTGTGTTATTTGTCCTCAAATAAATATCTAATAAACATGCTCGTATGTTACATAAACATTATCTATCTTTACATATTATATAACTAGCTGTTTCCCGCGGTTTCACACGCATCCTGAGGGAACTACTTCGCGTACCCGGTTAATTTACCAAGGAGTAGCCTAAGTTACTATATATTAATTCGTTATTTTATTATTTTAAGATTTAATTTAATTATATTGTTAAGTGCATAGAAATAAAGCGCATTTTAGGATACACGGAATGTCGTGGCTCGAGCGTAGATATGACGCGCCATGACATGATCCGTGTATCCTTTATGTGTGGCCTGCGCCTAAGACCCGCTAATTTATTTTGTATGATGTATACAAATCGCGAAAGTTTAAAATCGATTATTTTCACAATCGTGCGTGAACGCTCTTATCAGCAAAAAGGCGAAGCAATTCTACTGTCCATTCTCTAGAAAGCTCGTCAGAGCGTTCTTTAGAATGCACTCTACGGCCATTTTCAATAATCGATCCATACATGGATTTTGAGATTCGAGATTCGTGTTTGACATATTTTGTATGAAGCTTATGTCAAAAACTAATCTAAAATCTACAGATCTAACTATAGATCGAATATTGAATTCCGTAGTAAAACACACTCGTTTGTTTTTCTGTTTTGTAACATTCGCAAGACTGCTCACTACACGTGAAAGCTTAAGTATATCAGCACCGTTACCCTGGAATTTTGTAGATTTTATTTGAACTATGTGACTTGTCTTAATATTAAAGTTTTGGAGTTTCGCGGAGAACTACATATTTTACTGTATATTTTGTAGCAACGGGATTAGAATTCTCTGGTGTCCGTCTGTTTGTATTATACTAACTTAACTTTGCCAAGTTTTGATAGTTACAGGAACATACGTCAATACAGTTATCATGATTCGTGAATGTCTAAAAGCGAGTAGAGCATATTTTTAAGGAACGCATGTACGTCACTAAATGTAATTAGCATTCTCTATTGAAGGTACTTATAAAATGTTCGGTTTTTTAATTATCTATTGTATACATGTATAGAGTGGTTTTCACCATTATGATTTTTAGGGTCCCATATAGGTACAAATGTTACGACCCGGACCCGAACTCTCCGATGTCCGTCTGTCTGCCAGGAGATTACATCACCTGAACCGCAATAAAAAGTCAAATTTAACTAATTTTTATTGCCATAAAAACAAATAAAAAAGGATGATGAAGCAGGCAAATTTCAAAAGGGCCTCCATTTAAATAAAAATCAATTATGCTGTCAGTGGTCCGCAAGTTCCAACGAAAAGGCATCATATTTTGGAACTGCGGCACTCTTTTATAGCGAGTCTGATTCCCGCTTTCAAATGTATAGACTTTATTGTATTTATCCTTTAATAATTTGTACCTTGTTTGTATTACTTTTTATCACGTATCACGTATCACGCAAACAGAAAGAATTGTCCTTAAGCCACTTAACCTTCTAACCTTCAACATCCTACATTATGTTTTTGAATCCATTCAGGATATTATATTTACAAAGCTAACATAAAATAACACTAACAGATTATTTTCCGTTTTATACCAGGTCCTATCCAAACACTTTCTATTTTTTAACACACAGTTGTTTCCGATGGTACAAGCAAGAATGGCAGTATTCCAAATCTTCCGTAAACTGACTCTTTAGAATCTTTAGATCAGCCCCTGTAGACAAGTGGCATTTGATTACCGATATTGCTATTCGCTAAGTGCAGAAATGTATAGATATGAGAAAGCTTTTGATATGTGGCGTGTGGTGACGGATTAAGAATACGGAATGTCACCACCCCATCATCCCATGGGTGTCGTAAGAGCCGACATCATCATTCTCTTAGCGTTATCCCAGTTTCAATCTGGGGTCCGCTTCCTAGTCTAACCGGATTTGGCTGAATATTAGCTTTTCCACAGAGCGACTGCCTGTCTGACCTCTGCAACCCGAAGGGATAGCGATATTCCATGGTTAAGACTAGTGTCAGTTTATTAAGAATGTTCTGACGCCCTGTAACGACTGTCAAAGATCATCATGACAACCGGGACCAACGGCTTAACGTGATCTCCGAGGCAAGCTATAATTAACGATTCAATACGCGCATAACTCCGAAAAGTCATTGGTGCGCGCCGTGGATTCGAACCCGATACCCTCTGCATGGCAGTATGTTGGTATCTCCACTAGGCTATCGCTGGCTCCCTCTGTCGTAAAAGCCGACAGAGGGAGCACATTATGCAGAGAACAACACTGTAAGAGAAGGAAAACTTGATAGAAACCCTAAACCAACCCGTTTGGCCAGCGTGGTAATAGTAGGCCAATTCCTCCTTTCAAAGGAGAGGCCTGGTCCAGCAGAGGACTGTTAAAGGCTGATGATGATATTTGATATGTGACGTGGTCAACGAAGAACCATTACCATCGCAACCGATATCTATAGTAAAAATAAGAAGCGAATGCCCCTTGTCTAGGTCCTCAGCGTCATCGTCCTAGCGTTATCCCGGTTGCGTCCAAGGCTTTCAACTTGGAGCCCACGATCGAGCTTTCTGCCTCACCAGACCAATCTGGTCACAGAATATTAGTTTTAGTTATATGATTCTTAAGATAACTTCAACAAAGGCCGTCGGACAGGCATTTAGATTCGACTAAAAATAAAAATCATTGAGCCGGTTTAGTACCCACGCTAGCTAAATGGAACAGTAAAACTTTTACTTTTAAACTTCTGAGTAGTTTCTGAACAATATTTATGTAAGAACTCTAAGTACAAAATTTTCCTTAGTTTTATTTTAGGTAGATGGTTATTCAAGCTTGAAATGGTAATTATGAACAGAAGGCATGTGTAAGAACTGGTAGTGAAAAGTGCAAAGCTACATTTTGAACCAGACACATATTTTATGTAATGCATTGGAGTCCAAACAATTTCAATCATAAATATTACTGCATCTGCACCTCTGCACTTACGACTAAACTTTTTCTCTTGTATTTAAATTCCCCGCATTCTACGTACACCGCGATGCGACTCTTTGGGTGAAATTTTCTAGAAACTTCTGCAAGTTAAGAGTTGAGATGCCACTGCACCCTATTACTATACGCTAGAGGGCACCAAAATGGATTAGACTTAATGTCTTAGACGTAATATTTTCTATGTCAAATTCAGGCAAATCCGCAGTAAGCAGCCGTAATTTTCTGTCTCCTCTCCACAGTCCATAACGCAGCATTTTTCCAGGCAACTAAGGACAATTTTCCTCAACACCATCTCGTTATAATTGCGGCCATAAGCCACAATAGCGGTATACAAACCGACACAATTTGGGAGGACTCAGCATTTTTCCCTCCATCTATTTATTATCCATTCTACAACACGGTCATTGTACTCGCCCTTTGTTGTACTGATATTGGACCAATAACTCAGTTGCCTGCTCTAATATCTTTTGTCTGGTTTCTCTCATAAAAATATGGGACACTCGAGTATTATTGTATGTGAATGTTTAGGATTTTGTTTCGTGATTTATTGTGAGAATTATTGGGTAATAATTCAAGATTAAATCCTGGATAACGATGACAAAGATTGTATATGCAACGAGCCTAAAAAGTTCGAGAGTTGTGACAAAAAAGAACTATGTTTATCACATGTTCTATGTTAAGCTATGGCCACGAAAACATTCGTAAACAACAGTGTAATAGAATAGAGATGAAAGTTCAATAAAAAGATTTGGCCTTGTGAATTGAAGGTCGCGATCGCGGCTTTGTATGACATAAAGCAAAATTGTTTCACCGTTGGCATGATTCTGTTCTCAATTACTGCATCTTACGGCTTAATTATGTTGCGAAATATTTATTTAGGGTAATTTCGAGACAAGTGATGTATTAGACTGATCAAATTTAACTATGGTAATGGGTGTCGGCTAGGCGGAGAGACGACTTACGATCTTTTAGAGCCGAAGATCGAGCTCTAGAGAATGCTATTGGAGAGGCCTATATCCAACAGTTTACTGCATCAAGTTGATACTAATGAGTGGAAACCGTCTTAAGGCAGACGTGGAGAACAGTCAAGCCGTACAAATATAACCATTTAATCGTATAAAAACACTGATTACTCAGTTACATTGGTTTCAATACCATCGCCCATTCTCACTGCAAATATTGTTATTCAGAAGATATTTGTCATCTACATCTTCAAGAAGCGGCTGTGGTTGACTTGCTTAGTACTTTTTGACCAAATTAACGTACGACGAGGTGATTTAAGCAGCCGCCTCGCCGTTTAGCACTGCTTCGAGTGCTGTGTGTTCGATCTCCACGTGTGACAACACTTTGTGTGATCCACGGATTGTGAATGCAGTTAATGCATTCTTGTGTCTTTGGGTGTCTGTAAACTCCTCTGCATTATAGGTTTTATTCGTGCGGACGTGATATTTAAATAGAGAAAATGTATAATGAAATTTCACAGACAAATCGAACATTGAAATTACAGAGACATATGTATGTATTATATCATAGCCTAACCTATCCAATGGAGTAAAATGAGGCGAATACCAACTAAATTTACATTGTTACATTCACAAAATAAATTGCAATATCTATTAATATTGCTATTAAATTTTCCACTATTATAGAAGCACCTAACATTAATTAAAGCTTTGCAATAATGCAAAAGGAAATGCCTGCAACATCAAATGTTAAATATTATTCAAATAATTTATTGGTATTTATTCGTATTAATATGAGTTGATAATTTCAATGGAAGTATATACTACAGAGGACTGATGTCCAATAAATAGTAAAATTGGTACTTATATCTAAGAGCGACTAAATATCATTAATTCTAGCTTAGATTAATAAAGTGAAATAAAAATTAAAGCATTTATTTTCATATCTATAAAAATATAAATGTTAACTTTTATTTAAATGCACTAATGGGAAAATCGTTCCACAAAATAAATTCATGAATTTATTGCATGACACAAGTATTTACTGACGAAAAACCAGTTTGTTGTCGAATGAAATTGAATCTAGTTTAATACTCGTTGCATTTTTATTTTTCAAAATATCATAATCACTTTTCCATACATTATTTAGCATAAAATAGTCATCGTATAACAAAATTATTTTATTTAACAGGCAATTACTGTATTTTCAATTTAGAACACAATAACAATAAACTTACTACTTTAGTTTACGCTCGTACTTAACTAGCGCCGCACTGGTTGTTAGTTAAAATAATGACGTATCATAATAGTAATATATGGACATGCAAAATTTTGCACATTCATATAATATACTAGCTGTTTCCCGCGGTTTCAGCCGCGTCCTGAGGGAACTACTTCGCGTACCCGGTTAATTTGTAGCCTAAGTTACTCCTTGGTACGTAAGCTATCCGCTACTGAAAGTCCCGTCAAAATACGGTCCAGCCGTTCCAGAGATTAGCAAGAACAAACAGACAGACAGACAGAAAGACAGATAAAAATTGTAAAAGAATGTCACTTCGGTACATGTACCGTGTACATCCATATGCATTTAGTAAAAAGCGGTTATTTTAATATTACAAACAGGCACTCCAATTTTATTTATGTTTATAGATGGTGGACAGCTATAGCCTAGTGGATACAAACAGACTGCTACACAGAGGGTTAAAGTTCAAACCTAACGGCGCGCACCACTGACTTTTTCAAGTTATGTGCGTATTAAAATGCTATCAACCGCTTGCCTTGGCTTGGAGAACACATTATAGTTATTACTCTCGGCTATTACAAAGATATTTGGCAGTCGTTATGGATTGACAGTATCCTTGAATATACTGGTAGTGGTCTGAGCCATGGAATATCGCGACTGTGTTCAGACGGCAGTCGCTCTGTGGAAAATTTAAATATTCTGCGAAATCTGACTGACCCGCTTTTTTACGTGATAAAACTTTTTTTTACCTTCATTTATGTATGTAGTCTAAAATGTTGTATTCACATTTGCCCGAAACTGCATATTTTCCAGCAGCCTTGATCCTGATATTAAAACTACAGTAAAATACGCAAGTTTTGTTGCAAAGTTACTGATTTAAACAAAACGAATCAAGCAGTATCGTCACGAAAACACAAAGGAAATGTATATTATCAAACAACTTGAATCACAGGGAAAGATCAAGACCTTTAAACTCTAAACTATAAAATACTCTCTAGTACTCCTGAAATCCTAGTACTAAAATGGCCCGACCAAAGTGTAATTGGACATTTTCAATTTGAAAAATTCCCAGTTTTATCTGACCGGGCCACTTCTAGGCCTGATAAATGTAGATACTCGTTCCCAGGCCTTAGGTTATAAAGCTAAAATCTTGCCTTTACTAAGTGTATTGGGACCGTAGCCTACGAGATTGGTATTGATTATTTTAGTTTCTTAGTATTTACTCACATAAATGTTAGTTTCTCCGATTACAAATTGGGGACTACATAATATTTGAATATTAGGTTGCTGATCGCGTGTGAGATATTATGGTTTTGCTCTCTATATAAAAACAACCACACTCTGATTATGTTCATTAGTTACTGTGAAATTAAACCACTACTAATGATTCCATGCGTTATTTACCTTTGTATTTCAACTATGTAATACACATGAATATCCCGTAGGAATTACGGAAACTCCCTTCTAAGTGCACCCCTACACTCCTCAATTTCAGATTCTTGCGACCAGGAGTTTCGGCTCTGCGTTGTCTGTCAGTCAGTGACGCAAGAATTTTATATATAGGTACAGAAGACAGATGACATTTGCATATAATAATATGTGAGGGTGTGCTAAACAAGTATACAAAACTGTAAATCATTTTAACAGTTAGCAAAGTATTCTTATTTATAACGTGTCGTAGGTACTAAACTGCCCGGAAATAGCTTTTATTATCAGAAACCAATCAACGAACTGAGTGTACGATTGCTTTTATACGTATAAAGTACAAAACAGGTACCTACCATTTTTTATGTTTTAGTATTAAATCGCTGTAGGATGTCTCTGTATTCATATTTTAGAATTTATTTTTAGAGAAAAAATATATATGTCTACACGATGAATCATTCCCTAGAGGCCCTATCCCCTATTCCTTCTCCCTGATCCCACTCCTCATCCTGTCCCTTTTCCCAACCCCAAGGGGCGGCAACGCACTTGTGACTCCTGGGGTGTTGCTTGTGTCCATGGGCGGCGGTAATTGTTTACCATCAGGCAATCCGTCTGCTCGTTTGCCGCCTATTACCATAAAAAAAATCCACGACCACGGCTCGTATAACCGCTTTAATTCTTGCAAAAAATCGGGCATTTGAAAGCCATTTGAACTTATCTTTTTAATGGGACCCTTTACATATTATTCTATGAAAATATAGAATCAACCATAATAGAATTTGTATTAGACTATTTTGTTTTCGATTCAATCAAGTCGCCATATTTCCACATAACATATTATCAATGTGAATACGTATTCAGATAAGAGCACAACGTTTCTTTATACTCACGATCCGCAATATTTCAAGTCGAAGTGATCGTCCCATCAACAGCAACTCCTTCATACGCTTTACGATCGCAAGCTTATCAACACACAACCTATACCTTGCAATGAACTTTTTTCAATTTCCGCTAAGCGAACTTCAATGGAGATTCTTCACTTTTTTTGCAATATTCTGACGCAGATATTTCTTCCGTTTCAGTTCCGTTCAGTCACCGAATATTTTTGCGCTTTGTTTTTATATAAACTACCTACTGAGTGTTTACGGGCTTTTAGGACTATGGTGAAATAAATAATTATTATTTACGTTGATAATGCTTGGAATAATGTTTGTGACTCTTTCAATCAAAAACTTACTTACGTATGTAGGTGAAACTTTTTAGTATTATAGCTGGGACTTAGTATAACACATAGGCTACCCTTAGTCAGACGAAGCTGCGGGTGGATTCTAGTATATTAGGTATACCTATGTAATGTGTACCGCCACCTTGTTTCCTTTTCATCTCATTTTATTAGATAAAAACAAATTTAACTTTCTTCACATGTTTGCAATGAAAAGTTTCCTTTTTGTTTTTCGCAGACAAGCTAAAAATACGCACATTGTACAATGCATTGTAAGTAAATAACAAAATAGGCAGAAGTGGGGAATGGGCAGGCTCATGAATGGAGATAATTTAGCTTCTGTACTCATTTGTCCGTTGTTAAGAAAAGTAAGTCCTTGGAAACTTGCACTTATGGTCAAAAATTTCTATGCCCTCTAAATAAGACAGTCAAATTCTGGAAAGTAGTAATGTGGTGTGAACAATACAGAAATGCCTACATTCCTACAACTGACAGGGCGAAAATTATTAAGCCAAGCGATAGGATGTTACTACAAAACTTTTACCGTAGGTATATATTTTGTGTCGCCATCATCACATAATGGGCTAATTCTGTCCTAATTTTACTTAATCCACCGCTTTAGGATTAAGTAAAATTAGGACAGACACGCACAGTTACATTTCGATCTATTAACAGCAGCCGAATTCCACACGATTACGTCGAGTAATTAGGCAAAATAATCAAAATGGAAACATGGAACAAGTTCAGTTGATGGAACAGATTACGCGACCAGGATTTGGCACGACTCACTTGAATTATTGTAGTTTTATAGCCAATGGCAAGCGCCCTAATTTTCTAATGCCAAAAATGTAAATAACGGTCGAGTCCCGGAGAGCACGTTAAGCCGTCGGTCCCTGCTGTCATGAACCAGGCAGTCGTTATAGGGCGTCAGTACCGCTGAATAAACTGACACTAGTCTAAATCATATCGCTATCCCTTCGGCTTGCAGAGGTCAGCCAGGCAGACCCTCTGTGGAAAAGCTAATATTAAAAAAGAAACCAGTAAGTCTAGTAAGCGGACTCCGGGTTGAAACTGAGATAACACCTCCGCTTGCAGGAGGATGATTGTGGAGAGTGAACATTCGATTGCAGCATTACTCCTGCCCTGCCTCACTTCTTTTGAATTTTATAAAGGGGCGAAAAAGGCTTCGCTGTACGAAATGAGCTAAAATCAGCAGTATTCGCTAAACACATCATCATAATATATAACATTATTACATCACTGCACTGGTCTACGACCACAGCTGGCACAGCTTAACCTAACACCTCTTTAGATATTCAAACACCAAAAAGCGCCATTATGTTAATTTACGTTTCAACAACAACTTGTTGATTATCTAAATAAAATTTTAATTAACTATTTGGACAGATAGAGACACAACTGGTCCAAATCCCGTGAAGAACAACACTAATTAAAATACCTTTACCGTGCCAATGAATTACTAAAGACACTCCCAAGACAAACAGCTGACCTTTTCGAATGTAAAACGGCAAGTAATTACTTTGTGTTAAATAAATTCTAAGAAAGTCTTGTTTATTTTAAGACCTGCTGATCGCGAGAATTGAAGAAAAACATGAGACGTCCTCAATTATGAAAGTTTTAAAAGACAATTTGAGATAATGGTACTTCCTAGCTGTTTCATAGTTCGAAATACTTGACTAGAAGTATTTAATGTGAACAGTTTGTTTAACGATAATCATTATAACGAGCAGTTTGTTTTAACCCTACGGTTGAACTTCAAACTTCAAAGTGCGGATTCAGTTGATATACCGAATCAATAAATCACGGCAAATAAGAAGATATAATACTAACGGTACAGAAACCAGAATTCTTTAATTTGCTAAAAAATACTTGGGATTACTATAAACTTCAAAGTATCACATAGATTACAGCAGTGAAAATTCTTTAGAATGATTGCCAATCGAACCTTTATGAAACAAGATAAACAAATTTCAGCAGTTCAGTTAGTTGATGGAAAAACCAATCACATACAATTTTTTCTATTTACCAACTTCCATGCGTCTCTTTTCATTTTATTTCAGAACCTTTTTTATAGTAATAGGCGGCAAACGAGCAGACGGATCGCCTGATGGTAAGCAATTACCGCCGCCCATGGACACAAGCAACACCACAGGAGTCACAAGTGCGTTGCCCCCCTTGGGGTTAGGAAAAGGGATAAGATAAGGATGGGATGGGATGAGGGAGAAGGAATAGGGGATAGGCCCTCCCCCCCGTGGGATCTCCACCTTGTCGTGGTGGGGGGGGGCTTAGTAACCGTGGATTGATTACCCGCGGTGAAGCTAAGAGGGATCCAGGAGGGGACGCTCCGCGTGGGCTTGACGGGGCCTGCGCAGGATGCGTCCAACGGTGCGGGTGTGGGGGACAGTTCTGTCTGTCCCTCGCAGTCAGGCGTGGTCGCGGGAGGAGAGGCGTGTCGGTGTTGCGTTGCCGCGCGCCCTATCTCCCGCGACCAAATGGGGGCGCACCATTCGATGCGTCGCGGTGGGGCCGCAGAGGAAGAGGAGATGCGGTGTTGCGTTGCCGTCCTCCCTATCCTCTGCGGCCGCTTGGTGTTTTGGCGGCGGAGCCCAACACCCTCATCCGCCGCCAAGGGGGTTTTGTTCGGGGCCCGCCGGACTATCTGGCGGGCCAATACCCGTCGGGGGGTTGCGACGTATGCTTGGGCGAAACCCGACCCTCCGACACACGGGTACATGAGGCAAACGGGTTGGTTTTTTGTCAGTAAGAGTCTGACAGTCCCCTTCGCCCATCCCCCAGGGCGGAGGGACTCCATGAGGATTTTCCAACCCGACACCAAAAAAAAAAGAAAAAAAAAAAAGGGGATAGGCCCTACGTCATTCTCACTCACCGAACGAAACGCAACAGCTTAGGTACTGTTACTTAACGTCGCTTTTCTGTGAGAGGGTAGTACTTCCCCGGTCGAGCAGGCCCATTCATGCTGAAATCAGCAACGCACTACTACCGTGAGTAGAGTGTACCTCTTTTACCATGTCTTCCTGAACTATAACTACTGCGCGATTATACGCGTTAATTAGACCTCCCAAATCACAAAGGTCTTCGGCCTCATTATTCAATTTGACTAGCTGCTGAACTTTAATGTAGCTACTTATTTCTATGGATAAAATCAATAATATACCTAATTTAGTTTTTTTTTACTTTATTCTATCTCTATGGGATAATTTATCTACTATTGATTAGGTATAAAAGAACTGAGTACAAAAGGCGGCTACGAAGTATCTAGATTCCAAGGTCATGTTCTTCGGAATTTCTGAATAGAATAATAATTCAAGGGTCGTAAAAACGATTTCATTGAATATTTCGCAATAGTAACTTGACTAATCACTTAGCAACGCCGCATTAAAATTTTGCTTGATTCACTGAAAGTTTCTTACACATTTACAGAATTATGATGCTGATTACTTATGTCTTCGTTTAGGTTTTTTTTTAATGACAGCTCCCGCACTAGGACTCAATCCTGTGTCGCGGGAGACTATACAGACATACAACTAACGAACACAATGAACACCCAGACTAGAAACAACAATTTATGTATCACACAAAGTGTTGTCTCGTGTGGGCATCGAAGCCACAACACTCGGCTTAGTGTCAAGCGGCGAGGCGGCCGCCTAAACCAGTACGCCAACCATGCAGTTTATTCAGATATTTGTATAATATGACGGTATATTTATATGCATTTTATACTCTTCCTTATTTCAGGATAAGAATCGTGAGGCCACGTCGGAAACCTTACATTGACAAGGAAATAAACAAAGATCTATATATCTAAACATTCTTTGGACACGGGGTCCAGACGTACGTAAATATTCTTTTCTGCTTCTACCATGGAATATCGCTGTCGCTTTGGATTGCACAGGTGAGACGGCAGGCGCCATAGATAATATAACAGGCGCTCTATGGGAGAGCTAATATTCTGTGACATTTGATTAGACTAGAAAGCGGACTTTGGCGTAAAACTCTTGGATGCGACCGGGCTAACTCTAGGGTGATAATAATAATAATATAATAATATTTTCCCACTGCACACAACACCATCTAGTCCCAAACTAAGCAGAGCTTGTTCTATGAGTACTAGGCAATGGATAAACATAGGGTAGACCGGGTACAATTGTACCAGGGGACGATTGAACCATCGCAAATATCTTCTAAACTAAGCGTCGTACTGTTGTGTGAGTCTGAATCAAGCGCGCCCCCGAACGCGGGCCTCTCAACCGCCAGTCCCGCGCGAAAGCGGGACGAAGCGGGTATGTGTGGCGGCAAGAGGAAATTTCTGCGCATCAAAAGTAAGATTTTTGTTGTAATCTTTTTTAGTTATATCAGAAAATCAATGCTTTATTTTTTAGCTGGTGATAGTTTAAACGCTTAGTATAATTAACAGCAATGTATTTTAACAGTTTTTGTGTCATATAGAGCTCGTATTCACAAGTAATTTACCTTTTCTGTCAAAATGACCTTGAAGGGACAATTGTTACAATTTTTTGGGTATGGTTGTACCTGTACAACTGCCCCCGTGTGGTACAATTGACCCCTTAAGGCCGTTAAATTATGTAAGTCTTATTTATTTATACGGGACAAAATTTTTAAAAGGCAGGAGATTAAATACATATTGCCCGACTTTTCGGATGAGTTACATCAACCGTGGTCGTGGGGTAAATGAATAGATTTTTTTTCTGTCCAAATATTTATATTTTGAGTATAATAATTAGTGATCGGATAATCGGATGCATATTTACCTAAAGTTGAGGTGTTGGCTATTATGGAATGCACTTTTGAATCGAAAAATCCCGGGATTACGGAATCAAAAAAATTCGTGTTTTTATTATATAATCAAATCGGGTGTAGGTAAATTTACTTATTTTAACTTTTGTACCAAAAAAAGCTCTAAAAATAATAAAATCCTCTTAATTTTCTTCAATTTTCAAAACATTTATCTCAAACAAATAATAAATAAGCATTACAAAGAAAAACCATTCAATCTCTTAATAATTATTAACTTATATACAAAGGCACACACTGCCTACCATTCCTCTTACACTCAACATACTCATAAATTGATGGGGAGCTTAAAATTAATTTAAAGTAAATACACATTTATAATTATGTAATCCCGGAGTTTTCTTTTTCAGTTTCTTTTTAAATAAAAACCACATGTTAAAGACGTCGTTTTCTCACCATGTTACAGAGTAGTTTCACATTCCCGAATTTCCTGCAATCCCGGGATTTATATTAAAAAAAAAATGTTTTGAGAAGCCGCTTCCATAATATCCTAGCCAAAATGAACTTTAGGTGAATATGCATCCGATTATCCGATCACTGATAATAATATAAGGGAAAATTTTAGCCAATTTCTGAAAAACATGCAACTAGCCTATTGCACCAGGGGATAGTTGTACCAAGGGGACAATTGTTCCATGTCCCTTTCCATACATTATGATAATTGATTATTTGCGTGTTTTTTGTAGTTCACCACAATTATAACAGCTATATAGTGGCTTCTATGACTTAATTAGCCATGTTTTAAAGTCCTTACTATAGAATTTGTTGCTAAAGATGAAAAAAAAAATTATATTTTTCAAGTCAACGAAAGTTTTTTCAGTTATTTGTGTAAATTGTTTTGTTTTTTAATTTTATTTACATAAATGTTTGTACCGCCGAGTTAAAGCCATAATTAGAAATACATTTCTTTGCTTTAAGACAGTGTTTTATTTCCTCAAATCTTTGGTACAATTTACCCCGTTATGGGGTACAATTGTACCAATTTCCGAATTCTGTTCAAAGACAAAAATAATATGGTTATACTGTTTCTATAGCCATAAAAATAGTTCTATCCTGTAGCTAATTAAAATAGCTATCGTTGAGTATTAACACTATTTAATAAATATCAAAAAACAACTAGCAATTCAACGCCAAAGGCAAAATGGTACAATTGTCCCCGGTCTACCCTACATATAATACTTTTTTTGGTAAATATGACGATGATGATTTTTTACTCTTTCCGTTTTTATCTAACCTTACAAATATCCAACAGGTTGACAAACAATATCTTAAAACTCGTGAGCCATAATTATATCCACTCCAAGGCCTGTCGACCTCGAAGCGACGAAATGCAAAACAAGTAATCTGAATGTTTGAGGAAACCGAATCGATTCTCAACGGTTAACTAGTTACGGCGAATATGACGCTTTTTAAGTCGTTATATTTGAAAATATTGCACACTTTGAGGATAAGTTATTGAGTAACTTTGTTGTAATTCTTTTGATTTGGTTGTTTATTTAAATTTGAGAATGATAGGACAGGTCAGAAGTACCCTAAACAGAAGAGCATGCATGAGAAACTTGATGGGAGTGAATGAAGCAAGAGAGCTATGTCAGGGTCGTTGCAAATGGCGTTCCGTAGTCTCTGCCTGCCCCTCCGGAAAACAGGCGTATAGACTCACGCCTGTTTTCTGGAGGGGATGTATGTATGAGAATGATATGCCAAGGCATGTCATGGTTAGTGTTGTAAATACCGGTTGCATGCAAGACGCAAGTTTTGGAGCTTGGGATCCGCTTCCTAGCCTAACCAGATATGACAGTATATAAGCTATCTAACTTCTATAGCGATATTCAATGGCTTACAACTAGATTATATATTCAAGGAGACTCACTCCCCATAGCGAGCGTCAAAGCTTTTCATGATAGCCGGGATGGACGCCCTAACTTTCCTTTCTAAGCAAAAGGCTAGCGCTTGCTCACCTTACTAATTATATTCAAAAGATATCCATAACCTAAGCATTTTTAGGGGAGAAATCATTTCAATGAAACCTTCGATGCCGTATAATCTACACTAATATTATAAAGAGGAAAAATTTGTATTTTTGTTTGTTTGTTTGTAATGGATAAACTCAAAAACTACTGGACCGATTTAAAAAATTCTTTCACCATTAGAAAGCTACATTATCTGCGAGTAACATAGGCTATATTTTATTTTCGAAAAAATAGGGGTCTGTAAGATATTTGGGTTTTTCGGGTACGCGAAGTAGTTCCCTCAGGACGCGGGTGAAACCGCGGTAAACAGCTAGTTTTTCATAAAAAGATATCATAATCTGCGCTTTAAATATTCTAACGGTCGATCTATCGACAGAATGATACCATCCCTTTGAGCTACAAAAGTGGCAACCGTTTATGTCTAGACTTGGAGAAAACCTCAACACACTTGGGGATAACAGGGATGAAAAGAATTTATTCTATACATGCGTGACGTAACCTACAAGATTATGCAAAACATTTTTGCTCCCCTTTTTCCAAATAAACCGACATGTCTGGTGAAAACAGCCACGCTCCTAAATAGTGTCTACTACATGTGCTTTAGTCTCGCGTGCCACCAATCACCAAAATAAAGAAAAATCTTAGACGAAACATAGGTAGGTACCTAAAAACCATATGAAAACCATTGACGGAACATGAATACTTGTTAATTTCCGTGACTTATACGCAATAATATTTATATAACTGGTCTTGTTGGCGTAATATCTTTAAAAAACGAAAGTGAACCTATATACGAAACGAAAATGAAATATGTTTCTAAAATAATATCAGACTTCAAAGCATTTAAATAAATTAAATTAATTCATATTTGCAGTTAAACTTTAATTACATTATCCACATATGCAGACACAGAGTATATATATTATATAATTCTCAATTTCACAATACACATTAACGTAACAAGACGAAGATTAAAACTTTCTCATTAAAAATAGTACTTTGTACTACAAGGTGTACCTATTGTAAAATTTCGCATATCAACTGCTAGGTATGTATGTATGTATTTCATTTGGAAGTTTGTTGGAGTAGGGCGTCTTATTTCGGCAATAAAGTGAAACTTTTAGGTTTTACTGGCAAAGTGTATAGTGCACATAAACTGATTTAGCTACTGCTGGGGTTTGGAAACAAATAGAGCTTGTAATATTGAAGGGTGCCTTTGTATTTGTCATCGGAACAACGATATTGTAGATTTTATTTCTGAAGAACTTGTTAGCTCCATCATAAAAAAAAGGATGTTGAAAACAATATTGCTTTTGCCAGAAGCACAATTGTAGAAATTGGCAGAATAATAGCGCCGGTTAAAAACCATCACGTCATGATCATCATCAGCCCTTTCTTAGTGGGTGCCCGCCGTAGAAACCACGCACCGTGCGAAGCTACCTTTATAGAGTACGCGCACTATCTAAATATCATGTTTCTAGTTTCAGTAGTTTAAGCTCTGCAATGAAGACAGCCAGAGTTAGTAATAACCTATACACCTATATATAAAATTCTGACTGACAGATAAACCACAGCCGAAACTATTGGACAGAGGAAGCTGAGATTTGGCATGTACGTGTTTGGTATAAGATTTGGCTGCACTAAAAAGGGATTGCCCGAAATTCACACGGCATCGGAAAACGGTAAAATAAAAAAATGCGTGCGTACCTGCTACTAGAGGAGTCCCATCCTCTAGTTTTACCTAATATTTGTGACGATGATCAACGGGCAATCTTAAGGTATATAACAACTTCCTTATACCCATTTCTCCGTTGCTAATTTTCCCAAAGCCGCAAGCAAGTCTTGTGAACCGACGTATATCAGTAATTATTATTTCCACGTACAACTCAAACGTATATTACAATGGGGAAATTTATTATGCTAACATAATTAAAATCACTTACATTACTTGCTGATAACAGAGTAAGCAAAAGACAAACTAGTGTGTGTTTGCATGTTATTTATATTATTTCCTGGTTTCTGTGTAGTTAGATGTTTGGTGTATAAAATATTCACGGATTTCATAGAGGGTTATGCTGTAAGACTTGCTTGTGATGTAGTGGCATTTTTTGGCCTGCAATTGTCGAAATATTTTCAATATACTAAGAGATTCTTTTTAAGAATTTGCAGATGTATTTGTCAGCAGTAAAATTCAAGGTCAGCGAAAAAAGTTAATTTCGATAAGATTAAAGAATTGATACATAGATTTCCTAATAGTGCTGAATTTCAACCAGTTGGTAGATACTAAATTTTACGGGTATTTTCTTAGTCGTTGGTTTTATTATTTACGGTCTCTCCAGCCGCTTCCGAACTCATACTTCATAACTATAATCTACCCTCCAAAGTTCAGACAACAAGTTAAGATTTTTCGAGATATTGTGTCTAGAGAGTTTAGAGAGAGCTTAGAGAGTTTAGAGCGAGATATTGTGTTAGAGTTCAACCCTGATTTTGACAACATCATGAGCTTTTAGCTCACTGCTGTATATATAGACCTCTCCAATGGCACGCCACTGAGTCTGATTTTCGGTTTTTCGTGTCAATCCACTTTGCGGATACCGTCACTCATCGATATATAATACTACTAGGACGTCACTCCACATTTTATATTATTCTAGGGAATATCTTAATACTTGATGGGCGCTCGCAATTGCACACATTGTGCGTCTGTGTCGAATAAAAGCCAACTCGACCAATTTACTGTTTAACCTACTTCCTCGAATTATACGTATACATATACACGTATGTTTCAGCAAAGTCCACACACGTACTGCAAATCGCACCAATACCTTGAAGGTAAATTGGCACCGTTGGAGTGGCACGAATCTGTTCTAATAGCTACCCTTTACATTTTTCCTCGAGGGTCTTAACTACGTGACTGGTGAGAGGCCGGGAATCGGCCGCGTCAAAAAAGTGCCTGACTGGCGAGAGGCCGGAAACCGGTCGATCGTTACATTTGAATTTTTTTTTCCTTCTTTATTTTCAGCAGTTTTATGATTAAAATGTATAATTACGTAAGGATATTTATATACCAATCTGTAGGAAACTTTATGAAGAATCTAAATATATATATATGTTAG
Organism: Euclidia mi; assembly: GCA_944739405.2. Lineage (NCBI taxonomy): Eukaryota > Metazoa > Arthropoda > Insecta > Lepidoptera > Erebidae > Euclidia > Euclidia mi. The sequence continues at coordinate 62,678,080 of OX123195.2, forward strand.
CAGAAATTCATAAAAATCACCGAGTAATCAACAACAGAATGGAGCGGGGCCCCCGTCGCGGGTTACCCCGCGCGCAGGGCCCGCCAGACGCGGGGGGTGGCAGCATGCAAATAGCGCCACTTGACTGGTTAATACGATAACGAGCAACCAAGGGCTTTTGGAAGGGCTCAGTGATTTTAGACGAACTTATAGTCTAGTGTTATCACTCGCAGTGAGGATACGGGTTTTATGCTGCTCTTCATGAAACGATAATCTACACATTAGAGGAAATCGGGTCGTTCGCGATCAGCGAATGGAATGCAGCAGGTACGGGGGTATCTGTGGAAATTGCTCTATGTGATGCTAATATTGCATTGTGGTTGTGCTTATGTGCGCGGGTTGTGAGATTAGAACAATATGGTACAATTTGTATTAGAATACAGATGGTCGTTTTGATTTCAAGGTATTTGTATTTCACCTTAATTATTTTAATTAGATTTCGGGATTATGTATGTCATCAAGTCTTGACATGGGTATTTCTTTGTTATAAGCTTGACGTAAGAACTTATAAAATGAACCGATAAAAACTGCAATACTTCAATGACAAAAGTACGGACAAAATTGGTCTATAATTTGTATAAACCAAAAAACACAGAACTTTCTTCAAACTATAATATTGTACAGTACTTTGTGAAATGAGTGTCATCGGTCAGGATTCATACATCATCTCATCATAATATCCGCCGAAAGACGTCTACTGCTGGTCACAGGCCTGCCCCAAGGTTCTCCACCTAGACCGATTTTGAGCCAACCGCATCCATCCGCTGCCCGCAATCCCAATAAGGTCAGCACTCCACCTTGCGGGGAGAACTGCCTCTGCTACGATTCATACGTGAAACAATAAAATTCTGAATTGTCAGGTGAATTGTTCGTCACCGGTGCAAAGGTAACTTATATGCTTGTGTCACATACTCGTATAAACTTTAATGCTCTAATTTTAGAGACGATAAGTTCTTGCTTTATGAGGAAAAGGAAAAGGTATTTTAAGAATGAAATCGTAAAAAAGTTAAGTATATGAATATTTTCATATTTTTATGTAGAAGCTATTTTAATATTTTCTTGTTATACTTATGTAAAACTGTAATTAAATTTAAGTAAAAATGGTAATAATATTCTGGGACAATCCTTTTCCAACAATCCATTCTGTAGAATTTGTCTGGTACCTTTTATGAAGTAGGCTTGATCTTAATCCTTCCTTATGAAGTGGCTGCTAAGGAAGGATTTTTTAATACAGGGTAGTAAGGAGTTAAAATAAAGATTCAAATTTAAGGATAAGCGAAACCCCGGGCGACTTCTAGTCAAATATAAATTACAAAGATTACATTTCGTCTTTTTGCCAAAATCTAATACTTTTCTTACACATAAATGATGTCCGACTGATCAGTGTGTTCTGTGATACAAAGGCATCTTTCATTTTTTAACGAATGGTGAAAACCACTTTGTATGGGGTCCCCTATTAAAGGCGTAGGAGGACTGTGAGACTCCCCGACGAGAGGCGTCGGGACTACTCACTAAAACCACCACGGTGTTCGTGACACAAAGGCCTATTCCAACTGATTGTGCAACACTAGCCGAGCCCGCAGTTACACCCGCGTTATTTAGTGTTACTGCTCCGCACCCGTGGATTCTAGCGTGATGTTATATAGCCCATAGACTTCCTCGATAAATGGGCTATGCAACACAAATCAAATCGGACCAGTAGTTCCTAAGATATACGCGTTTAACCAACAAACAAACTCTTCAGTTTTATTAAATAAGGTATAGATTATTTTACCTGTTTATAATTTCTGTGGCATTGCTATCCGTATTGACATTGTCTAAAGTAATTATTCTATTAACGTGCTAAATTGGATCGACATAAATTAATTATTAAATTAATGTAGCTAATTTAATTATTGCAACGATTGTATTCCCAATGCGCTGAGGGACATAACTGAACTGAATAATTTTAAATGATACAATTTGTAACATTTATCTACAATAATGAAAAATATTATTAGTATTCTATACTCCGACTCATGTGATTTTTGTGTAGGTTTTTTAGCTTCATCACAGAATTTGTCTGCACGGTTGGCGTAGTACGCAGTGGCTGGCATTTTTGTTAACATAAGACAGCAAAAGTAGATGATCAAAATCAGAAATTCAATACTAATGCACGGAGTTCGCGTCAGAACTGTGTGGCGTCGAAGTGATTCAAAAGTATGTGATTGTAAATTATACCAATAATTAACTACTCGTACAGCTGCCATTAATTCGTGATCAGTTTTGACTCCAAAAGTTATAAACTCAATTCGTATCAGAACTAAGAATTGAAGAAAAATTTCAAAACTAGTGAACATTGTAACGTAATACTACACGTATTGCGTTATAATATCTCGCAGGCGCTTAACGCCAGCTTAGCCGTTCGCAATATTACCAAATAAGATCATGTTCACTAGCCAAAGGCAGTTGTGAGTCATAGGCCTATATCTATATAAGATGGGTGCGCGATCTAAGTCGATCACTTGCCCTACACACCGTCTCGCTGATGGTTGTAGTGACTATTACTACCTACTATTATTACTATCCTACTTCTACTGTCCCGCTGGGGTTCTTCCTACGGGCTACGTTCTTCCTACGGGCTCACTGCACCGTCTTCTTCCTACGGGCTACAAGCCACGAGCTGCTGGCGCCGTGCCGCTACTAGCCAGCTGCCACCCAAGCCTCCGTTCCTGCCTATGAGCTCCTACAGCCAGGCCACGGATGCCTGAGCCTGACCGCTCGGCCCACATCGGCTGCACCGCTTGAGACCCCGCTCAGCCTGAACCTCGACCACAGAGCTGCCTGCGCAGCGCACCTTGGCCAGCTCATCGGCGACCCTACGAGCAGCTACCCTGCGAGCGTCGGAGAGCAGCAGGAGTCTACACTCCAGCCAGCTCAGGCCAGTGCTTACCTAGTTCGGTCATACTGTATGTAAGCGGTAGTGAGACATAATAAAGAACCTGTTCAGCCTAGCAGTGTTTCTCTCGAACCCCGACATCCTACCTGAGATCCCCCGTCTCAACAGTTAAAATCAAATATAAATGATGAAACTGAGGCCACGTAATCATGAGGCAAATAAGTTATTCATACTTATTTTTGAAGTACCCCAGTAATTTAATTTGTTATGTTTTACGTAAAAGCAGATGAATTGCTACCGGGCACATCACCAGACTCCGTGTTGCTACTGAGAGTTTGGAAAAAACCCAGTAACACTTTTGCCCGACCCGGGAATCTAACCCGAGACTTCCGATCAGCAGACGCATACGCTATCCACCCGACCACGGAGGCAGTCACTGGTCCACAGAGGCAGTCTTTGTATATTCAATATAATTTTACCAAATTTCATCTCTCATGTATTTTCTTTTTTGTAACTTCTGTCAAATGTTCAAAAGTAACTGATGTGATACAAAACCATAATTCAATAAATATTACTATCTTTGCATGTTTGTGCATTTATGTCAATGTTCAAAAGTAACTGATGTGATACAAAACCATAATTCAATAAATATTACTATCTTTGCATGTTTGTGCATTTATGTCAATGTTCAAAAGTAGCTGATGTGATACAAAACCATAATTCAATAAATATTACTATCTTTGCATGTTTGTGCATTTATGTCAATGTTCAAAAGTAACTGATGTGATACAAAACCATAATTCAATAAATATTACTATCTTTGCATGTTTGTGCATTTATGTCAATGTTCAAAAGTAGCTGATGCGATACAAAATTATAACTCAATGATTGCTTTTGCCTAGTCGGCTACAATATATCTGTCACAGTACACAGTGTATCTATCTGTCACAGACTAATGCCACAATATAAAGATATTATTACACTGTGCTAATGCTATGCCTTGCGTTTTGTTTCTTTTTTTATATTGTACTTTTTCTGTGTCTGTGACAAATAGTCTTTCTATAGGTATGTATAAAAACCGGAAGGTAGATTGATAATTTTATCTTAAGTGCATTATTTATGCACTTAAGATAAAATTATGGTGATTATGGTTATTATGGTGCATAGGGTTCCCACCAAGAACTTAGGGTCCCAAGCCAACCTCACCTGCAAGTGGTGCACCTGCCGATCAACAGACGAGGCTCTGGCAAACCAAATATCCCGATAAGCGGCAATAGGCTCGCCCCCTATTACGTGGGATCAAAATACTGGCGAAAAGTGGGCGTTTAGTATGCCTCTGCCTACCCCTCCGGGGAAACAGGCGTGAGTCTATGTATGTATGTATGCATTATTTATATTTACTTCGCGCTTTTGTCACACTGTTAGCAAGAGTTCCAAAGAAATATAACCTTATTAGTCCAACCTCTCTGAAGAGTTCTGTTGGAATAGTGCAAAAATCCAAGTATCGAAACTCTTTAATGTCAATCTGCAATTCGGATGTCATGTACAATAATATAAATTTGCATTTCGAATACAATATTGATGAATTTTACTGATCACGAATATATGGCAGCTGTACTAGTAGCAAATGATTGGTATAATTTACAATCACATACTTTTGATTTACTTTGACGTCACATAGTTCTGACGCGAACTCCGTTCATTAATATTTGATTTCTGATTTTGATCATCTACTTTTGCTGTTGACTGTACAACAGAAGGCTGATTCTCGTATTAATCTAACTCATATTATTTATTTATAGACAGACACCAACACTGTATTTTGAACGTAATGCGATTTGATTTTGCAATGACTTACAATTATCCAAATATAAATCATATATGTATATCATATATCTCGTTGCTCTCGCGGCATAAATGTGCGCGTGGGATTGGGAGGTCTCGGGTTCGATTCCCGGGTCGGGCAAAGTGTTATTGGGTTTTTCCGTTAGGAAATTCCCAGTAGCAGCACGGAGTCTGGTAATGTGCCCGGTACGGCAATAGGCTCGCCGCCTATTACGAGGGACCTAAACATTCATGGTGAAATGTGGGTGTATCTAATATTACACCTCTGCCTACCCCTTCGGGGATAAAAGGCGTGAGTCTATAAAAAAAAATATACTTAACGTATATATAGTCTAATTTGACACCTAGAGATCGATATTGACTCATAGTTGGCCACTCGTTTTAATTTACAATCTAATCGAGATAATATTCAAATACCTAACAGTTAATTTTAGAGAATACCATTTATGTCCTCGGCTGACATTCGTCGACTAAATTGGAGACATCCTAAGAAACGGAAAGATCCGAAGTACCCGGAACCGGCGAGCATGTATGAAAAGAGTAATGAGTGTAGATGAAGCGTGTGAGGTTTGTAAGGATAGGAGCAAGTGGCGTTCTGTTGTCTCTGCCTACCCCGTCGGGAAAAAGGCGTAAGTCGACACAAGATCAAAGATGCATTTTGAAAAAATATAATTCCGGCAATAAATTGTCCTTGCCTGGGCCTGATTCAAGTCTCACTACTTTCTAACAGTGTAACCAGTCTGAAAAGTAAAAAGAACATTAGCAAGATTCAATTCAATTTTCAAATCATTAATCAAAGAAGCTACCAATAAAACCATTTGTTTTTAATTTATACGGCGGAGATTCGGGTCTTTGATGTGACAAGCGGATAAACATAATGTGGGAACCAGCAATCAACCACGGTTGTCGGTCCTCTTTGATGACAAGGGATGTTCTCTTTATGAGATAGCGGGTCTCGGAGAAATATAACCGAAATTATTTTTCTTTACGAAGATGGTTTGTTGAAGCTAGATGTTATAATATGTTTATATTGGACCCTTCCTGTAGTATTCAATAGTTTTGTCTACTATGTTATTTATTTACATGTACTGATTTTTTTAAAGTATATTTCTGATAAAAGAAGCCTTTACCAGAACTAGATTGTTCTTGTTCTGACGGGAACAATTTCCATGCATTTTCTAAATGCGCCTCCTAGCGGTCTCTATCGATCGCTACTCTCCATTAGGGGCGCTTTTACAAAATGTATGGAAATTGTTCCCGTCGACTTGGCTATCGTCCACCGTGACGATCGAGTGCAAACTCGTACTAGACCCTCTGGTAAACATTTCTACTGTGTTAGCTCCAGTATGGTAGAGCTAATTACTGTGTTAGCTCTAGTTTACTCGACAAGGTCCCAGGGAGGTCGAACCAAAGTATACTAACGTAACTAAGTAACGGTGATTTGCGTGGCTCCATCGCTGCGGGACATGGATGGCATCAAACAGATAGACTTCCTGATGGTAACCGTTTACCCCCGACCATGAATACCAGTTACAAGTGCGTTGCCAGCCTTTAGATTAGTAAAAGGAATGTAAGGAGGGGCGACATGAGGGAGAAGAAAAAGGGGACGAGGTAGGCCACAAATGCTTGTAGAAGAATCACACAGATTCCTTGTTAGTCCCAAGAGGTGGAAACCGAGGCCGTAACTAAAAAGGTTAGAAAACTAAGCAAAAATAAAATTTGTAAAAAGTAAATCTCAAGATACAGACGAATAAAATTCAATACTCACTCGAGCGTTTTCTAGTAACAATGATTTGCATTTTGTTCAATGAACTAGTAACATCAAACTATAAAAGACCGTGTTCTCCTTCACTTGAAGTTTATTTTTATTTGTTGTTCAATAATGCGGCAACGTTAATGAAAGTAGTTGAACAGAATAATGATTTTGAACTAAGTAATATTGCTTTATAGTTATTAATGGAAGAGTTAGGTTCACAATTAAGTATCTTGGCGGAATGGCAACGATAGCTTAGTCGAAAAGAGACTGCTAAGCAGAGGGTCTCGGGTTCAATTACAGCGACTGCCTTCTGACCTCCACAAGCTAAAATAATAACGATTTTTTACAGTTAATAAGATCACTGTCAGCATATGTGAAGGCACTGATTCCTCTGTAAGAACCGTCAAAAAAGATCTGTCACAGTTCTTGATAATTCGGATCGACGGCATGATATTTGACGGACTTTGAATACGCACATAATTTCGAAAAGTTAGTGGAACGCGCTGTGGTTTTGAAGCGATACACTTGGTAGTCTGTTGGTTTCACTAGACCATCGCTTCTTTTGTAGATAGGTACAGTCGAACAACTTCCCGCTAGAACACCACAAGGGCGAGACTCGCTCAGCAAGACATCGTCACTTCCAATGCTACTTTACACGCACTGTCACGCACATTAACACTCGAATTCAAAACCAGTTTCTAGCGTGCCTCGACTTTATGAGTGAGCCAAGGGCTTTTTTTTTAAACTGGTCCACCGCCGATTTGTCTGATTGTACTTGTTTATATTTGTTAGAAGCCACATACAGTTCTGCAGTGGAGACTGCGTCTTGGTAACCGTATAAAGGCTGTTCTCGGGCTAGGCGGAGTGGCGATATACGCAAAATAGTCACTTTGCGTGGCAGCGGCTAGACACGAGCTGGTAATAAAGCTCAGTTTGTGTGCCTTGGAAAATGTTATATCCAACAATTCAGTGCTATATCCCGGATTACGACAGGCTGATAATTATGATGATGACACACAATAAGTCCGGCCTTCAGACTTTCTTAGAACCTGAAGTGGTATCAACGACCTAACTAACATACAGACCAATATCATTGCGTTATCCTGCTTTAGCAACGGCAGTGATAAGGCCGCTCCCACAGTACATACAGTTATCACTTATCAATTTTTTTTAGTGATAAGGCACTGGACTGACTGTAGAAATAGATCAATACTTTTGTCTAGAATTTTGGCTAGAAGGAGCTGGGATCAATTGCAGCAGATTTGTGGAAGCGTGACTCTATTCATCAGCCCTTGTCAGCCACAACAAATCTCAGACACAACTGTACTGTGTTGCACAGCGAATACAAGTAATCTTAATATTAATGTGTTTCACTTACCCGCTATCCTTGCTAATGTCAGGCTTGAGCTAAATTAGACACATTCATACAAGTATATTGGCCAAAATAAATGAATGAAGTATCTTATACTTAGCTATTAAGCTTCAAACGCGACGTTTTCAGGACACGTTGGCACGTGGAAGTCGATACCAGATTCACAATTTTCACAAATATCAATCAATAGTTCACAATCAATTTACCGTTGCCAGCACTAGATCAGGCGGCGTTCAAAGCGGTTTACTCTATTTAGTTCAATTAATCAATTCACACGAAATGCAAAAAGGTGTGCTCACAATAACTTTTCACAAAATGTTCAATATGTCACAAACCGTGCCGGGAGTCAAAAAAGCGGCAATTTAATTAAGTTAATTACGAGTTGATTCAATTCGCGTTAATTCAAAGGGCGATCAATTTATTTTACGTACGAGTCGACAACGTGGTAATTTCTCAACGCGGTAGCGAACGGAAGTGACAGTTCAGTGTGACCATTGTCAGAAATTTTCAATAGACTAAACAAAATGTTACTCAATCGATCTAATCGATTTGACTTATAATAAAAACTAATTCTATTTCAAACAACTTTTAATGTGCATTTTGAAACAAGTTTGGTTCGTTTTTGTGCGACGTACGGCGAAATGTTTTTGACGGTCACAAAATGATTAGGTAGGTTCCATTTCAGAATTGCTATTATTTTTGGTAATAAAATATTGAGTTTGAATGTTTTCGAAGCAAGTATTCTACTCACTAAAATTGATTAGACCTATAATATCCCCTTATTAAGGCGCTGTGCTAAGCGACTGTTTTGGTAAATGAGGGGGTGAAGCAGGGGAGGTGAAGGGAGCTTAGCTCCGTCTACTGCGGGGCGCCCCCCTTCATTCTCGTCGCGTGCGGCCGTATTCTGGCGACATCCGTATTCCAATATTTCAAAATCGCAAGCAAAACGTTTTAGCATATTGAATTGAGATACTGATATTAAAATTTATATTACATACATCAATCTGTTTGTATATATAGGCATAGCGCAATTTTTTTTCTCAGTGCAGCCATGAGCAAAACTGGTTTACATTAGACGTTATAGGTATTAAATGTTGACGAAAGTAGGTAAATACCTACGTGCCGTAAGATGATAAAAATAATTAAGTCAGTTCCATGTATGGAGAGGCCATTATTATGTTTGTTTTGTTTTTGTATAAAAATAGTGAAGCAGTTCATAGAATACCTACATCTAATTCCATTCCTGCCAGTTTTCAAATCTGTTTTGCAATAAATTGGCTGTGACATACGGGCGGACAGACAGACAGACATTGCGAATCTATAAGGGTTCCGTTTTTACAATGTTTGGCTACGGTACCCTAAAAAACACAATACTGCTCTACTAAGCGCAAAACCCGTATCTCAACTAAAGCGAGTTACGAGATAATTGAAGTTTAGTAAAAGTTGATTTCTTTTATTTATTTATGGATGTTTATTGTTATTATAGGTATAATTATTTTGGCAAAGGTTTCGAAATACGTCGCCGTTTTTAGGGGTTGTGAGTGATTGAAGAGGGAGCAGGGGAGGTCTTGAAACCCCCCTCACCATTTTCACTTGCTGGAAATACCTGGTTTCCTCTGAAAAAAAAAAATCTCCAAACATCGGTGTGTATGGCACTGCCAACTTCCACATTCATCACACTAGTTTAATAAACTAAGGTTGTCGGAGCCCTGCGAAGGGCTCCTATTTTCGGATAAAGGGTCAAAAGAAAACCTAACATAACCTATTTATTTACTTATTACAGTCGCACCTAACCCAAGGCACTCGAAAGCAATGACGCACAAATTTGACATTAGCTGTCAATAAGATCATTCCAAGATGGCAGTTTTGCGTTTCGTTTCACGTTTTTCACCTAAAACCTAAAAATTACATTTGTAAAACTGTACTAAAGTATAAAAACTATGTTCCGTTTTGCATAATTGCCGAAGTATTTATTAAATTTTGGAAATTGTTTAAAAATATTTAGACGCAACTCCGGCAGCCAAAATTACTTTTAGGGGATTAAAACGAACTACCTTAAGCCCCCTACACTACCAATACCCTCAAATTCAGGCGACTCGTTTCGAAACCCAACCCATTATTATTTTTCAAAATAGATGAAACATCAAAAATATATGTGGATATACCTTATTCATGAGATACTGCTATGTCGCTTAGAAAATTATAGAATTAGAATTTGAGTTACTGCTTTTTCGTTAGCTCTCGTCATACATATTTGTATGGAAAAATATAAAAAAATTATTTCGCTTCAAATATGTGTTGTTTCAAAGAAAATAAATATTAAAAGATATTTATTTATATTCATTTATAATTTATTAACGAAATACAGAGTTTACAGCTCATCAAAAGTTAGCTGTCTGCTACAACCCGGCAGGTTTTCTTTATTCTCATCGAATGTTAAAGGCAGTGTGTGAGGTGATAAGACTTATTATTTGCTGTTGTTCACGAGGCACAGTTTCATTTACTTTCCTTTTACGGCTTGGTATTGTAGAAATTTCAAGCACTGATGAAACATTTTCCTCTCCGTGACCTCGCAATGCCATCCTTTGAGCTTGACGAGAATCAACAATTTCAGGCAACTGCCAATTCATATAAAACGCCACAAGCTTCTCCCAGAAAACATCATCTCTTTCTATTATTTCTATTTTTAGTGGTATACTTTCGCCACTCCACACAGCAAATAAACACTTTTGTTTGCGTGTAACGTGGCGTTGCCCCTGAATTTGGTAATAACAATTACAATATTTGTTTAGACTAGTCAGTTCACTTTTTTATCGTGTTTCCATATTTGTATTTTATTTGCTCTTATACTATTCTCCAGGCCATTCTTATAGGCAACTATAGAACATTAAATTTCCACAATCGTGTTTGGACCTATTAATCCATCTGGCGTGGCACCAATAATCGAATAATCCACAAGGCTCGATTGTTACATTTTCTTGCTTCGCCAGTTGTTGCAAAGCCAGTTGTTCATTTTAGATTCCATGCGCAACTGATTTTACATTGCAAATATTTTATTTGTACAAAATATTTTTACTAAGTTGGCTTTACTGCTATTATCTCTTCTTTTTACCACTATATAAAAATTTCAATCTGTCAACATATTCTTACGCAATTTGAACCAGCCACTGCTATCCCTCTTGTAATTTTTGCTTATCACTACGGAATTAGAGTCAAATTTGTTAAAAAAATTGTTTGGCATTTCTTGGCTAGCTCTTGAACAGATCGTGTTAGGAATGACTGAAGTCAAATGTGTGTAAGACGTTGAAGAACTGTTATCTTTAACTTCACTGTAATTACAATAATGATAATTAGTTACGTACTTTATTATTAAAAAATACTATATCTTGTGTTATAGCAAACAGAGAAGTCACCTTCTTACTTATAAATATTGATTTTAGAAATTAAAAAGATATTAGATGTACTGAGACATACCTAATAGTTTATGAATAATCAAAGTTTTACCCGATGTACTTAAAAAGGTTTATGTTCAAAACACAATAATACAACATTCGTTACCGCTTGTATGCGGATTGCGGAGCGCCATATTAGCGCTGTCATCATTATTGTTCGCCGTGGCAGCATCTTAGCGCTCCAGGCGCTCTGTCAAGCTAATGAATTTGAAATATGGGTACATAAAATGATTCGATTTTATGTTATTACTCTTTCAAAAATTGAAAACTGTGGCAGCTATGTATTGTGAGAATAATTTATATAATTATATTATGCATAATCGATAATATATAAGTAACATAGTTAGTCATAAAAGACTCTTATGAAAATAATTTGTGTAAAAATGTTACATATTTCATAATCACTTGGCCGTGGATGAATTTCTATTTTATTACGACGCTTTCTTGTACAAATCCTTCGTAGAACTTCATTTCTCTAATTGTCCATATTTTATTCTTCTAATTATATAATTTATAAGCACAGAAACAATAACACATTAAACGCAACAAGAGTATAAACTTAGGTCCTAATTATATGTGCCCATAGTTACATGAAAAGCCTATTTGATTCAAAGTATTCAGTCTATAACATAAAACATGAAATTACGAACTCAAATCGGCGTATTATAATAACAAACAGGTTTACGTAAAATTTCGTGCAGCGGAGACGCAAGCGACATGACCTATCTCTCACAGGGCTCATAGCCGAATGATGAGGTCTGGGCGGGGCGTCAACTAGCAACTGACACTCAGTACACCGCTTATGCTAATAAGGTTTAAATTGCTGAAGCGTTTGATATTGATGGGATCTACCGAGCGTCAAAATCATAGACGTTTGGCAGATTTTATTTAATTTTACAAAATATACACGTATAATATGAAAATAAATAGGGTAATTCTTTAGTTCATTAGATTTCCTACAATATTATCAAAAAAAAATTGACAGCTTACGATCAAAATATTGCAAACAGTGAGACGAAAGATTATTTTCTGCCTCGATTTTGTGATTTTTTTACCGTGATTCTATTTTACGTACATGAAAAATTCTTTCAAAAGTCTTTTGTTCAGACTTTTGACTTTAAGCTCTAATTTTTGCTAGTTTGTAATATGTACCGTTATGGCTAGATGCGCGACGAAAAATTAGGTGTTTCACGGCTTCTGAGGTATAACAGCGCCTTAAGTTGAAACAATGTCTGGACGTTACATACAATATTTACTTACATCACAGAAAATGAAATGAGCTCGGGAATAACAGTATTTAAATTGATGTTTTCATGTGTTCACGCAAATGTTATACATTGATATAAAACTACGGTATACAGATTCTATCGCGGTATATTGGTTTGACTTTTTCAAATTGAACTGGTAGTTCCTACCACAAATCGGTACTACATTCTTCAGCTCAACTCCTATAATATTATTTAAAATAAAGTAAATATGGATAATAAGTAGATAATAGAGATGAAGCGCAATAGTTATTTGTGCAACAAGAGAGCAAAGTTGTTTTTTGTTTCGGGTGCTGATTTTGAGTCCCGAGCAAGCGAAGGATTCTATGATTGATTCACGAGCGTAGCGAGTGAATCAAAGTTAGAATCCTGAGCGTGGTGAGGGACTCAACAGCACGAGATACAAAAAACTTTGCTCTCGTGTAGCACACATAACTTTTCACCACAGCAGTGAGAACACATATTACTTAGGAGACATAGAAATGAACAGGAATAGATTGAATTCTGCATAATCACTTGTTGATTTAACTCTTCTGGTGTTAAAGTACAGTCATCATCGCTAGTTTCACTCATCTTTTAGATTATTTTATATATTAATATAATTTAACACGTTACGCTATACCTACTGTATCAGCATCAGCGAAATTTTTATTCCCGCTACTTTTTTAAATCGCGTTTTAATACCGCGTCCCTAATGTTTATTTTTCAAATGTATCTTTGTTGTAATTCTAAATAAAAATGTATTAGTTAAATACTAATTTTATACTATTAATTAGACTTATTTTTATCAAAATCCAATAATAAATTAAACATGTCAATAATAACATATAAAAAAAGTAATTTCTTTATTACAAATATCTTTTTTTTTTGCGTTGCCGTAGGTGTTTTCTTTGAGGTCGAATTCCAAAATCGAATTTCGAATTCGAAGGGGTTTGTTTTTGACGTGACAACGTCTTATAAATTGGTTTGCCGGGTGACACTTCAAGAAACTGCGTTACGCTCCGCTCACGTTATGCGCTCACAATGAGAGCGAGTGAGAGGCACGCGTCCCGCCTAAGAGCGAGAGAGACAGACATAAAAAGTGAAAGGCACGCGTCTTTCATCCTTCTTCCTACTATACGAATGAATATTCACATTAAAATTATTTTACCACTCAAAGTCGTTGTCACGTAAAACTTTCGCCCGTATACCGACTTTACAGGCAACCAATTTTTTTCACTCACTTTTAAGTGCTCGGCCACAGTGAAAGGCGGGGGCGGGTGCGGGCGCGACGCGGGAAACTCAAACATATGGAACTCTATAGAAGTGTCCATAGTGGACGAGCGGGGCGGCGAGCGGTGCAGCGCGGGGAGCACGCGGGCAACTCAAACCATAGAACTTTCATACAAGTGTCCGTAGTGAATGCGCGGGCGGCAAGCGGGAAACAATGCGGAGCGTGCGGATCTCAAACTTTTATGAGCTATAATATTATGAGTAATTATGAAATCAAGTGCGAGTCAAACTCGCTCATCAAGGTTAACGTAGTAGAGGGATTCACTTAACATAAGCATAACGTAGCCCCCTAGCCAAATATCACTATCAATTTTTGGCCAGCAAAAAATAATTTTGGTTTCCGTAGTGTTTGTGTATCGATATTGTTTATTGATATTGAGCACCAAGGGTTTTGGAAAGCAAAATTTAAAATTAAAAATCTCCATGGGCACCCCGCTAGTATAGGACTGATATTTTATTTTTGTATATAAATCATAAAGCGGTTCACAGAATACATCTACTTACCAATTTTGAAATTTGTAGTCTTAATAGTTTCGGCATAAAGTGGCTGTGACATAGAAACGGATACATAGACAGACATGGCGAATCTATCAGGGGTTCAGTTTTAAGCCTCCTAGCCTTTGGCTAGGGAACCCTAAAGAAAGGTTACTTACATATCAGTCAATGTTCAGAAATACTCTACTAATATTGTGAATGCGAAAGTGTTTATAGATATATATTCGGTATATATAATGGTAGATAATGTCATGGATACTGACCGAATTACTTTGTACTCTTTAGAGTTTCTGAACAGGAGTCTTACACAACTTGGAGAGGGCGCCACTGCCACGAATAACATCGGCTCTGTGTTTATAAAGTGCTTAAAAATATAAATGCTGGTTAAATTGTGAATATTTTGTCATTACTGTGCTTTTAGTTATGTGATTCATCTATAAAAACGTTTGTGACACTAAAGTGACTAAACTGTTAGCAATATTTATGATATTAAATAAGAAGTGATACCTCAAGACCAAACACCTAATTAAAGTAAACAACAATAAAACAAACGTTCTAACGTATATAATATAAAGTGACAACAAAACATTAAATTTAAATATTAAATAAACAATAGTCAATAAAGTGCAAAACAATTCAAAGTGTATAAAATAGTGACAATTATGTGAATACCGCACATTACTTTTTACAAATATAAAAAGTTGAACTTTGTACCACTACAACTTTCATTTAACTCATTAGTCGTCCATATATTGACATCGCATATTTCGCGTACGTACTATGGACATGTGTGGCACCTGATTAGTGATGATTGATGATGGATTAGCACGCAAGTGCCGTGAGTTCAATTCCCACGAACACTCGACTTTTTGAACTTTATAGCAACATTTTCTAAAAATATACTGCGTATTATTCATATGGTGGCTAATTTCGGCCTGAACAATTAAGAGCGTCGTGGCTTATATCGGACAACGGATGCCTAAAGCATCTCCAATGCAAGCAGTATCAAGTTCGATCCGCAATCAACTTACAAATGTCTTTTTGTGATATCAATATTTCATATTTCCAAATTAAAAACTGTAACAAGTGACAAAAAGTACTATTGAACTACAAAAAGTTGTTTAAACAATTAATATTACATTTGATTTGTTCACTTGAGAGCATTAGAAAGAATACAACTGCCTAATAGTGGACCTATTAAAATAAATAGCGCTTGTTCCAGCAAATAAACATGGAATTCGAAGTTAATAATATAACTTACCGTAAACCTCGTAGATCTAGCTCTCTACAAGATTTAAGCAAACAAAGCTTCACAAGCAAACACAGTGAGGAATCACTATTCAACTCAACTGTGATGAGCATTCCACATAGTTTACGGAATAACAATGAGGTAGATGATATAATTAGTGACCTGAATGAAAAGCTTAAAACTCTAACCATGGAACTGATGAGCGCTCACCAGGAAATTGAAGTTTTAAATGAGGAAAATCTACGTTTGAAGTTAGACCTGGAGAAATCGAAAAAGACCACTGATACATTTAGAAAAATCTGTTTGACGCCTCAACGTCCACTGTCCAAAACACCCGTATCTTTACCTAAAAATAAGCCCGTTCAACAAACTAATCCGTCCCTTTGTATTACGGATATACCTTCGAAAAAGCCTCAAAATAATTCAACCATCGTAGTACAAGATAAACAGACTCAGACACTCAACACTCCTACAGAGAAAACGAACTGCATATGCGGTTCAGTGCTACCGAGTGATACTCTAAACCAGGAATCTTCACTGCCTTCAAAGCATAGCATACCTAGAAAAATTTGCATTATCAGCGAGAATAAGCACAATAAAATTCGCTTAATTGCTGAAACAACGTTTAACAGTAACGTTCAACTGTGCCATTACTTATTACCTAATGGTGGAATTACAAACATGTTAAGTAACTTAGAGAAGAAGCTAGAAGACTTTACAATTAACGACTTCTGCGTTATTCTGATCGGGGAATCAGATTTCATCGTCACAAAAGATTATTTTAGTCTTATACTCCACATACGACAAGTTCTTGAAAATATCACGCATACAAATGTAATTCTCGGTTTCCCAACGTACAAAATGAATAATTATGTAAATATGTATAATTGGAGAGTAGAAAATTTTAATAATCTGCTATATTTAGATATCATGACTCACGAACATGCATATTATATTGATACAAATAAAAATTTGACTTGTGACAGCCAAATGTTTAACTATAAATCAGGCTTATTAAATAATTATGGCATGCGAACAATTTTTAGTGATATAATATGTCTCATAGAGTCCATAAATGAACATCAGTTACCCTATGTATTTCAGTCGTATCAGATGCCAGAATATAACACACAAGAATATACACAAACCGACATAACTAAAGAACAGGGTGAGGCACGGTTTTTTCGGGTATGATTGTTTTTATATACTACATCAAAACATTGCAGGCTTATACAATAAATCAAACGAACTCACTGTATGCCTCGACGAATTAAAGGGTAAAAATATGCCCATAGATGTAATCTGCATATCAGAAACTTTTTTAGTGCCTGAAATTGAAAACCTAGTTTTTATTCCAAATTATTGTATGCAATCGTGTTACAGTAGAAGTAATAGGAAGAGGGGAGGGACATGTATTCTGGTAAAAAAAGGTCACAAATGTAAAGACATACCCGAAATAGTTAATCTGTCTATAAGTGGTGTCTTGGAATGTTGTGGAGTGGAAATGATATGTTATGGGATTGTTATTATATGTATTTATAGAGTACCTAAAAGTAGTAATTTAAATTTATTTTTTGAACAATTGACCAAAATTATGAAAGTTACAACAAAATATCGTAAAAGAAAAGTCATAATAGCAGGCGATTTTAACATAGATATGCTTAAACAAAACAATACGTCACGGGAGTTGGAGTGTTTACTTTTGAACTATAACTTAAAATTACAATTAAAACAACCTACAAGATTAGCTAGTGGTACCTGTATTGACAACTTCGCACATAATTTAGGGAAAAAATGCGAATCTCATGTAACTGAGTTCAGCTTATCAGATCATACGGCCCAAATACTCAAATTTACTGTAAATCAATCTTGTTTAATTGATAACTGGTTTATAAGACGCCGTGACTATTGTATTGAAAACATGCAACTGTTTAAAGGGCACATTGAATGTCTTTCTTTTTCAGAAATCTATACCACAGAAAGTTCTAACACAGCCTATGACACTTTCATGGATACGTTTACGGTTCTATATAATCTATGTTTTCCTTACAAACTTATCAAAATAAACACCAACAATAAACTAAAATGGATTTCCCAAGGCGTGAAAAAATGCAGCAAAAAGAAAAGAAACTTACTGTGGCATTATAGACATAATAAAAACGAAACAAACAAACACAAATTTAAAAACTACTCTAAGATTTATAAAAAAGTTATTAAGCTTACACAACGTGCGCAAAATGATTACAAAATAACAACCGCACCTAACAAATCTAAGGCGACGTGGGCTATTATTAACAGGGCTAAAACGAATATACCTAGGACCGCAATTACTTCCTTATCTGTTGGTGGCAAAACTGTATCGCACCCAATACAAATCTCCAATGCCTTCAATAATTTTTTCGTCGATAGAATACAGCCCAAAAAGAACTCAAGCTGTAATACGTGCAATAACAGTAAACTACTTGCATCGATGTTCATGGCGCCAAGTACGCCTAGAGACATATTAACAGTCATACGGTCTCTAAAGAATACTAATAGTGTCGGGTACGACGGAATCTCAACACGGATAATTAAATATGTCGCTGGTGATATCTGTGAACACTTAAGTCATATACTTAACCTAACTATAGTCTCCGGAATATATCCAGATAACATGAAGACTTCTATCGTCAAGCCACTATTTAAAAAAGGTAACAGCCATCACATGGATTCATACAGGCCTATTGCGCTAACGTGTACCATATCTAAGATATTTGAGAAATACATTCATGAGCAAGTCTACAAATACCTAGAGAAATCGAATATTCTAACAGATAAACAGAAGGGCTTTCGAAAAAACAAAACCATAAAAATGGCAATTTATGATTTTTTGAGGAATGTTGTAACTAGTGTTGACAAAAATAATCCCATATGCTCTATTTTTTGCGATATGACCTCAGCATTCGACTATGTGGATCATGACATTTTATTGAATAAATTAGAACGATATGGCATTCGAGGAAATGTGTTAAATTTGTTGGAAACTTACCTTAAAAACGTAAACAGTACACTCAGATATCTATGGTCAATTCCAACTCACGTAAGGAAGTAATTTATACATCTGATCCAAGAATAGTTCGATACGGTGTTCCACAGGGAAGCGTGTTGGGTCCGTTACTATTCATTATTTATATTAATGATTTACCAAGAGTAACTGAATATCCAATTTGTCTCTTTGCTGATGACAGCACAGTCACTGTCAGTGCTAGAAATACGGACTGTTTTGAGAAGGACATAAATGATACGGTGCAATCAGTAATGTCATGGATGGATGATAATAATCTAAAAATGAACTTAACTAAAACAAAAGCCATGTTTTTTAGTCAACGGACTACACCGCCTCAAGTACATGTTAACTATCACGGGACAGAACTAAATATAGTAGATTCAACAAAATTTTTAGGCATCATAATTGATAAAAAGCTGACTTGGAAAGACCATATAGAACAACTAAACAAGCGGTTGAATTCGAATGTTTATGCTCTGTCTAGGCTAGCGCGCGTTATTAATGAGTCATCGCTTATCACAGCATATCATGGCATAACAGACTCAATCTTAAGATTCGGCATAATTTTTTGGGGCCACTCTACTAACAAGGAACATATATTTAAGTCACAAAAAAAATGTATACGAGCAATGTTTGGCCTCAAATCAACAGACACTTGTAGACCATTTTTCATCAAGCATAACATACTAACTATCTACCGTCACTGTATGTCTATGAAGTCGCTGTTTTTGTAAAAACAAATCCGCATCTTTTTGACAAACTATCAGTTGTCAACAATCGAAACAGGCGTGATAATGAACAATTATGTGTAGTGAAGTCTACTACAGCGCTCATGCACAAAAGCATATTTTGTATGGCACCCATTATCTACAACAAGTTACCAAAGCACTTCAAACTGTTAAATATTAGCACTTTTAAACAACAGATTAAGAAATATCTGACCCAGAAATGCTACTATAGCATAACGCAGTTTTTAACAGATAAAAATTGTTTCCTGTAACTTTCATAATATAATCTATAATATCCCTGACGCCTGCCATTATGACATTCTTCAAACATGAGTACTTATACTGTGATTACCTGTATTTATTTGCGAATATATTCTAATTTAAATTACTTGAGACATCTTTGAATGATTTTTTTTGTAATTTTGAATCACTTGTGACATTTATGTATTCTATAATGCTGAAATGTTAATTACTGATAGTTTGAATATATATATACTTAATCCATGGACATAAATTTCTTGAGTACAAATCACTTGAGATATTAATATATATTTTTTTATGCTAAAATGTTTCTGATGTGTGTTTGTTATGTATAAATGTGTGTTTAATTTTTGTTCAGTTTTAAGCAATGTAGTTTCTAATGCAATCAAATTTCTTGACTTCCTGTAAGTATTTCATTAATAATATAAAACTTTATTCTTAATTCAACATGTCTGTCGTCTGTATTTTTGTTTTTTAATTTTGCTTTAATAGCCTTCGATAATATGAATGTACCAGTAAAATTTCGTATGCCGTAACTGGCAAAACATGTAGATAATTTTTAAGAATTCTTTGTAACAACTTGCATGCAAGCTAAAACTTGTACTGTATTACTCATGTTTTACGAAATAAATTTATTCTTATTCTTATTCTTATTCTTGAGACTGAAAGTAAATTAATGTTACCCTGACTTCAACGCGCGTGAAGCCGCGGGCAGAAGCTAGTATTATATAATGATGAACTTAAAAATGTAAAGTATCTATTTAAATTCTAATTTGTTTTATTTATTTACATTACCACATATCTCTTTTTAACCCTTCCAGTCGTTCCTGAAGTAACTAGAATTTTCCAATTTTTATTCAAAATATTATTTTTATTTTTAATATTTTGCAAATATTTATAAAGATTTTCCAAATATCATAAAAACCAAAATTATTATAACAGTTATAAATGTGATTTGAACCCACGCCCTCAGACCGTGAGGCGGTTGTATTATCCGCACGGCTACAGCCTTGTTATCAGTTAGTTGCGAATTTGGTGAACAATTGACATAGTGTTATTATGGTGAGTGTTAACGTCATCTAACTGAAAACTCATATTAATCTAGCCGCGATCCTAAATTTGACAATCACTGTACACCGCACCCGCAAACGCGCCACTACGGACACATTAAGACGCGCGCGCGCGCGCGCCCGCGCTACTATGGCCAAGCACTTATATGCACATGTGAAAGAGACAGAGCACAGTAAAATTCGAATGTTTCAAATTTATGGCTGAACGATGTCAATTCGTGGCACTGAAGATAGAAAAATTTAAAAGCTACGTCTCACGCTCGAATCAAAATCGCGTTTTGTTCACTGTTGTCTCGCAGCAAAAGCGGCATGTTTGAGCTGCTGTGGTGAAAAAGTTTAATACTTTATTCGACCACGAGTTCATTCCAGATAATATCAATAGATCTAACTATAACTACCGTCTGATTGTATAGCGTAAAAACGTTTTGAAAAAGTCTTTAATATTTTATTTAGGCCACGATAACCAAGTCGCCGTCGGTATCAAATTGATTGGCAATAATTGCACGGCGGCAACCAATTAAATGATTTAAACTCATTACAAACATTGGTGAGTCGGCGACGTCGATTATTATAACTGTGCTACTTTTACAATTAATTTGAAAGACAACAAAAAGACAGCAATCTTTTTGTAATATAATATTATGTTTGAGTTTGTCCGGTATGCATACTTTTAAACTATTGCTACTTCAACACATATTGATATTGACATAACTTTTCTTTTTTTAAAGTCCGTCTCCCACAATAGGAATAAATCCTGTGTCGCGGGGAACTTTACAAACATACAACAAACGGACTTGATGAACACCCAGACTCGAAACAACAATTTATGGATCACACAAAGTGCTGTCTTTTGTGAGAATATTTAGAAGCCGCAATACTTAGAACAACGCGAAGAATCAATAAATGATTATAAACATTAGCTATCACTTAGCTCATCTCCTCTCCATAATAGGCACAAGGATTTTCAGGACAGTTGATAAACAGCCGTATGACTCTTCTATTTCTGTTTAACAATATTTTTGGCAATGTGCAATTAAATGGAAATGCTTAGAACATTCGAATGAAACCAGGTCTTTTTAGCTGGTTATAAGAACTGGTTTTATTCATTTCATTCATTACAAACTAAGCGATCTTAAAATGGAGTTTCATTTAGATCAAAATTATACAGTACCTAAGTAATTACTAATTAGTTTTTCATAATTTCCTATTTCAGCTTCTTCAGCGGTTGTTTGCGAACCATACATACATACATACATATCGTCACGCCTTTTATCCCCGAAGGGGTAGGCAGAGGTGTATTTCTACACCCACTTTTCGCCAGATATACTTTAGTCCCACGTAATAAGGGGCGAGCCTATTGCCGTACCGGGCACATTTCCAGACTCCGTGCTGCTACTGAGAATTTCGTGACAGAAAAACCCAATAACACGGCCCGACCCAGGAATCGAACCCGGGACCTCACGATCCCACGCGCACATTTATGCCGCGAGACCAACGAGGCAGTCGCATAGGGTTTGATGTCGAGTTTTCCGTCTCTACGCAAAGATGGTATTTGCATCGTGTTATCCCTTAGTCGCCTTTTACGACACCCACGGGTGGTGACACTTGTATTCTATGCCGTCAACCACACGGCTGTTTGCGAACCATTATTCATAATAAACCATTCTTATACTTATAACAAAATGAATCAGGGTTCTTCAGATACTAGTGTAGTATTTGTAGAGATCAGAATGAAGGCAGAACCGAATGAAATATACCTACGTAACACTAGACAAATATCACTTGAAATTCTAGATTCGATACTTAGAGATTTCTGCGATTTGAGCAGATCTGAGGGCCAATAGTATTTTTGTTCAAACGCTGTTTCGATCTAGTGTCGGTGCCATGCTTATGTCATAAATAGTAATCCTAAATTAACTGATATCGCGACTGCATCGTAAATTGAACAATGTGTCAAACTATGTGTCAACGTCGAACTATATTTTGTTAAATTAGAGAATTAAGTGTAGCCAATGAATACAGATTTACATATAGAAGCGCATTTCTTAAGGATTTCGTGTGCCGATTCCAAATGGCGAGTTGGCGAATGTCGTTAGTTTAGTACGTAGTTGGCGCCGTTGGCGGCGCTGGCGTCGTTCTTCGTCCCTCTTGCTCTCATAGTTAAGATACGCAGGAGGAACGTTCGTCTCTCTTGCACTCAAAGAGACAGCTGTCACAGCGCGACTGCCACGCCGCCAAGCGGCAATTTGGGTCACAGAAAGTTTGTCTACAGAGCGCCCATAAGAAATGCTCCTCTGTGTAAATATCTATGCTCTATGGTGTAGCGGAAACTCACCAATTGTGTGTTATTTCAAAGTCTGTCTAAATACGAGAAAAGGCCTTCTGGGTTTGAACCCGAGACCTGCATAGCGGTCTGTATCTAAAGCTATTTCTGCATTTTTTTATATAAACTAAGATGCAATGGAAGTAATCTCTTAGCATAAAGCCCGTAAAAATACCTGCACATTGAATCTTAATTTTTAAAGCGCTCCGTGATTGTTCCCCGTAGTTGAACTTTGGAATCTCACAAACAACTATTTGTTGCGCCCTGTTAGTTAGTCGAACAACTTTTACAACTTTTTGTAGACTGCACAGCGAGCCGCTCTCAACATACATATGTACACACCGCGATAGGACAAGTTATACAGATGCGGTGCGATTTTAACACTTATTTCCTACGTCATAAGGACGGTACAAAGGTTAAAGTGTCTAGCTTGATGTGTTGCCGTGTGTACACACTTCTACAGCCCAAAACTTTGTTCCATTCAGAGTTCGATTTCTAGTTAAGGAATATCAAAAGCATGAGAAATATGATTTCGTTGATATGAGAAATTTGCACGGAGAGGAGCATTTTTAAATTCGTTTCATTTTTAACTAGGCATAGTGATCTACCGCTGATATTTTTTTGTAAAGTTAACTTTGATAGGTACATGAATTTATTCCAATGAGGAAGTTGTCTTTATAAAAAACTTGTTGATACGAAATCTTATTATTGTGCACTGTAATATTCGACGTTTTAATAACAACAAAGTGAAAGTAATATCCTACTTACGGCAAGAACGGGATGAAACTACAAGCAGTCCCGCTCTAGTGAAATATATTCAATAACTATATATATAATAGAAACTACAGCGCTTTGTAAAGTGGCACGTTATCTCTACATATTATAAAACAAAGTCCCCCGCCGCGTCTTTCTGTCTGTCTGTTCGCTCAAAACTCGAAAAGTACTGGACAAATTTTTATCATATTTCAACAACATCGAGAGTGATCCCTGAGGAAGGTTTAAGTGTATAATAAGTTTAGGTTTTGTGCGAACTGACGATATTACGACGATATTAATTCAACGCGCCGGAAAAATTAAGCCGATCTGGAGCTTTCCTCGAAAACGCTGCCAAAACCTTTTGAGTTACCTATAACAAAATGTAAACAAACAAAATGTATGGTGGGATATGTCTATCTTCCAAGGATAACCCACAATAACCATATTTTGCTTTTACATATTACAATAAATTGATGGGTTATTTTCGAACCTATTTTTAACAATACAGTATTAATCCTTATTAAATTAAATATGTTAGATACGTTATGCATTTAATGTAGATCAAATTGACACAAATATGGTATACAAATAAATACTTTAGTTGGCCACAGAACATAAGAGTCATCGCTATTTATATTTATTTATTTACCAAAATACCCGTGCGAAGCCGGGACGGGTTGCTAGTTTCATATAAAAACGAATCTATTTCCAAATACTATCATGTGTAATTCCATTGATCTATAACACTATGTTCCTATTTCCTACATCATTTTCCAAGTCACCTGGCCGATACCAGTCCTGATATTAACCTATTTTCTCTCCATTCTAGAACTACTATAATACCTCGTATAAAACTTCTTTCGAAGTCGGCAGATATCGCGAATTCAATTACCTTCCGGAGATACTGAACATAAGCATACCTACGTTTTGTAGATATCAGAATGGTCTACCTATACAACGAAAAGTACTGTTAACTTTCAACAATAATGACTTTCTCCGACACATCTTAAGCGCTGAGCAGACGATGGATCTTTGTTCGCCGGACAGGTACAACGCTTACATACAAACATATACTCAAGCCTTTTTCCGGTCGCGGTAGGCAGAGATAACGGAACGCCACTCGCTTCTAACTTTACAAACATGCATATAACCCTCACGCGCTACCTTTACATTAATTACTCTTTAAGGAAAAGCCGGCATCATCTAGAATAGGGTTTTGACTTGTTTAGTGTTGTAAACAAACAAAATTCAGAAATAAATGTCTTTATGTATTTTCAGACTGTCGCCGGTTCCGGATACTTCGGACCTTCCCGTTTATCAAAACGCAAAGGTTTTTTTCAAGCATTATCGCACTATCGGCGAGTACTCGGAGATTGAAAGTAGGTAAACTCCATCACATAACCGGGACCTCCAGTCATCCGTACCTCTATCAAATTCGACCGTCGTCTGTGCTATCGTTTTGGATTCCACATCCTACATTTCCTTTCCTCGCGTGTCTTCCGCCTTATACTAAAATATAAAGTATGCTTGCCACACGGCATTCTTCAATGCAATTTGCCCTCAAAGGATAAAAGTATTTTTAATAACGAAAGGAACTCCGGTGCATGGCGTGTACCCGCTTGCATGTGATTTTAATATGGCTTATGGCTCAAAGCTTTATTGAAGTATGATATTCATTTCAATTGCTTAAAATTGCAATTATTGTAAGTAGCTTCGTGTTTGTTCTTTGATTTATTATTTTTATTTTGTGTCGGTTTTGAAATTTAAGTTCCACAAGAGTACCTATTTTAAGTCTTTTTGCGGCTACATCCACGTCAATTCGAAGTAGTCACTTAAACAATCACTACATAGAATATAAAAAAGTCTGTCTTCTGTCTGTCTGTGCCTATCTATGTTTAAATCTTAAAAACTACGCAACGGATTTTAATGCGCTTTTTTTAATAGATTGATTGATTCAAGAGGAAGGTTTATATGTATAATTGACGCGGGCGAAGCCGCTGGCGACGTCTAGTATATTATAAAATCTATTTCGATTAATACAGATTTTGGTAACAATATTTATAAATATATTTATAGCATTTCATGTATAACATGAATTTCTATAAATATCTTCGATGTTAAAGGTCAAATCGCTGATCGCCTGAATTAATTATACCTTAAGAATAGTTTGACGTAATACATGAATGCAATTTAAACTACCATATTGGTCACTGTTACACAAGACACCACATAAACTTTAAAGGGCCGTAGAGTGGCTGGCCGCATAATAAACTGGTCGTACTGGGCTAAGTTACTACACTTAAATAACTTTTCTTTTCGTTCTGTAACTCGTTTGCGACGGATTTTTCTTGAGTTTATCACGTTCACACATACAGACAGGACGATGGAGACTTAATTTATTGTATGTAAGAAGTGTTGTCCATACGGGGCAGGTACCAATTAAAGCACAATGGAATAGTCCACTGCGCCTTGCTAATTATAGACATATTTATTTATGCATTTTGGTTGTTTACAATACAAGTCAAAACCCTATACCAGATGATGACGACTTTTCCTTAATTTAATACACATTGAGCTGTATTGACAGTACTATTGGATAACTATCCAATCGATTTGCTCGTTTCCTCAGCTAGTTTTCTAGGTTTTGCTAATATTGCGATCCGGAGTACGTACTACATAGAACACGTTGTGATCTAATTCCTTAACAAAGTATAAACTTTAGGCCTAAGAATAATAAAATTGTATTTCTTAGTATGTTCAACGTTATGAATAATGAATTTTCCGGCCATGCTTCTAAACTAGTTAGTATACAATGATTCTATAATATTCTTCCCTCAAATATGAAGTTAATCATCATCAGCCTGCAAGAGTCCACTGCTGGATATAGGCCTCTCCAATGGCACGCCAATGAGCCCGATATTCAGCTCGTGTCCAGCCGCTGCCAGCCACTGCTAACCACTTGAACTGAATACGTAGAGCATGTTATGTAGGTACTAACTTCTCGTGCAAGCCAAGTAAGTAATTACTAAAATATAATGTAAATTCTCAAAGTACAAAATCATCTCTATATCAATTATACGACGCTTTAAAGAATATTCAATAATTTTATCATAAATAGGCACTTTAAACTGGTTTTCGAAGCGTTAAAATATGTATTCCGTTTGCCAATACTTAGTATTTTATGAATATTAATATATTTAATAGACAACAAGAAACCCAAGTCTGAACAAATGTTCAGCGGCAAAATTAATCTTTCAAACTTTAAAATGTCGAGTAAGAAATAGACAGTTGTATTTAAAATGAATCTAAAATATATTATATAAGATGATAATTTGAAAACAAGTCGTACATAATTAGAGCTGACGGTATAAAATTTAGTTAAATTATAACAAAATAATTCGTTATATCACATATCTAAAGGATGCCCGCAGCTACGCCCGCACTCTTTTTTTTTAATTTAACTGTTTCTGCCCGATCCTGTGGGAATTTCGGGAAATCTCTTCATAGTGCACCCCTACGGTCTCCAAGAAACATACATGCATTTCAGCTTCCTGTGCCTAATAGTTTTGGCTGTAGCTTGTCTGTCCAGTCAGTCAGTAACGCATAATGCAAAGATAAAAAAGCTATAGATCAACAATACATATCGATTAATTCGTATCTGATTGATAAATTGCTAGTTCTAAAAAAGTATGTACGTTTGTATAGGAATTCTGCATCTATAAGGTAAGTCTCCGAATGCAACATAGTAGGTACAAGTTTTTATTCTAAAGTGGGTGATCGACGGGCGAGCCGTATACCGCGGTTTTGGAGACGACAGTTTTTACTCGAGGAGTCGCGGCTCGTAGGTGCTGATCGACTAGCGAGTAAAACTGTCGAGTGTGAACCGCTACCGCGTCCTCATGCTAGCAGTAACTTTCGTTCTTTTAGGTATATTATATGAAGCTTGCAATGACTCATTTTTTTCTTGACATCAGTTATATTTAAGTTGGGTTCGTATTTTTTTTAATCTCCAACTGTTTATTGTAGGCATTAAGACGGGTTCCTTTGTTTTTGTACTCATTCAATGTACATTGCCATAAGCAAGGGCAGTCTCTGAAGGCGTTTATAAATTCTATTATGAAATCGTGACTACAGGTTCGTAAATCCATTATAAAAAAGTATGCAAGTAGCGTCTGTTCGCTAACGCTGTCGCGGAAAACTGTAGGCTCGGCTCGTCAGTGGTGATCGACACGCGGTCTTACGCAGCGTGCCGAGCAAAACATAAAACATAACTAACGAGCCGCGAGCCGAGCTCGTTGGTTTTTAAGGCGCTGTTATACCTCAGAAGCCGTGAAACACCTAATTTTTCGTCGCGCATCTAGCCATAACGGTACATATTACAAACTAGCAAAAAGTAGAGCTTAAAGTCAAAAGTCTGAACAAAACACTTTTGAAAGAATTTTTCATGTATGTAAAATAGAATCACGGTAAAAAAATCACAAAATCGAGGCAGAAAATAATCTTTCGTCTCACTGTTTGCAATATTTTGATCGTAAGCTGTCATATTTTATTTGATAATATTGTAGGAAATCTAATGAACTAAAGAATTACCCTATTTATTTTCATATTATACGTGTATATTTTGAAAAATTAAATAAAATCTGCCAAACGTCTATCATTTTGACGCTCGGTAGATCCCATCAATATCAAACGCTTCAGCAATTTAAACCTTATTAGCATAAGCGGTGTATTGAGTGTCAGTTGCTAGTTTACACCCCGCCCAGACCTCATCATTCGGCTATGAGCCCTGTGAGAGATTGGTCATGTCGCTTGCGTCTCCGCTTCACGAAATTTTACGTAAACCTGTTTGTTATTATAATACGCCGATTTGAGTTCGTAATTTCATGTTTTATGTTATAGACTGAATTCTTTGAATCAAATAGGCTTTTCATGTAACTATGGGCACATATAATTAGGACCTAAGTTTATACTCTTGTTGGGTTTAATGTGTTATTGTTTCTGTGCTTATAAATATATTATTAGAATAATAAAATATGGACAATTAGAGAAATGAAGTTCTACAAAGGATTTGTACAAGAAAGCGTCATAATAAAATAGAAATTCATCCATGGCCAAGTGATTATGAAATATGTAATATTTTTACACAAATTATTTTCATAAGAGTCTTTTATGACTAACTATGTTACTTATATATTATCGATTATGCATAATATAATTATATAAATTATTCTCACAATACATAGCTGCCAATAATTTAATGTTCTATAGTGAATTGTTAATTATCGCTTGTCCCGTGCCTCGGAGAGCACGTTAAGCCGTCGGTCCCGGTTGTCATGAAGATCGTTGGCAGTCGTTACAGGGCGTCAGTACCTTCTAAATAAACTGACACTAGTCTAAACCATGGAATATCGCTATCCCTTCGCGTTGTGGAGGTCATACAGGCAGTCGCTCTGTAGAAAAGCTAATATTCAGCCAAATACGGTTAGACTAGTAAGCGGACCCCAGATTGAAACTGGGATAACGCTAAGAGAAAGAAGAAGAATTTGCCTATAAGAATGGCCTGGAGAATAGTATAAGAGCAAATAAAATACAAATATGGAAACATGATAAAAAGTGAACTGACTAGTCTAAACAAATATTGTAATTGTTATTACCAAATTCAGGGGCAACGCCACGTTACACGCAAACAAAAGTGTTTATTTGCTGTGTGGAGTGGCGAAAGTATACCACTAAAAATAGAAATTATAGAAAGAGATGATGTTTTCTGGGAGAAGACAAGCTTGTGGCGTTTTATATGAATTGGCAGTTGCCTGAAATATTTGATTCTCGTCAAGCTCAAGGGATGGCATTGCGAGATCACAGAGAGGAAAATGTTTCATCAGTGCTTGAACTTCTACAATACCAAGCCGTAAAAGGAAAGTAAATGAAACTGTGTCTCGTGAACAACAGCAAATAATAAGTATTGAAGCCTTATCACCTCACACACTGCCTTTAACATTCGATGAGAATAAAGAAAACCTGCCGGGTTGTAGCACACAGCTAACTTTTGATGAGCTGTAAACTCTGTATTTCGTTAATAAATGATAAATGAATATAAATAAATATCTTTTTATACTTATTTTCTTTGAAACAACACATATTTGAAGCGAATGAAATTTTTTATATCTTTCCATACAAACATGTATGAGGAGAGCTAACGAAAAAGCAGTAACTCAAATTCTAATTCTATAATTTTCCAAGCGACATAGCAGTATCTCATGAATAAGGTATATCCACATATATTTTTGATGGTTCATCTATTTTGAAGTCGAGTCGCCTGAATTTGAGGGTATTGGTAGTGTAGAGGGTTTAATGGAGTTTGTTTTAATCTCCTTAAAGTAATTTTGGCTGCCGGAGTTGCGTCTAAATATTTTTAAACAATTTCCAAAGTTTCATAAATACTTCGGCAATTATGCGAAACGGAACGTAGTTTTTATACTTTAGTACAGTTTTACAAATGTCATTTCTAGGTTTTATGTGAAAAACGTGAAACGAAACTCAAAACTGCCGTCTTGGAATGATCATATTGACAGCTAATGTCAAATTTGTGCGTCATTGCTTTCGAGTGCCTAGGGTTAGGAGCGACTGTAATAAGTAACTAAATATGTTATGTTAGGTAATCTTTTCACCCTTAATCCGAAAATAGGAGCCCTTCGCAGGGCTCCGTCAACCTTAGTTTATTAAACTAGTGTGATGAATGTGGAAGTCGGCAGTGCCATACACACCGATGTTTGGAGTTTTTTTTTTCAGAGTATTTCCGGCAAGTGAAAATGGTGAGGGGGGTTACAAGACCTCCCCTCCTCCCTCTCCAATCACTCACAACCCCTAAAAACGGCGACGTATTTCGAAACTTTTACCATAATAATTAAACCTATAATAACAATAAACATCCATAAATAAATAAAAGAAATCAACTTTTACTAAACTTCAATTATCCTGTAACTCGCTTTAGTTGGGATACGGCTTTTGCGCTTAGTAGAGCAGTATTGTGTTTTTTAGGGTACCGTATCCAAAAAATGTAAAAACGGAACCCTTATAGATTCGCAATGTCTGTCTGTCTGTCCGCCCGTATGTCACAGCCAATTTATTGCAAAACAGATTTGAAAACTGGCAGGAATGGAATTAGATGTAGGTATTCTATGAACTGCTTCACTATTTTTATACAAAAACAAAACAAACATAATAATGGCCTCTCCATACATGGAATTGACTTAATTATTTTTATCATCTTACGGCACGTAGGTATTTAGTTATTTACCTACTTTTGTCAACTATTAATACCCATAACGTCTAATGTAAACCAGTTTTGCTCATGGCTGCACTGAAAACAAAAATTGCGCTAAGCCTATATTGTACAAAAAGATTGATGTATGTAATATACATTTTAATATCAGTATCTCAATTCAATATGCTAAAACGTTTTGCTTGGGATTTTGAAATATTGGAATACGGATGTCGCCAGAATACGGCCGGACGCGACGAGAATGAAGGGGGGCGCCCCGCAGTAGACGGAGCTAAGCTCCCTTCACGTCCCCTGCTTCACCCCCTCATTTACCAAAACAGTCGCTTAGGACAGCGCCTTAATACCGCAGTATCGCAATGATCCACGGGCGAGCTTTACCGACGAGCCATAAAACGGCGGTTTTACTCGTCCGTCGATCATGGCCTTAATGTTTGCATGTTTGTAGCTCAATCACTTAAAAACTGCTGTATGCATTTGGATGGAATCCGGCACACAGAAATTTACTTTTACCTGAAAAAGATATGATTTTACCTTTTATTTTAACATCTGTGCGCGGAGCTATTTGGTCATAAAAGGATTTTTCGTTTTTCCACGTTTATTTTTCCTAAACATTTCTGTTTTATAGGTATCCCGTAACTGCAGCCAAAGGATGAAAGGGGTAAAAATGTCAAACGATTGGACATCGTAAAACATTCTACTTGGGTAAAAATTCAGTTCGCATGAACGCATGAACTCGAAACCTTATCCCGTTTATATAATGTTCAAAATGTTAAGCTGTTTTATATATAATAGCTGGTACCGACGGCTTCGCACGCGGAAAAAAGTAACGTTTTCGAAAGTTCTCTGCCAAATCTTATCTTTATACAGCCGGCGGTATTCCAGATTTAAATATGACCGACCCTTGGCTTTTATATATAATAGCTGGTACCCGCGGCTTCGCACGCGGAAAAAAGTAACGTTTTCGAAAGTTCTCTGCCAAATCTTATCTTTATACAGCCGGCGGTATTCCAGATTTAAATATGACCGACCCTTGGCTTTTATATATAATAGCTGGTACCCGCGGCTTCGCACGCGGAAAAAAGTAACGTTTTCGAAAGTTCTCTGCCAAATCTTATCTTTATACAGCCGGCGGTATTCCAGATTTCAATATGAATGACCCTTTGCTTTTATATATAATTATACAAAAATTAGTGTCACAACAACAGCGCTAACTACCGAGTCAAATTGAAGCCTATATGTAGCGCTATAAAATCCAGTATCTTCCAGTTAAAGTCTCATTTGAATCGTTTAGCCATTCCAGAGATTACCCCAAACAAACAGAAAGACAGACAGACAGACAGACAAAAATGTTAAAAAGGGTTGTTTTGGACTTAGAATCGTGTAACTTACTATATGCACTTGAAAAACATAGTTATTTTGAAATCACAGACAGACACTTCAATTTTATTTATATGTATAGATGAGCAGAAGAAGTAAAGACTTGTTATCGCGACAACAGCGCCAACTACTGGATCAAATTATAGCCTATATGTAGCGCTATAAAGTCCTCTACCTTGCAGTGAAAGTCTCATTTGAATCGGTTCAGCCGTTCCAGAGATTACCCTGGACAAACAGAAAGACAGACAGACAGACGGACAGACAGACAGACAGACAAAAATGTTAAAAAGGGTTGTTTTGGACTTAGAATCGTGTAACTTAATATATGCACTTGAAAAAACATAGTTATTTTGAAATCACAGACAGACACTTCAATTTTATTTATATGTGTAGATGTGTAGATAATAATAATATCTAATATTATACCACAACACAACCTAGTCCTAAACTAAGCAGAGATTGTACTATGGGTAATTAAATAGTAGACAATGGATAAACATCCATATATACATTTAAACTTTTATTTGTAAATAAATGCACACATATACTATACAAAATAATAACTCCTAGACCAAGCCAAACATCTCATGCTCACGAATGTCTGAATTGAGCGGAAATCGAACTCGCGCGACCTTCGGTGTAGCAGTCGTTTAGTCAGTAATACACAGAAACTGGTCTGTCTATTACACTAATTAGCTCACCCGGCTGATGTACCAAAGCTTTGTTATCGGTGAATCTCTTTGCCGAGAATTCGATTAAATTATTAGCGTCCTATTTTTAAATTGAATCAACTATATTACCTAATGGAATAGAGCTATTGCAAAACATTCGTTGGTCAACCACTGTCAGCTATTTGCTCTGTTTGCCATATTGCCTATTGTTCGTTTGTATAGTACACGTCAGAATGACTGTAAGTATATTTTGCATTGGCGTTTAGAATATGTGTGATATACCGAAATATGGTATGCTTGCAAATAAAGGTACGTGATAGATACCCTGAAAGGCATTAAAAATAATGCAGGCAAACTTTTTAAAAGAACTCTTCTTTTTCAACAATAAACTTTAAGTACACACATCAAATACTATGCCTTACGGCACTGGACTACTTCTTTTCGTGTGAGAATGTGTGACCTCTGCGACTTTCCTTAACTTTTCCGATCTATTACGAGAGGTAAATCAAATTACGCTATGAAAACTACAGATAGGAGACAGGTCATAAAACCCTAGCAATACGAACAGTTGCAGAAAACCGCCGTCGCATATTTTAAACCCTTGTATCTCCTTCTGTTCGTGAAAATTTAACTGCTTGACTCACAAATTTACCATTTAAAAGTTTAAAATGTAATTAATTCATTCGGTGAGACGGAAAGTTGGGACGAACTTATCGGAACACCTTGTTTATCTTCACGCTTTCACGGCTTTGTTGGATGTGCAGAATTTTAAGCGGGCACTGTTTTGTAATTTCAGTTTAGAGTTGAAATAACTGTCTTGATAAATTGGAGAGGATATTAGTGGGAAGTTACTCATGACTTCTTCGGAGGAGTGGTTGAAGTTACTTGATGCACGAATGTTATCTGGTCAACTAAAAGATAAAGCGTTTGGTTTATTTTTTAAGGTAGTAGAGCCTTGCTGATTTCAGCATGAATGGGCCGGCTCGACCGGGGAAGTACTACCCTCTCACAGAAAATCGACGTAAAGTAACAGTACCTCAACTGTTGCGTTTCGTTCGGTGAGTGAGAGTACCAGAGGCCCTATCCCCTATTCCTTCTCCCTCACACCACTCCTCATCCTATCCCTTTTCCCACTCCCAAGGGGCGGCAACGCACTTGTAGCTCCTGTGGTGTTGCTTGTGTCCATGGGCGGCGGTAATTGCTTACCATCAGGCGATCCGTCTGCTCGTTTGCCGCCTATTACCATAAAAAAAACCTTTGGTGATATTAACGCAGTATACGGTTGCCTAGACATGGCAGCGCACAATAACAGAGTTGGGCCCGCTAACCGAGTTTTTATACTTCTAATTATGGTAGGTACGTTATATAATTAGATCAAACCAGAGAATGCTCGCAGCTAGACCGTAATTTTATTTTAAATTTAACTTGTATTGCCCGGGTCTGGTCCCTTGAGAATTTCGGGAAATCCCTTCTTAGTGCACGTCTACGGTCGTCAATGAACATACCTACATGCCAACTTGCAGCTTTTTGCGCCTAATAGTTTTGCCTGTAGTTTGTCTGTCAGTCAGTCAGTAACGCAAGGATTTTATAAATATAGATTTCTGAATTGGTGACGTCATAGACTGAACTTCAAACCCGAACTTGTCTTTCTACGCACTGACTGACATAAGACTGCCAGGCTGGTCTTACACAGTATTATCATAACGAAAATTAGGAGCTCCTTTTGGCCCGATACACTGTGTGTATCGTTTTTATCTAATCGTAGTATCACGCGTAAACTTCGATAAAACCGATAAATATACACATCATGGATTATCAATATCAATCATGAATGTAATGCAGAACGGTTTGTAGCCGTTTTTTGGTCCTTTGCTAGTAAAATTATTTTTTTATGTAATATAGGCGACTGATCTGTATTCTATTACACTGATAGATCGCCTAATGGTAAGTGATTACAGTCGCCCATGGACAAAAGTAACTCCAGGGAAGTCACAAGTGCGCCACCTTTCGGGATGGGAAGAGCATCAGGAGAAGAAGAAAGAAAAGTGATGGGCCTCCGGCATTCTTCACTCACCGAACGAAACGCAACATTATAGATACTCACTGTCACTCTACGTGGACATACTGTGAGAGGATAGAACTTCTCCGGCCGGCACATTTACGTTCAAATCAGCAAGGCTCTACAGCCTAATACCTAGTTTAATATGATAATAGCCTTAGACCCTACTGCCCACTAAGCGGCTTGTTAGTTTTTTTCAATACTTTTATGTCATATAGAGTGATGATAAGAAATAGAATACTTTGCGACAAGGCACCCTTCATTGTAAAGCTCTCTAAGCCTTGAGTAGGTACATAAAAACAAAGTCTATTATTAAACATTATAAGGCACTTTATTGCTCTTCACGATTTTAATTGGCTTCTTTGACCTCTGAAACAACCAGGATCACTTGCAAGTATTACCTTTAAGTAAGCTTTATAAGCATAAGCACCTGATATTCAGCTTAATTATGATTTAGACCCTACAAAGTACGTAAATTGAGCGCTGGATTAAAATTTTGTAACTGTAATTTAACTGGACAAAAAGGGAATGAAAAACCTCACAGAGCCTCACACGGCTCGTGAAGGAAACAAAGTGTATAGGCGAGGGTACTTTTAAATTCATGGAACTTTGAAAACCCCGTCTGTAATGATCTTACTTTTTCATGTATTTTATGAACAGAATTCTTTAAAAGGTAAGTAGGTAATAGTGGAGGAAGCAGAAGGCATTGGTATGCATTTGGAAGTAGTCTCAAAAGCAGCAGTAACAACAGTGCCTTATTTTAGTGACCGACAATTATATAACGTGTGCCCAGTTTATATACTGTCACACTGTTGGGAAACAGTCGCGTGTCACTATGTATAGGATTCAGCAATAATTCACTAGTCTAGTTAAGTGCGAGTTGGCTGACATCACATACCTGCTGAGAACATGTAAGCTCAGAAATAATAAGAATTAAAAAGCGAGTAGTGCTCATTGGCATCACAAAAATATATTTCTACCTTCAACAAGTTCAACAGTTGGAAACTACTATGCAAGCAAATTGATTTCAAATAAAGTCTTCATCAACCAATACTAGAGTATCCGCTCCTTTCTTCTACCGCTTGCTTCAAAGGTTAGTTATTTAAGACCTAAGTGAAAGACATTTCTCCGACATATGTTTCGGTTTAAACTTCGCTCTTAAAGGTACTGAATCAATTTTATTTGCAACATATGTTACCAACATCGTGAACTACTATGGTTTCCGCTTCTAGACGAATGGAAGAACATTTTTATTTTAGTTAGACAGTCTTTTACGTATTACTGTCTTTTGGTATACATAGCTGAACCTTAATACATGTGAAGTAGGTGGACAGTATTCTATCGAAGTCTCAATGCAACGCGATACTTATCGCTGACTTTGGTTTGTTTGCTAGTTTTCCTCTACTTAATTTCGACCACGTTGTAAGTCATTGTCATACAACATTTTTTATCAGAAGCCAGATCGAAATTCTATTTTCTCTCATTTTCTCTACTTGAATTAAGCATACACCTATAGATATTGTGTTGGAATGTACGCACATGACATTAAATTGTGTCCTCTTTACATAAGTGATTATGTTGTGTTGTATCCCTTACTATGTGATAACTGATAATTGTAGGTACGTTGTAAAGTTACAATAAATTACTTTGATAAAATTTGTATTCCATCAAACTGATAAATATTTAACGATGAACTGATTCCAAAAATAACATCCCTCTTACACCATTCGTTAGAAGATAGAAAGCCTCCCTGACCCCAAACACCCCAGATGATTGCTCAAAGACATCAACGGGTATAAAAGGTATAAAGGACCCTACGAAACAAACGTTCATTTAAAACCAAAATGTAGTCTTAAGGAAGATCGATTAACAATGGTTTTGTTCAATATCCGAGGTATTGAAAAGCGAGTAATTGTATAACATCGAAATTTGTTGAATTTTACTTACCGTATTTAGTAATAATTAGGTTTTGTATCTGTGAAGTGACAGCTCAGGAAATATGTAGAGTTCATCAAACACGAACAGGCCATAATCCACTCAATGTAATTAGACATAGAGACTTGGATTTGTGTAAGATTGTGGTATCCGAGAGTATGTCTAGTATCCTCTGCTTGAATGTTTAAAAATCAAGAAAACTCATTGATGATAAGGTTTGATGTGCCTACATCAAAGGGCTCTGATGAAATACAACTGAAGGTGCCTACCTTCAGTTGTATTTCATCAGAGCCTCGTTCTAGTGAAAACATTCAAATATATAAAAAAATGTAATGCTTGTTGATGTAGCTTTGTGAATATGAGTTCAAAATTAGGGTATGCTGCTACTGACATAGTCTTGTTACCATAACCTTCTATACAGTCTAGAACTCTAGACAACAAAATTACTTTTCAGGTAGTTTTATCAAACGCAAGCCAGCTTAGTACATATGTATGTGAAGCGACATACATACGTTTACTAAATGTTACAGTAATAGTACGAGATCCCGCGACAAATTAGTGCACTCATCGAGTTTTCGCTAAAAACCAATTATATGTATATTTATGATAAGGAGAATATACATAAAAATTTGGTTATTAGGTTGCCTATTATGTGGCCACAAGTATTAAAAAAAAAATTTTGGTTATTGATTTTTGGGAAAAAGTTTAAAAAATTTTGCAAAACAACGTTTGCCGGGTCAGCTAGTTTTTAAATAAAATATCGTCTACAACACGGCAATGTATATAAAGATTCTGAAAAATCACGGTTGCCTATCATACATATATATCGAAATCATACCTGTTATTGATTGTGATTTTTCAGGTCTCACTATCGACGACTTTTGACGAATTCTCAGTAACAGTATGGAGTCTGGCAATGTGCCCGGTAACATCAATAAGCTCGCCCCTTTTACGCAGAACCTAAAACTTCGGAACATGACGAAAATTTGGGTGTAAAATCAGACCTCTGCCTGCCTCGTCTGGGATACAGGCATGAGTCTTTAAAAAACCTACTACAAAACGTATACTTTGAGATTACGTTGTATAAAATGTTAAATACACAAAGCCGGACCAGATTTCGTTGCGTTTCATTTTAAAATATGATGACGGAATTAATAATTAATGGACTCTGTGAAGTCGAGCTTCAGAATAAATGAGGATACATTTTTAATGTGCATACTGACGCTTTAATTAATAAAAAATCTAATCTACGATTTAATCGGTTCCTTTTATATGGAGTAAATGATATTTTTAATGTTAGTGTTGCTTTGACAACGCTGTGCATGCTTTAGCGCCTAAAATGATGGATGCAACCGGGATAAATACATTATATTTATATGAAAACTAGCTAACACAGCGAAGTTTTATTTTATTTTTTGAAATATCCTTATTGATACAAGCCTTATCCTAACAATAACAAACACGTTAAAATAAATATTTATCCAATTTGGTGCAGTCATGTGGAAAAGCTATTAAATTTGGTTGGACTCGGACTCAGGGTGTCTGAATGTCTTGGACCCACCCGGGAAAACCCTAGGATGATAAAGATGATTATTTAAAGGTAGCAGGTACAGTCGAACAACTTCCCGCTCGACCACCATAAGGGCGAGAATCGCTCAGCAAGACATCGTCGCTTCCAGTGCTACTTTACACGCACATTTACACTTGTATAAAAAAACAGTTTCTAGTGTGCCTCGACTCTGAGCGAGCCAAGGGATTTTTTTCAAACTTTTCCAGCGCCGACTTGTTTGATTGTAGGTACCTCAACATTTCAAGCTGCTTCAGACTTTGAAAAGTCCTATGCTCTCTGCAGCATCAGAGAAGATAAATAATCCTTCCCATTACCTACAAAACAAACTACTTAGGGTGGGAGTACTTAGGTAAATACTGTGTGTTTTTTGGAAATCGTAAACATTTGGTTGGACGGTTCAGGTAGAAAGATTTAAATAAAAAAAAAATGTGCGGGCGTAGCTTCGCCGCTTCGGGCATCCTCTAGTTAACCATAAAACAAAATAATCTTAGGCAATTACAGTTAGAAGTTGAGGTAGAAGTTGAAGGCAGCGATAGCCGAGTGGATATACCAACAGACTGCTATGCAGAGGGTATCGGGTTCGAATCCACAGCGCTCACCAATGACTTTTCGGAGTTATGTGCGTATTGAATTGTTAATTATCGCTTGTCCCGTGCCTCGGAGAGCACGTTAAGCCGTGGGTCCCGGTTGTCATGAAGATCTTTGACAGTCGTTACAGGGCGTCAGTACCTACTAAATAACCTGACATTAGTCTAAACCATGGAATATCGCTATCCCTTTGGGTTGCGGAGGTCAGACAGGCAGTCGCTCTGTGGAAAAGCTAATATTCAGCTAAATCCGGTTAGACTAGAAAGCGGACCCCAGATCAAAACTAGGATAACGCTAAGAGGATGATGAATTACAGTTAGAAGTTGATCTTTCCTGTTGTGTTATCCACGAGGAAGATTAAACAGCCATCTTTCCCATCGCAAATCAGCTATATTACTTCGAAAACACGATTATTAACCATTAGCCATGTTAGATACACAACGTTTCTGCCGATGTCGGATCGGTAATGAACTGCTTGTTATCTTATACAGAATGTAACAACAATGGTAAGATAATTAAGAATATTTTTCTGGTATTTAGGACAACGATGTTTTTTCAACTACCTGTTATTTACTGCTGCATGACTGTTCTTGTTATTGAATTTTGATGACACTTTGTGTAACAAAAAATAGGTGTTACGAAACTAGCTGTTCTTCTCTGTCGAGTCTGTTGGTTGAATGTTCTTGAAGTCCCACGGCAGGGTTGATAAAAATCATGGTTTTCATTTAAAAATCAAATAAATCGGATTTATTTGATTTAAATCGGATTAATTTGATTTAAATCGGATTATTTGTTTTTTTTTACATTCAGTTCCTTTTTTTAATGTGGAAGTCAGTTATTAATTAACTAAAAACACAATATAATTTACATATATATATTTTTAATTACATCACATAAAATCAAATCACTTTAAAAAAACAAGGAAGGAAAATAGAATAGTGAATTAGGAGTTTAGTTTTTTTCAAAAGGAAGACTAATTTGGCTACCTTCTAGGTGCCTAATCTATTTCTTATTTTGCTGTGCACTAAATTTAATACCGAAAATATTATTTCGACTCCGGCGGAAGAAGCAACTGTACCTAGCAGTTGCTTTATTATATCCAATTCTTCTTCAGTTATAATTTTTTTCAAATTATGTATTGTCGCGTTGGTCACGCCGCATAATTGTGTGCGTGGGATTAGGAGGTCTCGGGTTCGATCCCCGGGTCAGGCAAAGTGGTATTGGGTTTTTCCGTTAGGAAATTCTCAGTAGCAGCTCGGAGTCTGGTAATGTGCCCGGTACGGCAATAGGCTCACCTTCTATTACATGGGAATAAAATAAATCTGGCGAAAAGTGGGTGTAGCAATATACCTCTGCCTACCTCTTCGGGGATATAGGCTATGTATGTATGTATGTATGTATTGCTACCCACCAATGAGTAGGCGTAGTAAGGGTAAATGGTCGCAGTAAAAAAGTATTGATTTAAATCATTGATTTTTATAAAATAATCACTTGATTTTAATCGCGATTTAAATCAAGTGATTTAAATCATGTCAACCCTGTCCCACGGCATAGAAGATTTGTTTTTAGTGCTAGAATTGCGCTTTCAGCTTGTTGTAATTATGTTATAACAACTTATAAATAATGAAACACTAGGCGTTGCCTGACGTGGCAACGCTTTCTGGCTTAGAATCCTTTCATTTGTCTCCTAAAGGCCGTAGAGTGAAGTTTCATAGCCTATTAGCTGCCTTAACAAATATGTATCAAAATTGCATTGTAGTTTCGATGGCCTTTAAAATATCTATTTAGCTTCATCGCAAACGTATGGATTAAAGATAATTAATTGGAGTACGATTAATAAATTTATCGTAGTAAAACACGAAGCTTGTATCCTTAAGTAATTACTTGATAAAAAAGATAAACTTTTTACTTATGAGGTTCCATTTGGATGTGCAAAAATAAACTATTTCGTTGAGAAGCTCCATTTAAACGTACAAAAATACGTCGCCAGATCTAGATAGCTTGCGTTTTTCATTACTTACGTATATGTTTATTTAGGAGTCATCCGAAAGTAATTTCCGATTCGACATTAAGGCCTGTGGTTATCTGTGTGGCCAGCATCGTATGGGTAGTAGGCTAGATCTTTCTATTGTCTTTCTGCTTTTGTGACGCGAATTGGAAGAGGCTTATATTAGTAGTGGTCTGCGAAAAGTTGTATGCTAATGTTTTTTACTCAGTTTAAGGTGACGTCTTAAAACTGTAAATTTTATTTTCACCACAGCAGCTCAAACATGCCGCTTTTGCTGCGAGACAACAGTGAACAAAACGCGATTTTGATTCGAGTGTGAGGCAAAGTAGCTTTTTAATTTTTCAATCTTCAGTGCCACGAATTGACATTGTTCAGCCACAAATTTAAAACATTCGGATTTTACTGTGCTCTGTCTCTTTCACATGCATATAAAAAGTGAGAGAAAAAACAAACACCTTCGAATTCGAAATTCGATTTTGGAATTCGATTATTCGACCTCAAAGAAAACACCGCAACGCAAAAAAAAGATATTTGTAATAAAGAAATTACTTTTTTTTATATGTTATTGTTTACATGTTTAATTTATTATTGGATTTTAATAAAATAAAATTAATAGTATAAAATTAGTATTGAACCAATACATTTTTATTTAGAATTACAACAATGATACATTTGAAAAATAAACATCAGGGACGCGGTATTAAAATGCGATTTAAAAAAGTAGCGGGAATAAAAATTTCGCTGATGCTGATACAGTAGGTATAGCGTAACGTGTTAAATTTATATTAATATATAAAATATTCTAAAAAGATGAGTGAAACTAGCGATGATGACTGTACTTTAACACCAGAAGAGTGAAATCAACAAGTGATTATGCAGAATACAATCTATTCTTGTTCATTTCTATGTCTCCTAAGTAATATGTGTTCTCACTGCTGTGGTGAAAAGTTATGTGTGCTACACGAGAGCAAAGTTTTTTGTATCTCGTGCTGTTGAGTCCCTCACCACGCTCAGGATTCTAACTTCGATTCACTCGCTACGCTCGTGAATCAATCATAGAATCCTTCGCTTGCTCGGGACTCAAAATCAACACTCGAAACAAAAAACAACTTTGCTCTCTTGTTGCACAAATAACTATTGTGCCCATCTCTTTCTAGCATCATTGAAGAGAACGAGAAAGCAACAATCACTTTTTCTGTCGTATAGAATATGAAGTATAACTACACTGAGGAAATACAATCCTAGAAAAAAAGACTCTGATTAAACGTTCATAGAAAGTTAGTTTAATTATACAAAGTAGAATAAAACAAGACTATCAAAATGTTATATTAGGCGTTGTTATAATAATGAAAAGGCACAGACAGATATTCAAATAGGTACTTTTTGTTTCTTACTTGCTAAATCATCGTCTGTTACACGTTTCTGCGGTTTGTTCAAATTCAAAGAACAGCTGATATGCATAGATTGCGGCTCAGAACATGAGCGCTTTCATATGAGTAAATATTTAAACATGTCGAGGCAAAATCCATAATCATTCTGAAAGGGAAGAACAATTTTATTATGTTTTATTATATTCATTGCATGTTTTATCACTTTTAACTACCCGCTAATTGGACATATTTATAGAATATAAAATATTGATACAAAAATATATGAAATGAGTCAGTTGCATCAGTGTAATTATTTTGAATAATCTTATATTTTACGAACTGAAAATTCTATAAAATCCCTTAGTATACAATACTATTGACAGCTAGTACTTACCTAACCCAAATAAATCACTAACACAAACAACATCTTCAATACAGTAACATTACTACGCGAAATAAAATATACTTATACAGCATCATACAATTGCCAACTGCCTACCTAT
This sequence comes from Euclidia mi, assembly GCA_944739405.2. Classification (NCBI taxonomy): domain Eukaryota; kingdom Metazoa; phylum Arthropoda; class Insecta; order Lepidoptera; family Erebidae; genus Euclidia; species Euclidia mi. The sequence goes on from OX123195.2 coordinate 62,721,250, forward strand.
CTAATATAATAAAGCTGAATAGTTTGTTTTTTTTTCTTGTTGAATGCGCCAATCACAGGAACTATTGTTCCTATTTGAATAATGATTTTTGACTTGGATAGCCCATTTATCGAGGAAGGCCATAGGCTATATAACATCACGCTTTGAGCCGCGCTCGCGGAGCAGAAGCCATATAACCTCACGCTATGAACGACGGGTGCGGAGCAGTAGCCGTCAATAACGCGGTTAAAATCGCGAGCTCAGCTAGTTACTAAAGAAAAACTGTTGCTATGCTTACAACTGTTATGTTAATTACGTGAAACGCAAATATAGCACGTTTCATAACTCTATTCCTTTCGTATAATAAACATTCGAAATGATTTCGTATTCAGATCATTCATTTATACGTGATCTCGTGTTGATATATAATAACAGATCGTGTATCTATTATACGGAATTTATATAACGCTGTTTCAAACACTCGATTATCTGGTCTTCAGTTGTACAGATTTGTAGTTATTCTACTACTAATCGAGATCAAATAACTTAATACAAGTCAAATCTATGGGAGCAGAGATGTTTTAGAGTCAATATTATCAGTGGTCAGCCACAAGACAATTTTCACTATTTGGTCTTTATGTGATTGCCATAATACCTCGCGAGGGTTTACATTGGTTGCAGAGCCGTTACACGAATTTCGGTAAAGTTTATATGGTTTTTGAACGTTACCGTCACACATACCTACCATACAGTTTTTTGTTTATTTCATAATTAAGGTTGTTATATTTGTCTTGTGTGTCGTGTTGGAACTTATTTACGATCCAGAAGATGTACCTATGTACCTACATCGCAGCATAATGATTATGTTCGAAACTAAGAACATTCAATTGAAAGGCCCAACAGACTTATTTTGTGTTTCTGTTAAGCAAATAATCTCATAGAAGAATTCAATTACTAAACTTACCTAAGTTAACATTTCAATCCGAAAGAACATTTTCAAGATATTTGACATACTGCACCCTCAAATAGTCTTACCCTACGTAATTAAAACCCCGAACTATATATATAATAAGTACTGCGTATAAAATCTAATTACAGAACAATACGGTTTTTACGCTTAGAATCTCAAAATAAATATTCCTTTTCGTAATTTTTTAAGGTCCACTGTTTGTTTTACCTGACCCTCGCAAAATAAACTTTTTAATTATATTAATGTACCCTGTAATATATTTGGTGTGGAGGTGTATACTGGCTGGGAATGGAATTAAGATTCACAGAGCAAAGGTTATTGGATGACATCGCAATAGCAGTGCTCATAGCCTGACCACACTTGTAGTTCTTAATAGATCGCCAAGTTAAGCAACGCTCGCACAGGCCACCAGATGTGTCCTCATGTGGCATTTATATGCCGTGCTGAGGCCTTTTGTCCAGGTTATTGTTCTCCCTTATATACAAGAACTAGATGAGCCCTCGGTTACTCCCGCGTTATTTAAGGCTACTGCTCCGCTCCCGTGGCTCATAGCGTGATGTTGTATAGCCTGTAGACTTCCTGGATAAAAGGGCTATCTAACTCTGAAATAATTTTTCAAATCGGACCAGTAGTTCCTGAGATTAGCGCGTTCAAGCAAACAAACAAACTCTACAGCTATATATATATATGGGTTGTATTTAACTGTTAGTCAAAAATACTAATTTTCCACCAAAAATACTAACTGCACCACTTAGCTAAGTTGACGGAGCCCTGCTTCGCAGGGCTCCTATGTTTGGGAGCAGGGTCACAAGCGAACCTAACATAACCTATTAAGTTTTCTGAGTGGATAAGTTTCCCGAGCGGACGAAACTTTTCATATCAAATGATATTTTGTAAAAAGATCATCATATTAGGTGAACAAATAGTATTTTAGTGTGCAAGTCAGTATTTTAGTGAAATAATAAAGTTTTTTGCGTAACTCACTTTAGTGTGTTACATAACATTTTTGATACGCTGTTAAAAATATCCCTATATATATTAGTATGTAAGATTGGCCATGTTGGAGGCCTTCAGGTAGTCTAAAAACTCGAACACAAGAGTCGGCAACACTCTCAAAAAGAAGTAGGTAATAAGAATAATAATGTAGATAGAATAAATACTATATTAATGTACGTATATTAATGTCTTCTCTTTCTATATTGTTCTTTAACGCAAACAACATTAGAGGATGTGAAATAGATTCTATTTGGCTGACGTTTCGACATGGGTTAAGCCGTGGTTTCGGGACGACATATGACAGTCATTCACTGACCACGGCTGCTGTAATGAAATAAGGGATGCAAGTTTGTAGGCAATTTAGTACCCTGCGGTTATCCAGTTGTACAATTAAAATACTTTTTATATATTTTGTAAGGAAAATACGTAGGTACTTAGTATCAAATATGTACAGCACTTGGCCAGCGTGATGGACTATGGCTTTACTCTTCTCATAGTGAGAAGAGGCCCGTACCCAGCAGTGGGAATAATGGAGATAGGGGCAAGTGGCCTCATAATGCGATATTGCTCTCTCTGTCTCATTGGCAATATTAAAAACTTATAACTCGCTTACTTAATTTGAAAGCAAATTCTGTGCTGCATTTTATCTTCAAAATAGTTTCACCCTTCTTTATTTATGATTACGTTCTTTCTTGGTCATAACTTATTGGTTTGTCTTCAGAATATGTACATGAATTAGGTCTGTTTTATCTAGCCGGCTGTTACAATAGTCGTGGATTACGAAATAGCTGAAGAAACTCAGTTGCTTTGTAAACAACACGCTTTTGGGATTTGTGGCTTAAATGAAGTTACTTGAATCCTTCTATCATGGGGTGTAACTTTTGTGCAAGGATGAAAATATATAACAAATTTACGGGGTACATCATTCTGATGTTTATAAATAAATGGTATCATTTCTTCGGCTTAGTATAGAAGAACCATGGTGAACTAGATCTTACTACTGTTATAAATCAAAGATTTGTGAGGATGCTTGTTAGTTTCAACACAAAAACTACTGAACCGCTTTTGTTGAACCGTTACGGTTATATAGCTATACTATCAGAATAGCACATAGGCAAACTTTTCTTGTTATATCGATACCCATGCACGCCTAGCTGCTGATAAAAGCTATAGGCAAATATAATAGTTATGTAGTACAATATAATATCACAAAATTGTTCCTTGTATATACTTACTTGAATATTATTTACACATGTTTTGTGCGTGTCCTTATTTAGTTTCCATTAATTTGATCTCTTCAAAACAGTTTATCTATGCTGATAGTTATATATGTAGTTCAATGAACGTTTATATCCTTGGTACCTTCCTTTAATTTTATCTAAACAAAAACTCTAAAACGGGTGATTGACAGTAAACTTAAGCCGCAAGACCAAAGAAGTTATCTGGATAAAAGCCTGAATTGATTTAAATTTTATTACCATAGAAGCGATTTCTACAAAATAATACTGGAAGGCAAAATAGAAGGGAGAAAAGCAAGAGAACCGCCTCGACGTACCTACCTATGTGACACAGCTGAAGGAAAAAGTTGGAGTCGGTCGTATCAAGAGGTCAAAGAAAAGGCAGAAAACCGAAGCCAATGGCACTTGCTCCACCGACAAGAGCTACCTAGCTCTTAAATGAAAGAAGAAGAAGGAAGCGATGTTATGGTTTCATTAATGATACATAGAGTAATAATATGAGCCCTGTATATAAAACGTTCAACGGCGAAAGATAACGTCGTGAGGAAACCTGCATGTCTGAGAGTAGGTACTTCATAATGTTTTCGAAAGACATGTGCAGTCTACCAACGCGCATTGTGGTGCCAGTGTGGTGGACTAACCTTACTATACTACAGTGCTGATGATGATTATATAATGCTGGGGCCACACTAACGAGAAATGCCATTCATTATTGCGATAATGTACGATAACCGTAGGTGTAGCCACGACTTAACGCGATAATTTGACAACGGCATTAACATTGCCATTTGGCGTTTTTATCGCAAATGATGGGCATTCACGTTGGCATTTCAAGTGTAGCCACCTACTTTAGCGCGTTAAAAATTATTACAATAATTATCGGGATAATTATCGCGCTAGCAGGCATTGACGTTAGCCGGTAGTGTGGCCCGAGCATAATGCGAATGTCCCACTGCTGGGCAAGGGCGTCATCTCACTCAGGCTAACATTTAGCACGCCGGTAAAATTCGGATTGGCAAACTTAACATGTGTGATTACATCTGAGGGCGGTTTCAAATTAGCGTATTATACGCGCGTATAAGCTCGTTTTGGGAAGTGCATGTAAGCGCGTATAGGCGCGCCTTTTGGCACACGCGCAACTCGTACGAGCGATGACGTGCTTAGCCGTCAGAATCCATGTTGACACTGACAAGATGTCACTACCCTTTCGAGCGAACACGCCGAAATATGCCCGTCTACGCGAGTCCGGTTTTTTTAAGCGCGTAATGTAGCGCGCGTGTAAGCGCGTATGCTAAAACGACCGTATACGCGCCGAAAATACGCTAATCTGAAACCGCCATGAGAGTTCATCAAAATGTTCTAAACATTTAATTAACTTTCAGGCTCAGTTTCACCAGCACTGGATGGCCCTTGACTGCCAGTTAAATTCAAAATAGAAGCCAAATTTCTAAGAGTTATCTGACAAATAAGTTTAACAGAACTTATCAGACAGCGCACCGTATCAACCTACCATCAGATTTGTAGGTTTTATCGCGATGTTATAGTTCACCATTCAAGTTATAATCAGCAACTGAATACGCACAAACTTCAAGCCGTGCTCGGTTTGGAACCGAGCCTTTACGTAGAAGTCGGTTAATCTCTTCATTGGACTGTCTATACTATATTAAGTTATCAAGTCTTTCTAAAAATAACTTTACTTAAGAATATCTTCCTCCCTTGAGACATTATAATTCCTTTCCACTTAAACTTAGTATAAATTTCACCACAGAGTGTTCGATACTTTAATTTTACTTCTAAATCCTCGGCATTCTTCATAAGCCGGACCTTTTGTGCTGTATCAAATTTATTGGCAATTTAATATAAATGCCATTGGTTTTGTATCGATTTCCGATTCTAAATAAAAATGGGGTGATAATTTACCTAGTGACTATTGAGTGTTTCGGAGTATCACTGTGCTTTAATTATCTCGCGTGAATTCTAGTGTGCGAAAACGCCTACTCGGTTGGTGGATTTTTGTTTTATGATATTTGGGATAGGCAGTCACGTGAATAGGTTTTGGGTTAGGCATAGATTGGGTCGTTGAAGAATACATAAAACAGGTAAAAACGGAAGTGTATTTGTTTGTCCTACTTTAACGTCGCATCAAAAGGATGTTACGATATGATTTTTGTGTATGGAAAAGCTAAGTGGCTGGATAGTGACATGGCAAGTCTAGTGTAAATAGCAGAGATGCAGATAATACTTATTATATTTGGCAAAAAACGGGAGAGCCCAAAAGAACACAAATAGACCTACAAGTAGTATAGTGGCAACTAAAATGCTGTTATCACTATCTACCTCTTTCAAGTACAATTAAACCGTAGAAGAGTATGCAAACAGTTTCCATCCGCCAAAGCACAACTCGGTCAAACATCAAGCTCAACCCTCATGTTCCTCTACCTTTGAAAACTTAATAGTATTCAAAGGTATAATTATCTGCTTATTAACCCCTTGTATGCCGGAACGCAGATCTACGCGAGACACAATAGCTTTTTAATTGTGTCTGGCATTCCGGCATACAAGAGGTTAAAGGACTTAAAGTAATAGTTAGACAGGGTTGGACAGAATATTACTAACCTTTCACTTACACCTTATAAATGAAACTCAAAATAAATAACAACTGCACAGTAAGCAAAGAAAGTTTAACAAATAAAAAGTAAATACTGAACGAGCAATCGGATGTTTTTCAGACACCGCCAAATCGGTTCCGGCTGGTGGTTGGCGGGATAATTTGATAACTGTTGGTGAATGAAATCCGAACGCCATTTTTTAACGAACTTAGACGGCGATTCAAGTAGAAAAGGATATTGTATTTATAAACTTAAAGAGTAAAATGCTCAATATTATAGGGTTTTCTTTATGCTGCGGTGTGTTTGTAGTGTGTTTTCTTTATCTTTATGCGGTGGATTTATGGCTATATTTATAAGCTTTTGCCGTGTGGTTGACGGCATAGAATACAAGTGTTACCACCCCCTATCTTCCCGTGGGTGTCGTAAGAGGCGACTAAGGGATAACACGATGCAAATACCATCTTTGCGTAGAGACGGAAAACTCGACATGAAACCCTATATGACTGCCTCGTTGGTCTCGCGGCATAAATGTGCGCGTGGGATCGGTAGGTCCCGGGTTCGATTCCTGGGTCGGGCAGTGTTATTGGGTTTTTCTGTCACGAAATTCTCAGTAGCAGCACGGAGTCTGGAAATGTGCCCGGTCGGCAATAGGCTCGCCCCTTATTACGTGGGACTAAAGTATATCTGGCGAAAAGTGGGTATAGAAATACACCTCTGCCTACCCCTTCGGGGATAAAAGGCGTGACGATATGTATGTATGTATGTATTTATAAGCTCAGGGACTCCAGCTGGTTCCATTCTCGGTAGCAACTCTATTGCTATCCATCCCTGATTATGATTCGAATTGCCGCTGAAGAAGGTGTGTGACTACCCTCACAAACGGGACCTATACTCCAAATCTACCGCGGTGTCCCTGACGTGCTTCAGAACGTCACTCGAATCGAGCTTAGCATACTTTGATGCGAGCTCATCCACATCCCCGGCTGAATTACCCAGACGTCAAGGTCATTACAAAACTTTTTTATAGCACGAACTAAACAAAACTGGAGCATTCTTATTACTCAGCTGATCCCAAAAGTATAGCGTCGTTATGATAAATCACCCACGAAGGGACAGAAACGGCATTGTTTAACCGGCGCTGGTCAAAGTTGCCCCCAACTTTAATGACAAAACACACGTGTGTGTCCCGCTTTAATTTTGCCTCATATCAAATTGTTTGACCCGAAACTAGCAAAATTTCAGCTTGTTATTATTTTGGGTAGTTTTACAATTTATTGTGCTATTTATTTTCGTTTATGTTTGCCCTAATAATATATAATTAGTCTAGATTTACAACCGTTGGTTTGAAATAAATTGGTTGACTTAATTGTAAATTGTAGTCGTTCCGTATTCCGTCGAGATCACATAGGAAAACGAAAAGATAATAACTAAAAATTATTCAGTGTTATCAGATAACATTATCTTCACACAATATACCTAACAATATTCATTCGCAAAATTAACAATTAAAGATTTACCTTATTCTTTGTAACAGTAACAACTCATTGACACACTTCGGAAACGATGTTTACCTGTAAAAAAAAACAAATAAGTTAACACAAATTTCAAATGTAACGGTAGTCTTATCTATAGTTAAGTACCTACCTATGTGTATACACATAAATAAAATTGGAGTGTCTGTTCGTAATATTTAAAATAACCGCTTATTACTAAATGCATATGGATGTATACACGGTAGGTATACATACCGAAATGATATTTTTCTCAATTTTTGTCTGTCTGTCTGTTTGTTCTTGCTAATCTCTGGAACGGCTGGACCGATTTATCGGGACTTTCACTGGCGGATAGCTGATGTACCAAGGAGTAACTTAGGCTATAAATTAACCAAGTACGCGAAGTAGTAGCCTCAGGACGCAGGTGAAACCGCGGGAAACAGCTAGTAGAATTATAGTTGAAGAGTTTGTTTGTTTGTGTGGTAGGAACTACTAGTTCGATTTTAATTATTATTCTTGTGTTGCATAGCACTTTTATCGAGGAAAGCTACAGGCTATATTATGATCACTCTATGAGTCACGGGTGCGGAGCAGTAGTGTTAAATAACGCGGGTGTAACTGCGGGCTCAGCTAATCAGTCATAAATATGGTTGATATTTTATATTTGTCCAACTTGTGTCGATTAGAATTATCTACTTCAACTGATTTGAACACAGCTAGTATTATAATATGACGACCGGTTGGCGCAGCGGGAGTGTAAGCGACTGCAACGCCGATGGTCGCGAGTTCGATTCCCGCTTAAGTCAAACATTTGTGTGCCTGAACTTGGATGTTTGTCTTGGTCTGGGTGTTGATATGTATAATATGTACGTATTTACAAAAAAAGGTATATATGTATGTTAATCCATTATCTATTACCCATAGTACAAGCTCTGCTTAGTTAGGGACATTAAATAAAAAAAAGGTATCGTTCTCGGTTGTCGCATTTATACGCACACATAGGTTATATGACGAGCCTAAAATACAGGCACAATCTTTAAAACATCGGTGGTTTATATCCCATCCCTCACAGCACTTAATAGCCACAATTACGATACCAGCACGTTATTGACTCGTGCTTTCAACGCTACAAACGGCATCCCTATAGTTAGAGATCCGTAGAAGAGCGACCTTCACCGATCTGATTATTGGATGAAAAGTATTTTATATCAAATTTTGCATGTCAAAGTATATATCGCAAATGAGTTAGCAAAAAAAACCGGTCCAGACTAGGAAAAGTAGAGAAAAAATGTATTTGGCTTTTCATTTAACATTGAATACAAGCGTTTAATGAATAAATTTAGTACTAACCGAATGTATGAACCCTAAAGGGTACGTTAACATAGGGTTGCCAATTTTTCCTGGCGTATTTGGTAGGGTTGCCACGTAGTACTTCGATTGTAAAGTTGATACTAGTTATATTTATACATTTTTAATAGACAATTCTTAAACTAAAGTGACCGCTACTTCACTGCGAACACGATGACGTTGGGTTGCTACGAAAACCCTGTCAGGAAAAGCGGTTGGCATTTTTTTTTTGCCTGGACCGGTTTTTTTTTTCTATCCATTCGCGATATATTTTTTAACATGCAAAATTTGATATAAAATAGTTTTTATCTAATAAACAGATCGGTGAAGGTCGCTCTTCTACGGATCTAGACTACTATATGTTCGATTTATTTGTCGGACTTATTTTTTTATATCTTTTCGACGAGGTTGGTAACTGTTTTGATATTTTGCAATATGCCATGCAGTTGAATAAAAATATACAGTAACAAGTATATTATTATTATTCCTGTTCTTTTTCCTACATTTCGGTACTTTTAATGCCAATCCAAACAAAAAACAGTCACAAAAATCATCACCGTCCTAGCGTCATCCCAGTTACAACCAGGGACATAATTTCTAGTCTAACCGGCTTTGACTGAATATTAACTTTTCCACAGAGCGAGTGCCGATCTGACCTCCGCAACCCAAAGGGACAGCTATAATATGCCATGGCTATATACTTATAGATTTTCATAGTCACTAAAATATTAAGGAAATACTGGATAAGGACACCCACATCACCATGTGAACCATACTTTACGACATAATTTCATATCTACCAAATAAATATACACAAATAAAGACATAAAACCGGTCATGCCGTTTCAGATGACTTTGATAAAACACACAGTGACACGAAATTTTTATATGTTAGATCATGAATATCTTATTTCGTTTGTTTTGTATTATTTATAAGAATATGTATGTAAGTATGTTACATATCTGTATATATCTATATATATAATTCTTGCGTTACTGACTGACTGACAGACAAGCTACAGCGAAAATAATTAGGCGCAAGGCATTGGCATGTTCCTTGGGGACCGTAGGGATGCATGAGGAAACGCAACGGCCGTTTTTCCATACAAACGTAGTCTTCTGTTTTCTCCCTGGATAATGCCAGTAGAGCAATTTTTTTTCCAAAAGATGTATGGCCCCGATTGGCATGTCCCTGTGTTTTCCTTTTTCTCATAAATTAAATATTAAAAAAGATATGAACCTTCAAATACCTCAAAAATTGGCCAGATTTTCCGCTGTGTTCAAACATCCAAAAAACAAATTTGGCTAGATTATTTAAAAAAAGGAAAACATAGGAACACGGCCAAAGCCTTTCTTTAATTTAATATGAAAAAACTAGTTAAATCGATGAAGTTTTGGAGAAGGAATCAAGGGAATACGAAACGTTGATTTTGTGTACATTTAATAGGTATTTTTGGTCCAAGCTGCAGTTGTCTCTATCGCGCTCTACGGGATGAGGCTTGAGGCTGCGCGACAGCAATAGACTTTACAAATACCTATTTTTCAATTCTCTCGCCCGTAGTGTTTCCTCTTATGAAGGAATTTCCCGAAATTCGCACAGGATCAAGCAAAATCAGATAAAAACAAAATGTGCGAGCGCACCAGCGGGCATCCTAGTTACATAAATATGTATGTATCGTCTGTTAAAACTATTTTGTGCACGTAACCTACAATCTCTGCATTTCAGGTTGACTGGGCGAGTATCTTTTATTATATTATATACTTTGATGCATTGTAAATAAAGGATTCAAGCGACTATATTAAATAAATTGGCTATAATAGGGGATAGGGCCTCCGGCACTCTCACTCACCGAACGAAACGCTACAGTTTAAGTACTGTTACTTTTGAAGACTTTCGGGGTGTAATTAGAATTAAGCCTAATCCATCTCCTTCACATAGCCCTGTTCTTATATTGACACCGATTTACTTAAACATAATATATTACTGAAGCCATAATTATTCAGCTTAATCTTACTATCTTGTCAATAAAGTAACAGTTCATCTCATCCCGCTGTCTCGTATAATCCGGCCTGTGTTCATACGACGAGCCTTCACATTGACAGGCCAGCTTATACTGGTCATGTACGTATCAACCTAAACTAGACCCGACCGCAGCTGTCTAACTCTTGGCTGTAAGACGGTCACAAGTGCACTTTCTGAAATGTTCGGCGACTATATGTACCTAGGACTAGTCCATGCACCCGACTTCGCGTAGATGTCGGTTATGTCGACAAAAGGTAGCCTATGGGTTATGCTATATTTGAAAAGTGTCATCAAAATTCTTATTGATAATGCAAATGGCGAGCCGTAGTCTCCGTCTCACCCTTTCGGAAAACTGGCGTGAGTCTATCTATGTAAGTGTGTATGTCAAATTGTGAGACGATTGAATTGTTGGGTTTTATAAAATAAGAGATTTTTGTATTTATATTTCAACTTTGCAGACTTTGAGTTGATCAACGTGAAAATGGCAACAAGTAGGTACTTAAGGCGTCTCTATAATAACTTGCAAAGTCACAAAACATGACAAAGTCACAAAAATATTGCAAGTATGTTTTTTTTATAGCTCCCGCAATAGGGATAAACCCTGTGTCGCAAGTAACTTTATGAACGGACACAATGAACACCCAGACTCGAAACAAAAATTAATGGAACACACAAAGTGTTGTCTCGTGTGGGGATGGAACCCACAATACTTGACGTGGTGGTGCGTCGCGTATTATCAGTCGCTTAACGCCAAAACAGAAAAATCTATCATAAAACATTCATCTGTTCACACCAAACCGATGATGCGTTAGTGCGTCGACCGTATAGCGTCTGTTCCGTTTCCGTCAACGCAATGTCGGTCGATGTCGCGCGCGTTACGCACCACGTGTATTTTGACTGCCGCGTTGGGCGTTTTAAATTTCAATATGACACAACGCAACCGCACTGTAGATGCTGAACGCAGAAACTGACTAAATGCGCAATGTGGCAGGTCTGACGGTATAGACGCGACCGATACAGATACGCTCGAAGCATCTTCCGTCAGATATGTACCGACCCTTAGACGGCGTCAACCGTGCAGTCGAATTACAAAAGTAATATTGGATCATACCTACATATTATTAAATTTATTAACTAATGTGTATGTCTATAAAGGAATATTAGAGAACCTAATTCGAGAACGAGAATATTATAAGAATATTTTTCTGTAATAGACATGATATTGAAAACCAGCAATATTGATATAATGATATAGACATCTCGTCGTCGTTGATATAATTGACTTCGTCTCATTCACTGTCATGTCATTTTCGTTAATTTACATTTATTTTATTTGCATAAACATAAATTGATTCAATTCGGTTGATTAATTTCCAAAATTATCCCACGAAATTCTCGTCAACCAAATCTGTTCAGAAGATATTGATTCTTAGGTCTACACAATTTAAACGACACCATTTTAGTACACAGGAACCGTAACATTACGGTTAGCCGTAAGCTCACAGATCCTTTCAACCGTCAAACTTATTACAACATCCATAAAAAAGATACACCCGTCCATTTCAATAACCGCACCTTTCTCAACTCGGTTCAAAATGGAGGGTCATGAAGGGTCTTGCGATAGAAATGTTATACCACCTTTTATAGCCCAAAAAGGACTGTTAACGATGATCTACAACCGTCGTTACTTGTCTAGACTACATTTCGTGCTAACTCAAAAAGTCACGTAATACAAATTTCGTACACAATTTTAATAAAATATTATGTTCAAACAACCTTCCATTCAGATGTTCTAAAGAAATATTACGAAGACGTACTACTAACTAAAAGATGAAAATAAGCCTCGAAATAGAATGAATTACAAGTGAAAAAAATAAATAAATAATCCAAAGTTTCGTTTGATTAAACTTTACTAAAATAAATTTCGTTAAATCGCCGTCACAAATAGATTTGGACACAAAAAATCATTTCTACAACTTTCTAACACTTCATTTAATTCCAATCTCATTCACTGGATAAATGGATCGTCAAGATTCATGGTGTTCAACCGGCAAATCTTTTCAGAGGTTGAATCTGACGCTACCTGAAATGTAAATTTTCTTCTTGAATATGAAATTAAGTTAAGTTATTTTGGACAAAAGGGGGTACCTGACGGCGGCGTTGGCTGTGAAACCATATCGGGACTTGAGCACGTCGTCCTAAGTGCCCTTGACGTTTTTTGAGCCTTTGAAATACGATAGTCCAGCTGGCGCCAATCTTGGCAGCTGGCGGGGAATTTGGAAGCACTTGAAATATATAGCCCTAGATTTTACGCATAGTTAGCTGATTGTGAGAAATTATTGGGCTTTTAATAAGGCCGTTCTGGTCTAGAATAGGATTGTTTCCGACCAGTCAAATCAAGCACTTTTAATGAAATATCAGAAACGACCTGCCGCGGCGTTTGTATGAAATATGACCTAAATGACGTCATATTTTTTTTGCTGTCAAATAGAATACTTATTATCAATAAATTGTCGATAAAAAAATGTTACATGAAGTTAACATTAATTGATGAATGAAACTTTACTATTTTGACATATTTCACTACATAAAAATACTTGTACAATTTATTTCACTAGCAGGAAACTTGTGTCATTATTTCTATCTCCATATTTGGTTATTTTAAAGATGTGTTCTTCATGTATCAACTGGCAAGCTTTGGTATATAAAGATACGAACATCATAATTTTAAGAAAATCTTCCGTTACTGACTAGTCAGTCAGTAACGACTAGTCAGTCATGTCAGTCGACAGACAACTGAAAACCAAAACTGAAGTGCAAGAAGTTGAAATTTGGCATGTATGTTCCTTGGGGACCGTAGTTGTACACTACGAAGGAATTTGCCGAAATGTCAACGGGGTTGGGAACGGTTAAATTAAAATAAAATATGAGGGTATAGCTGCGGGCATCCTCTAATGGGTCTATAATTGTGAGCTTAATTAGATTTCACCATTAAGATTATTTACAGAAGTATCACGCGACAAAATTAGATTGGTATAATTAGATAAGAATATATCAAATAAAGTTATAAAGATATATTTTATTTTTGCCTTTTGGTTGTTTACATCACTTACAGGTACAAGTCAAAACCCTATTCTGACGAAACCGGCTTTTCCTAGCTTTTCTAAATGTTAGTTATGTTATATATTTATGTGTGTGTATTTGAATTTCATATCAAATAACTAATTAAAATACTTCACGCGCACAACGCGATGATTCCCGTTAATAAACTCCAATATGAAACAAGCGTTAGCGTTAATTAGTCAGTAGCAATTGGGTAAAATATATCAAGTTGCATGATTAATTATTTATTACTGGCCAATATTACATGCCGTCCAAATTGTCATCAGCAATTTGTTGGAAAATAGACCACATTTTACATTTAAAAGGGAACAAACGAACTAGGATTGAATCCTGTAGCGAAGGACTTTCTAATGATTCTTGTCGCGTCATTATCATCATCATTGTCAGACCACTGCCAACAGTGGTCTGATAATGCATGGCGTGGGTGAGGCCAAGTCCAGACGTAGGCCTCTCCCACGCCATGCTTCTTGTCACGTGTAGATATCAAACTCAAAACACTCGGCGTAGTGATACTGCTCAAAACTTTACGTCAGTTGTTCAAATCACCACCCTCCTCCTAGCGTTATCCCAGTTGCAACCCTGGATCCGCTTACTGATCTAATTTCGGATTTTACTGAATATGAGCTTTTCCACAAAGTGACTGCCGTTAGTCGTTCAAATCTTAAACCAAATTTACCTTGTAAGTAATCAACAATCTAAACCATATAAACACCTTAACACACCATAATATCAATTACTGCCAATGACGCGAATATTACATTGATATATACATTGCTACATATTCAAAACGTTAATAGGATCCGATGATCATACACTTATGATAATCACGTCTTAAGCACCCATTTGCGAAGATAGGCTTTAATGTACCACAACAACTAAGACAAGCCCAAATTAGGGTGAATTGTGTAATGTGTGGGCGTTGCTTTATAGGCCCAGTGGTGTATGTAACGGACTGCCGAGACGATGGTCTCGGATTCAATCCCCAGGGACCCCGGGCACCTCTGACTTTTCGAAGTTATGTGTGTATTAAAAATGTTAATTATCGCTCGCTAAATAACGTGCCCGGTAGATGGTAATAGGCGCCTTTTACATTGGAACCGAACCGCAACCGGCGAAGTGTGGGTGTAAAATACACCTCTGCCTATCCCTTCGGGGATAAAGGCGTGAAAGAAGTTATGTGTGGGCATCGTTTTAGTTGCCGTGTATTGATTTTAGCGTACGATGTAAACGCCTACGTGTGGTCGGCTATGGCTATTGAGTCAGCAGTTTTGTTATTAATATGGACAGAAAGTTATACCAACAAATATATTATAGTGACTAGCTACGGCCCGCGGTTTTACCTACGTGGGCGACAGTTCCGTAAAGGTCACCCAAGCGCCATTCTGATATATAAGCTGGGCATATTACTGCAACATGCAAAGTGGCCTCAAAATTCGTTCTTTAGTTTTGGTGCGAAAGGGTACCTATCTATAATGAATTATAGATAAGTACTCTAACAATCATACATCCGTTGATCCTCACAAACTTTTGTATTAATAATAATAACAAGATATATATTCGATTCAGTGATATATATGTTTATAAGTGATCTTGTTACTAAGTACAAGTTTTGTTTACTTGAGAATCGATAACTGTATGTACGTTCTCCTGAGATATTAAAATATTGTAAATCGTGCAGTATCTGTTACAGACAAGGCGAAGAAACAAATATGAAGAGAGCCACAGCACAACTTTTTTAATTAACTGGATATAAAATGGAAAATGTTCTATATTTTAATAATAATTGAGGATAGCCATATACAATAGAAAAATCACGCGTAACATAAAAAGTAGGACGGCGATTGTTACTTTATTTGTAATGTAATTGTTATTTTAGATCTGTGCTCGACTGAGGTATTAGTGAACGCATGAATTCTCCTCTTTTGGAGAACGAACACAACAAAACATCCAGCATATACCTAACATACAACTTACAGCATAGTACCATCGCTTTTATACATTACATATTTATTGACCCAGTTTGACAGAGCGTCAGTTTTCATGTCCCCTTTGTTTTATTCCCGCCTAGAAAGCTATCGGATTTAACGTGAAACGTACACAAAAGTTTTAATAAAACGCTTTGCGATAAAATCCGCGAATATATTATGTCTTTGTTACTTTAATACGCAAATATGCTTTCTCTTGCCTTCGTTTACACTGGGTAGAAACAGTAAACAAGCTGTAGGAGGGGTTTTGTTGCGTTGCAGTCTGCACCGAAATGGATTTTCATATTCGCATAACATTATTGGAATATACGCCGCAGTAGTTTAAGCTGTCGCCTCGGTCTTCCTATACATTGGTTTCCATCTTCACAAATATTTGCGGTTAGTTTCGGTGTTTTGTCTAAGCTAATATTCTGTCAAATCTGTTTAGATTAGTAAGCGGACCCCGAGCTGTAAGGCGAAAAGTCTTGGATGTACCTAACTGAGACGACGCTATGGCGATGACGATTTTTAATAAAGATTTTTTTTCTTTTTTATAAACTCACGCCTGTATCCCCGAAGGGGTAGGCAGAGGTGTAATATTACACCGACATTTCGCCATGAATTTTTAGGTCCCACGTAATAGGGGGCGAGCCTATTGCCGTTATCGGGCATATCACCAGACTCCGTACTGCTACTGAGAATTTTGGAAAAACCCAGTAACACTTTTGCTCGACCTGAGAATCGAACCCGGGACCTCCGATCAGCAGTCGCATACGCTATCCACTAAACCACGGAGGCAGTTTTAATATTGTATCGAAAGTAAAACGTAAAAAAGACAAGGAATTACACGTCTACAACAACATGTAACACGTGAGATTGGAGAGGCCTATGTCTAGTGGACTATGGCAGACTGATGATGATGATGAACATCATGTAACTATCATATAAAACTAAAGATGCTTCTATTTCATTTTCATAGATTTCATTTATTAACCGACTTCAAAAAAAGGAGGAGGTTCTCAATTCGTCGGAATCTTCTTTTTTATGTATGTTCCCCGATTTCTCTAAGACGCCCGGACCGATTTCGAAAATTCTTGTTTTGATTGAAAGAGTATACGTCCTAGTTGGTCCCATGATCATCAGGTCAGGATCTGATCATGGAATCCTGGAAAAACAACAACCCAATGCAGTCGAGTTTGGGCTCGCTTGAGTCGGCTTTACATAGACCTTGATGCTGGATGATTTCCATAGTCTGATGATAGAGTTGGAAGGTAACCATGAGATCTTTGAGATACAATAACCCAATCTCAACGAGTTTAGGGTCGTTTGATTCGTCTTTACATGGACTTTGGTACTGTATGTTTTCCAGGGTCTGATGATGGAGCAGGAAGGTGGCCATGGGAACTTTGTAATACAAAGACGTAATCCCATTGAGTTTGGGCTCGTTTGATTCGTCTTTACATGGACTTTAGTGCTGAATATCTACCAAACTCTGATGATGGAGCAGGAAGGTAGCCATAGGATATTTGTAATACAATTACGCAATCTCATCGAGTTTGAGCTTGTTTGGGTCGTCTTTACATGGACTTTGATGCTGGATGATTTCCATGGTCTGTTGATAAAGCTGGAAGATAGCCCAATCTCATCGACTTTAGGGTCTTTTGATTGGTCTTTACATGGATTTTGGTACTGGATGTTTTCCAGGGTCTGATGATGGAGCAGGAAGGTGGTCATGGTATCTTTGTAATACAAAGACGCAATCCCATTGAGTTTGGGCTCGTTTGATTCGTCTTTACATGGACTTTAGTGCTGAATGTTTACCAAACTCTGATGATGGAGCAGGAAGGTGGCCATGGTATATACCACTAAAAGCAAAAAATAAAAAATATTTTTAAATAAAAAGAAACCGACTTCAAAAAAACACTAAGGCAATAAAAAACAAAAAATAATTGGTTTCAGAGCAAAATTTTTTTGAGTCGGTGTCTATCAACAACGAAAGTTATATAAAAATGTGTAGAGGTCTTATAGTCAGATCAGAAATACTTGGCTTGGCACCGACTCCAAAAATGTTTGCTCGAAAACCAATTATTTTTTGTTTTTCAGTTCCTTAGTGTTTTTTTGAAGTCGGTTTCTTTTTATTTAAAAATAATTTTTATTTCAAGGCAAGGATCGAACTTAATTACGGTTCTATTTTACGTCTGGATCAAGTCATAAATGTAACGTTTCTTTTGACTAAACAAACTTCAACTTCAACTTTGATTTATAATGGCTCCATCGTTCACCGATGATTTTGCCAATGTCAGGGTGGAACAAGAGATCAAAATAAATGAACTAAAAATGTTAAAAAATGACTATTGACCGGTACTATTAGCTATGGTTTCTCTTTGGAGGGCCAAATCTCTGAAAAGGGACAACACAGATATTAATAATATACTTATATGTCTAGACAAACTTAAATAATAAGATATATTCCTGTTAATAGGGAAACAAAGGGAAGGAGACGTGAAGGGGCAGGAGCCTAGATTTTAATTTTGTTTAAGGAAATGAATTTGTATAAAATTGTAATAAGGGGATGTGAGCTAATGACAAAAGGAAAGATATGTTTACGGGTCTGGGAAAGTTTTTAGGGAGGAGGTCATACAGAGGAGTCACTAATCTTGGAAATGAGAAAAACATATGTTCTAGTGTGCCCTCGTCTAAGTCGCATTCGCAAATGGAGTGATCTCTAACGCGGATTTTGGCCAGGAATACTGGAGAACAAACAAATCCCAAGCGCATACAGAACATAACAGATGTGGCCAATTTATTTATATATTTATGTCTATTAAACCAAGGTTTTGAGGGGATGGTAGGTTGGAAGGAACCATAAAATTTACCTTTGACTAGTTTGGAAGTCTGCCATAAGTCATTCCAAGATCTAACCAACGAAAGGTGAGTCTCAGAGCGTAGGTCACGTGAGAAGCAGAGGTTATATGATAGGCTGCCAGATTCGGCCGCTGCTTTGGCACAGTTGTCCGCGAACTAGTAGTCTAGTTACCTGTTACGCCTGAATGGCTAGGAATCCACGCTAAAGCTACTTCTATACCGGCCAAGTGACATCTATATAATGCTGCTCTAGTTTGGAGGGTGATTGGGAAGGAATCGTGGGATTTGAAGGGATTTTTTAATAAAGCAGCGAGGGAGCTCTGGGAGTCGGAGAGAATAAGCGCCTTATTCAGCTTATGTGATTCTACGAACTTGACCGCTTTCAATAAGGCGATAGACTCTCCTGTAAAAATGGAACATTGCTCGGGAATCTGAAAGCTAAGGATGATTTGGAATTTAGGGAGCCAAACTGCAGCACCTACTGAAGAACCATTGGTTTGCTTCGAGGCATCAGTATATAGTGTCACCCAGTCGGCCCAATGATCAGACAAAATATCCGTTAGCTTGAGGTTGGCTTGACTGCAGTTCTTGCCAATACCGAAGTCAAGGTAAATTTTAGGTTGGAAGATTAGGGAATGAAATTCTGTCAGAAAGAGAGGGTTAAGAAAAGATTGAAAAATGGGAATGGACAAGTCCTGGAATTTTCTGAGAGAAACTATGAGAAGCGGAGGGTCCTTGTGAGACCAATAAGACGAAGAAGAGATAAGGGGCGCTAGGGAATCGCCACTTAGTGTTGGCGATACGCTACCTAAAATTTTTCTGTATATCTAGGCAGATTTATCGAAATACAGGCTATCTTTACTATAGCTCAAATTGGGTGTACCCATGTTTACGCGTTGTAGTCGACGGCGTTTACGAATTAATAGAAGGGCAATGAAATCTTCCATCTCCGGCGTAAGACTTCAGCAGTAGAGTGTTATAAATAGTAGCAGTCGCCGGCCACTTGTGACGATCATCGACCACTAGTGACGGCTACCGACCACTAGAGACAAACCAACCACTAGTGATTACCACCGACCACTAGAGACGACCAACGACTCTTATAGACAGCCACCGATCTCGAGAAACGGCCATCGACCACCTTCACTTAGGTTGTAAAAACGTCCATCGACCTCATTCGTTTGCTCTGTACCAAAGGACGTTTCGCGCGACATCCACCAAAGCTGCAATCGGTGGCCCGATTGCGAGGAGCCTAAGGGAACTTACAACACATTGGCCAAGACATTGGCCAAGCAAAGCAGATAGCCAATACAATCCTTTATTGCGGGCTGAATCTGAGCTCAGAAGGCGTATTACCTTAAAGCTTTGTTGAAAAGCTTTTGCCAAGCTGTAAAATGAATCTGCATACCAGCTTCTCTCTGCCTTTAGTCTTTATAATTTGTTTGAGTAATTCAGACTTCTGAGCTGTGAAACGCCGACATAAAATGCCGAAAGAAAATTCTAATTGCAGTTTCGAAGTTGAGTTATTTCCTTGGTTTTTGTCGCCTTTTATTTTAGCTTTATAATGTTGGTTTAAGTTGAGTGACCTTTAATTTAATATTTTTCACCACAGCAGCTCAAACATGGCGCTTTTGCTGCGAGACAACAGTGAACAAAACGCGATTTTGATTCGAGCGTGAGGCAAAGTAGCTTTTTAATTTTTCAATCTTCAGTGCCACGAATTGACATTGTTCAGCCACAAATTTGAAACATTCGAATTTTACTGTGCTCTGTCTCTTTCACATGCATATAAAAAGTGAGTGAAAAAACAAACCCCTTCGAATTCGAAATTCGATTTTGGAATTCGACCTCAAAGAAAACACCTACGGCAACGCAAAAAAAAAGATATTTGTAATAAAGAAATTACTTTTTTTTATATGTTATTGTTTATATGTTTAATTTATTATTGGATTTTAATAAAAATAAGTCTAATTAATAGTATAAAATTAGTATTTAACCAATACATTTTTATTTAGAATTACAACAATGATACATTTGAAAAATAAACAGCAGGGACGCGGTATTAAAACGCGATTTAAAAAAGTAGCGGGAATAAAAATGTCGCTGATGCTGATACAGTAGGTACCTATAGCGTAACGTGTTAAATTATATTAATATATAAAATAATCTAAAAAGATGAGTGAAACTAGCGATGATGACTGTACTTTAACACCAGAAGAGTTAAATCAACAAGTGATTATGAAGAATTCAATCTATTCCTGTTCATTTCTATGTCTCCTAAGTAATATGTGTTCTCACTGCTGTGGTGAAAAGTTATGTGTGCTACACGAGAGCAAAGTTTTTTGTATCTCGTGCTGTTGAGTCCCTCACCACGCTCAGGATTCTAACTTTGATTCACTCGCTACGCTCGTGAATCAATCATAGAATCCTTCGCTTGCTCGGGACTCAAAATCAGCACTCGAAACAAAAAACAACTTTGCTCTCTTGTTGCACAAATAACTATACACTTTGTCGGACGTTTTTTACCACAAGTGGGGTCATGTTAAATATATGTTAAGGTGCATCAAATACATATGGGCTTACAATACCTACAAGTTAATATATACTACGGCTTTTTGGTAAAACACATATGTAAGTAAGTGAGCTATCTATCTGAGCATCCAATGTACTACGGATTGCTGACCGTCACATCTATTTATTTGGACGAGCTTTACATTTGCATAAAACCATACATAGACATTATGGGCGTGCTTGTTTTAAATTGATCTAACTTACTTGGATAAGTTATGTTATTCTGCCGTATAAGCTATATTGTTGGGTGATTCCATGAAAGTTGTCATCTTGATGTCTTCAGTACTTTACACTTAACTTATTCAAACAATTGCAATGTTGTGTGTTGGGAGACAAAATAAAAGATGTTGTTTGGTCTAAATACAACGGTGTAATGCCAACAAAATATAGGTTACATACACATATATAGGGAAGGCGCGTCATACACTACACAATTATATTAATAATAATATGAATAGAACTGAATGAATATGTTTATTTAGTTTGACTATTACAAATTTTCTAAAAGTATTTTATTTTATTTGAAATCCTTCCTTATATGATACAAATGTCAGTCCCTAGCCATGTCTATGTTCCAGATTTTAGTATTTGAATATTCAAATTTCTAAAACCATTAGATAAGCGTATTAGTTTTAAACATTATTAAAAGTAATATTAATGAACTAATTAATCTATTATCAATGTTTGATTGAAATTTTAGTAGAATTTTTGGAGGGTACCTCCGAAACTCGGCAGGCCCTAGACGCCTAAATTTCTCGTAAAATACTATATTAAATGACTGGCCCTTCAGATTATAGTACAATTATATATCTACCATACATAGCAATCGGTGATCTAATTGAATTCATATGATTGTTATGACATTTTAAGTTCATAAATCGCCCTACTTTCATCGAATGACACTGCTGCAAAAGTTTAATCAAAATCTGTTAAGCCGTTTCAGCGATAAAGCGTAAGAAACATCCATCTATCCCACAAACTTTCGCGTTTATCACAGCAGTAAGATGGAATGTACCTATCCTATTTCGTATACTGTCTCGCTACATGGGTTACCTCTCGGAATTAGACCAGATTAAGCGGTCAAAGCAAACCACGTTGGTTTGTGCGGTTTGATAGAAATTACACGTTTCACCGTACGGAAACAATTCATGTGGAATATATTGTCAGGTCTATGCAGCGAAAGCATTTGAAGATTGCACTACTAAAGCAAATTTGTAATAGATTAGTTTGGTCTTTATGTGTAACTTATATATTATATTTAAAGCCGGATGCTGCATTACGTCTGAACTTTAAAAAAAATGTGTTTTTTTTTTTTTTTTCTGTACATGTGAATACATGTTTATGTATTAGTGTGTAATCAGTCGTTGATTAACCTTAAATAAATAGATAAAGAGAATAGATCTGTATTCGTCTTCTGGAATATGAGACAATTCTGTATCGCAGGAACAATACGGGAATAACAAAGAACAACTAGACCCTAAAAAATATATTGAACCACGCGAAGTGTTGTCATGTGTAGGGATTGACAAATTCTTGGCGTACGTCAGCCGTGCAATAAATTCAAAGTGGAAAACTTCATATTAAAAAAAAGTTGTATTCTGTCTAAGTAACTGATGTGCCTATTTCTATATTGCGAAATCCTGCAGCAGAGACCTACCAATCTATTTCAAAAGGCTTAAAAAGAAAGAAAATAGCGAATGGCTATCAACCTTTCAATACGCACGTACCTACTTGTAAGCGCACGTGTTTTCTAAATCAGACAGAAATTTAAGTTGATAACATAGTTAGTCCTTAACGACTAAAGAAACTATTGTAATTTAATTAATTTAAAATCTTGATTAAATCCCTTTGTATGTTGTTCGAATAATAAAACATATTAAGATATGAGCCCCCGGTTATACCTATTTAGGGCTACAGCTCCTCACAGGTGGCTTATAGGGTGAGGCAATATAGTTTTCACCACTGCAGCTCAAACATGCCGCTTTTGCTGCGAGACAACAGTGAACAAAACGCGATTTTGATTCGAGCGTGAGTAAAAGTAGCTTTTTAATTTTTCAATCTTCAGTGTCACGAATTGACATTGTTCAGCCATAAATTTGAAACATTCGAATTTTAATGTGCTCTGTCTCTTTCACATGCATATAAAAAGTGAGTGAAAAAACAAACCCTTCGAATTCGAAATTCGATTTTGAAATTCGACCTCAAAGAAAACACCTACGGCAACGCAAAAAAAAAAGATATTTGTAATAAATGTTACATGTTTAATTTATTATTGGATTTTAATAAAAATAAGTCTAATTAATAGTATAAAATTAGTATTTAACCAATACATTTTTATTTAGAATTACAACAATGATACATTTGAAAAATAAACATCAGGGACGCGGTATTAAAACGTGATTTAAAAAAGTAGCGGGAATAAAAATTTCGCTGATGCTGATACTGTAGGTATAGCGTAACGTGTTAAATTATATTAATATATAAAATAATCTAGAAAGATGAGTGAAACTAGCGATGATGACTGTACTTTAACACCAGAAGAGTTAAATCAACAAGTGATTATGCAGAATTCAATCTATTCCTGTTCATTTCTATGTCTCCTAAGTAATATATGTGTTCTCACTGCTGTGGTGAAAAGTTATGTGTGCTACACGAGAGCAAAGTTTTTTGTATCTCGTGCTGTTGAGTCCCTCACCACGCTCAGGATTCTAACTTTGATTCACTCGCTACGCTCGTGAATCAATCATAGAATCCTTCGCTTGCTCGGGACTCAAAATCAAGACTCGAAACAAAAAACAACTTTGCTCTCTTGTTGCACAAATAACTATTGTAGCCTTCCTTGATAAATAAGCTTGCCAATATTAATTCAAACGAACCAGTAGTTCCTGAGATTAGCGCATTGTACCAAATAGACATACAAACTCTTTGGCTTTATTAAATTAGTATTATATTGTCCGTGTGGTGACGGATTAAGAATACGGAATGTCACCACCCCATATCATCCCATGGGAGTCGTAAGAGCCGACAGAGGGAGTATAGTATGCAGAGATCAGCACTGTAAGAGAAGGAAAACTTGGTACAAACCCTATACCAACCCGTTTGACCAGCGTGGTATAGTAAACCAATTCCTCCTTTTAGAGGAGAGGCCTAGTCCGGCAGTGGACTGTTAAAGGCTGACGATGATGATGATGATGAAATTAGTATTAATTCTTGCGTTACTGACTGATTGACGGACAACGCAACGCACAGCCAAAACAATTGGTCGCAACAAGCTAAAATTTGACATGAATGTTTCTTGGGGCGCACCAAGAAAGGTTTTCCCGAAATTCCCACAAGATCAGAAAGAAACGGTTAAATTAAAAAAGAATGTGAGGACGTAGCTGCGCGCGTTCTCTTGTAAAATATAGAATCTCTTATCAACTTTAATGCAATAATTTGTATATTAAAAATACCTTTGAACAATAACAAGTAGAGTTACCGGCTGACGTTGATATTGTATCAACTGTTTAATATACTTAAATTATCAGAGATTCGTGAAATATTTCAGCTTTATGTTCGCTCAACGTGTTTTAATGAAAATTCTATATTAGGTGTAACCTTATTAAAATTTAAGGGTCAACTCACATAAATTATGAATCAAGATTACAAAGTGAAACTACCAACATTACAAAGTATGTCAAACCAGAATGAAGACCAGAAGAGGCAACTAAGGTAAATACTCTAAGTCAATAGTATCATCGGAAAGAGACAGAAACTTCAACATCAAACTCTATAAAAACTCTTTTAGTAAGCATGGCACAAAATGCCGAATCTTCTATTTATTTATATTATTAATTTAGAAAACTTACAAGGCAGCGATAGCCTAGTGGAGATACCAACAGACTGCCATGCAGAGGGTATCGGGTTCGAATCCACGGCACGCAACGCTGACTTTTCGGAGTTATGTGCGTATTGAATTGTTAATTATTTATTTATTTATTTATATATAACTTCATACATAGAACATGTATAGGCGGACTTAATGCCTGAGGCATTCTCTGCCAGTCTACCTTGGGGTGATTAGGGAATGCAAATCTCGCGAGATTAGGGCTCTCGCGAGATTATGAAACCAATCTCGCCAAATTCGAGATCTCGCGAGATTGACAGTTTTGTATGTTTTTTTGTAAATAATCGCAATATTTGAATAAATTAGGACATAAATAATAACCATTTTAAGTATTATAAGATAAACATTACTTTTCACGAACTTTTCAATAGACTTCTATGCTTCAAAAATTGTTTGACGTACCTATCTGTCTATAATTTTTTAATAAACTTTTATGAAGTAAACTTTTACGGACGGATCTGTCAAATAAGAAATGAAAGAAACAACAAGTCTTCGCTTCTAATATCAAACAAAAATCTTTTAGCAATAAAACATTTCTTTTATAATGAACAAAACAACGAGAGGTCAAAAAAAAATTACTTATCATCTATGTTGCTAAACTGAGGTATTATTATCAATTAGGTAAATAAAACTATATCTTCTTACTCCTGGTAGACTTTTTAGATATTACAGATTAATTAACAAAATATACTAATAAGACAGAATATTAGAAATTACAGAACCTAATTAACAAAATATACCAATCAAAGGGACGATTGGTTCAGTTCAAATCACAAGCCATTATTACGAATTATTTTCAAAGGAGCTCCTTCAGAAGCACAAAATGTCCAAAGAATCGTCTGCTAACAGCTTCCTTTTCTGTTGGCCAGATAACCAGCCGCTGAGAAGGCCCTTTCGGATTCAACGCGAATTGAAACCGCAGTTCTCAGGCAGACATCCACGAACTGCAAAATTTTGGCTTTTGACCCCCGGACTCGTATAAATTCATTTCATTTTTTATTAATGCCGATACCGACAGATTGCGATCCGTCCGTGTCAGTTCGCGCTTCGAATAAGACGTTTTTATGCTCGAGTGCAATCTCGTAAATCTCGCGAGATCTCGCCCATTTTTCGACCGAGATTAATCTCGCTAAAAAAGGCCGAGATCTCGCGAGATCTCGGCCTTTTTTAGCGAGATTGCATTCCCTAGGGGTGATGCAGAGATAGAACAAGGCAGGTGCAAATTGAAGTGATGAGAAACATGACAATCCTGAAGTATTATAATATAAATACTTAAAAATAAAAAACATAAATGTCCATACATAAATATATAATATCATAAATACGTATACATAATATATATAAATACATATAATATATATTAAATATATTTAAATAAATTACCTCTGAGATGATTCTGCCAGTTGGTTCAGTAAGAACTGCCGTACTTTTATTTTAAAAGTGAAGCGACTGGTGGCCATCCTGATTTCCAGAGGAAAAGCATTCCACAGAAGGATAGATTGGATAGGAAAAGAGGCATGAAGGAAGTCGGAGCTGTGTGAAGGGCAGAGAAGGAGTCGATTATTAGAGGAGCGTAGGGTTTTATCATGAATAGAATATAGGTATTGGAAGTAAGGAGTTAGATAGGTTGGCGGGTTGGGAGACATGAGGATGGAGTAAAGGGTAGTGAGAGCACGCAAACTTCGGCGTTGACGAATAGGTAACCAGTTCAAACGTGAGCGATAAGTAGATACGTGATCATACTTACGAAGATTAAAAATAAATCGAATGCAGTTATTGAGAAGACGGTCAAGTTTGTTGAGGAGGTCTGCATTCAGGTCGAAATAACACACATCACCATAGTCGATAACAGGGAAAATTAAAGTATGCACCAGCATTGTCTTAGTCTTGGAAGGTAGAAAGTTTTTTAGGCGATAGAGAGCACGTAGGGTACCGGTGACTTTTTGGCTAATGTTCGACACCTGTGCACGCCAGTTGAAAGTGGAGTCGATATGTAAGCCTAGGTCTTTGACAGTCACAGAGTATTCAATAATCGAACCATTATACATTACTGGCGGCAGTGTAGTTGTTTCAATTTTATTTAGGACTAGCTTTCGCCCGCGAAATTTTAATAAAGAATATCCTTTGTACTTCCCCAGGTTTCAGACTATCCATATCAAATTTCATCACAAACGGATCTGCACATTAGCCGTGTAGCATACATATAAACAGATAATACTTAAAATTAAGGAATGATTACGTTAGAGGTACTATGAAAGTGGCACCCATTGATGAAAAGGTAAAAGGGAGTCGACTGGACTGGTATGGACATGTTATGCGGAGAGATGATATGTATGTAGTTAAAACAGTGATGAATATGCATGTAGAAGGACGAAAAGGGAGAGGACGGCCAAGGAAAAGATGAATGGACTGTGTAAGGATGGATATGAAAAAGAAAGGGGTAAACGATCGGATGACTGGTGACAGAGAAGTATTGAAGAGAAGGACATACTGCGCCGACCTCAAATAAATTGGGACCAGGGCAAGACAATGATGAGTCGTCAAGCTTCAGGTAAAGATTAGTATGTAAGTATATTATTAAAGTTATTGAAGAGCTTATATACCTACTGAAGAGAATAGCAGCAAAAATAAAAACTGAAAACATGACTACAAAGTACATAATCAGCCCGCCCCCTCCGCCCCGCTGCGCTTAAGCGTGCTAACTCATAATAAGCGCTTTTAATAACGCTGCTGCATAGGTCAATTATATCGTGATAACTTAAACTATTCACCCAAACTACTTACTGTAAAAGACAACGTTCATCTACATTAAATACTGAAGACAATAAATTTACCAATTTTGAAAACAATTTGATAACTACTCTAGAATGAGCTTTGTAAAAAAGTATCAAATTTAATTATTTTTACGGACCACTTTTTAGTGTATATTGGCTTCTACATAAAAGATAGGCATATGCTGCCGCGGAATTTTATTTAGAACTTTTTAAGATAAACAATATCACCGTACATTATCTTCATGTAAATTCAACGGTTTAGGCAACGCACGCGAAGATAGGTTTCAGAGCTCAGGATTTTTACTGACTTAATTGATAATTTTCCTTATATTATGGCAACATTACACAAAATCTTTATAAATTGTAGCCTATGTGTTATTCTGATGTATAAACTATATTACTGTAAAGTTTCATCCAAATCCGTTCAGTAGTTTTTGCGTGAAAGAGTAACAAACATCCATACATACATCTTCACAAACTTTCGCATTTATAATATTAGTAGGAGTAGGATTAGTAGGAAGTAGGGAAATACGGATAGTAGGGATATCATTAGAGACTTTCTTTATACACAACATTATCTAACTGTTTTACCACATTCATATAGAACATGTAAATTATTTTTACCGCTTACTCGTGAACATGCCACATATAACTGACCATGTGAAAAACAACATGTTCGGGGGTCGATTCCAGCTGTTTCAAGTCTGTCCCTGCGATTTATTTTGAAAATACACACAGGGCTGCGGATATCCAGCCCTGCCGAAAGTAAGATAGCCCCGTTGAGTTACTCAAGAGGTATCTGAATTCAGGCCTCAGTCTCCCACCCACGGATTCCCACGTACGTGAGAGGTGTGGGAATTTGGGAATAATCGGACACCTGTATAAGTATAGAACACGACACGACAACGAACGAAAGAAATCAAAGAAACACATCCATATTCATTATTCAAAAGAAACGACTAAGACACCAATCCGACGAAAACGAAAGAAAATTAACCGAGAACCTCATCAATCCACGGAGAATCTTAACACCGCCATTCAGAAAACGCCATCTATGTTTACATATACAAACCGACTGAGATCGAAAATAATATGGACTAATCGACAATTTATTGAAAAAAAGATCTATATTCATTGTTTTTATCATTTAAAACAAAATGAAACGATTATATAACTATTATATAAACATAATAATTTGAAATAAATGAGATTGACCGTTTAAATTAAGTGGACATTGTAATAAATTTTGACACAGAGACTTTTTGTTTATGAAAGTGCCGAATATTATACTCTATTATTTTTTTAATAACAGAAAGATACCCGACACATAATTATTGTCTTTTTTGCAAGAAACATTTATTTTGCCAGAAAATTATTTGAAAATAGTGACATCTATCGGTCGGAAGGATAACTATAAATATGTTCGGTTCCAGTAATTTATTTATCGAAAATACGTAAAAATATACTGACGAAATTAAGAATCGCCTCCTTTTTTAAAGTCGGGTAAATAGCCATAAAACACTTTGAAGGTACCTATCATAGATTATACAGATATACTGGGTACCTATTTAGACTAACTATACTTTTACTAACAAACTTATAATGATCATAGATGACGGATTATGTGTCCGTGTGGTGACGGATTAAGAATATGAATTGTCACCACCCCATATCATCCCATGGGTGTCGTAAGAGCCGACAGAGGGAGAATATTATGCAGAGAACAGCACTGCAGGAGAAGAAAAACTTGATACAAACCCTATACCAACCCGTTTGGCCAGCGTGGTATAGTAGGCCAATTCCTCCTTTCAAAGGAGAGGCCTAGTCCAGCAGTGGACTGTTAAAGGCTGATGATGATGATAGATGGCACCACATATATAACCAGTTTTGGATGATCCCTGTTTTGTTTGGGACTACGTACAAAGGAGAGGTCAAGCTGTACACCGAAAACCACTCAACCGATTGTGATGTAACATATACTATTTTATAGGTTTGAGTATCCTTTGTATATGAGTGTAAGTTTTATTGAAATCAATTTCGCAATTTTAGAGATCTTTAGCAACATAGGGAAAGACGTCGGACAGACAGACAGACATAAATTCTTAAAATGATCAAGTATTGCTTTTTATCATTTTCCTAGATTTTTTAGCTTATTTTGGTCAAAATATCTTTAATGTACAGACTTTTTCACCTCTACAGTTTTATTATAGTATAGATTCTTTGACTGCCTACAATAATTGCCTGACATTTAGATGGGTTAACCGTAAGATCAAAGGAATTAGACCAGTTATATAAATAATCTAAGTCTCTGTTAATGCTGTCAATAGCAGAAGGTAAATCCTCTACACTGGCTTGAGCATAAAGCTGCAAGTCATCGGCATACAAATGATAATCGCATTGAAGATTCTGGGTTAGGAGATTGATAAATATTGCAAATAACAAAGGAGAGAGAATACCGCCTTGTGGCACGCCAGAATCGATTTGACACCAACTTGTTGCTGGCGTCCACGAAGATAAGACGAGAACCATTCCAGTGCCTCAGGCGAGACCATAAGGTGGGAAAGGATAGCTAGGAGGATGTCGTGACTGACGGTATTAAAGGCGTTAGAGAAATCCACCAAAGCCAACACAGTGACTTTGGTTTTCTCCATGCCCGTCCTAATATCGCCAGTCTCTTTAAGGAGCGCGGTAACAGTGCTGTGGCCAGGCCTGAAACCAGATTGAAACAAACTTAGGCGGTTATTTGAAAAGATATGGTGGGACAGCTGTTTCTGGACACTGGCCTCCAGCACTTTAGACAGGAAAGGTAGGATGGAAATGGGGCGGAAATCACTGGGCCGGGAAGGATTTTGGATCTTAGGCAAAGGTGTGACAAAGGCTTTAAGCCATAAGTCAGAGAAAGTACCGGAATCCATCGAAAAGTTGACAATGTGGGTAATCGCTGGGAGAAGGTGTTCTAGGATTGTGATAATCATGCGGCGACTGATATGATCACAGCCCACTGCATTGGATTTGATGGAGAGGATAATCCTTTTAATCTCGTCTGGTGCTACGGGAGAAAACATAAAAGACTCAATGTCGGGACAGGGTAAATTAGCCAGGTAGTCGAGCGTGACACATTTGGTTTGATGATAGATCAACGCTAGAGCGTTGTAGTGGTGGAGAAATTTCGATTAATATCATCCAAACCAATTGTGCCCAGGAATTCGACACGTCGCTTTTTGCCAATGCCTAGCGTCCCAAGGAACTTCCAGACATGGGCGGGGGAAGAGCAGGTGATGTTATCAAGAATATGTCGGCGTTTAGCGTTGCGTATCATTTGGTTGCAGCGATTCCTTGCAGCCTTATAGAATGCCCAGTTTTCATCACATCTGTCCTTGCGAAATTTACGAAGACCCCGGTCCCTACGTCTCATCGCCATTCGAACCCCTTTCGTGAGCCACGGTGCTGGAGGACGCTTCAGTTTAACACGCCTAACAGGGGCGTGAACGTCGTATAGATCGATAATATTTTTGTTAAAAGCATTGACTTTGGCGTCCAGCGTGGCAGCCTGAAATACGTTATCCCAGTTAATTAGTGAGGCATCCCGGCATAACTTTTCTGCATCCATACGACCAAAACAACGCCTATGCACAACTTTAGGAGCAGGTTTGGGAGGTTTTAGGATATAGGAAAGGAAGATGAGGTCATGATGGGAAAATGCAGGTGCAGAGTGTTGACCGTGAGAGGAGACAAGGGTGGGATCAGAGGTTAGGATCAAGTCAAGCCAAGTATCGTCCCCCTGTACATTGTGATGTGTGGCTTGCAGGGGTAGAATATGAAGACTGGCTGACTTGACTATGTCGAGGAGTTTGGAGGATCTATGGGAACAGGGAAAAAGGAGATCGGTGTTGAAATCACCCATGATGATGTGATGAGAATATTCCGACTCTAAAGATTCCAGTCTCTCTTCGAGACTGGAGAAATAGTTAACGGACGGAGGACAGTAGACGACGCCTAGAACCAGTTTCGACCCTTTGATACAGATTTCAATAAAAAGAGCCGCAGACAAACAATCGCTAGAAGAAGACGAAAAAAGAATGTTATAGGGAAAGTTGCTGCGAAGATAAATAGCGACACCACCCCCTCTCCGGTCGGCCCGATCATTGCGAATCAGGATGAAGCCAGGGAGCGGGTAAGAAGTAGAAGGAAGATGTGGCTTTAACCAACTTTCTGAAATCAGGACGGCATGAACATTAGCAGCGCTGAAAGCCTCAAAGAAATCGCTGTAATGGCTTGCTATGCTCTGCGCATTTATATGACACACATTAAAGTTATTTTGGCAATGATCAAAAGTTTTCTGTACAGTATCTCCCAGTGTATCAGTCAGTGAATGGAAGCTTTCATCAAGAGATACAGTATCGGAATCACTGGCAGAATGAAAAGTATCATCATCAGAAATCATTAAATATTAAAGTTTATAAGAATACTAGAGGACGCCCGCAGCTACGCCCGCACATTTAGGTATTTTATTTTACCCGTTTTGCCCGTTCCCGTGGGAATTTCGGAAAATCCCTTCTTAGTGCTCCCCTACGATCCCCAAGGAACATACATGCCAAATTTCAGCTTCCTGCGCGCAATAGTTTCAGGTGTAGCGTGTCTGTCAGTCAGTCAGTAACGCAACTAACGCACCAATTTTTTATAAGAATATATAGATATAAGAAAATAATACAAATATAAATAATATATGATAAATAAAATAATATATATAAGATATAATTAAATTTTCGTGCTGATTCGGTGCAAATATTTCATCTCTGCACCACCCGCCAGCTGATGCACACATAGTAACTAAACGTAATTACACAGGAAAACTTAAGTTTAAAAAACAAAACAATTTCTGAACGTATTCAGTATTTGACGTACGTCATACCAAAGTGACAACTAACAATGACAATTGACAAGTGACAAGTCAACTGTGTTAAAATAATTAATGACTGACTTCAAAACAAACTAAATCTAAATATAAAACTTAATATGAAAGTGGGTAAATTAAGGTAATGCAACGTATGGAAAGAGTATACATAACGATAAGACTAATCAGTAAAAGCCAATACCTATCAAAATAGACAGCAAGGTGCCACTATTTGCGCATTTTGGAGGTTGTAGCCGATGTACCAGCAGTCCCTTCGCCAATCCTGCTAGCTGCCGAGGCAGCGGGATACTTCTGCTTGAGGGCGTTGAGCTGATCCAGTGTTGTAATTTTGTGGCGGGTTCCGTCAGCGGTTTTCACGATGATAGTGCCGTCCTGAGTCCAGCATCCCCTCATTCCAAAATGCTGGCGTGACTTAATGAAGATAGACTGCTGAGTCTTCGTCAGGAACTCCTTGATGGCGACCGAAGTATTCTTCAGTTTCGTCTTGTGGCATCCTGCGTAGTGAACCTTACTAATAATGGCCTGTGATGTTCTGTGTTGTGCACTCCAATCCGATGACAAAAACGGATGTTAGTGGCTGTGATGTCTCGGAGCTCCATTTTATGGATTATGCCAAGAACAGCAGCTGAGCAGTCCTCTCCATCTGTCTCTTCAATGCCTAGGAAGATGAGGGCTTTACGGCGTTGCCTTGTCTCCAGATCGTCAACGGGAGCTAAGCATTCAAGGATCTGCTTTCTGAGCAGGCTGAGCATAGAGAAAACAAGTTCCCTGAACGTCCGGAACTCCTCCGCTACCTTAGCTACTGTGTCCTTGGCCGAACCCCCAGAATGCAGCTGGGCTTCAAGCTCTGCCATCCGCTTTGAAACACTCTCCTCCAGGTTACTCTGTGCCATTTGGATATCAGCAAGTTGTGACATTGTCTTGTGAAGTGCCACAAAAAGTTAGTGATGAAATTGTGCGATGAGCTGGCAGGTGGTGTATAAGGTAGATTTTATTTTACATTAACCTGTTGTTTTGTTCCACAAACAATAGTATGTCTGAATCATGCACTATAAAGCTCAGTAAACAGAATATTTCTGATAAAACTTGGCTATATTTATTTTCCGATAAATTCGAAAATTTCTGTGTGTGTTGACTTTTCTACACCTACCGCCGAAAAAATTATTGCTTGTCCCGTGCCTCGGAGAGCACGTTGAGCCGTCGGTCCCGGTTGTCATGAAGATCTTTGACAGTCGTTATAGGTCAGTAGCTCTAAAATAAACTGATACTAGTCTAAACCATGGAATATCGCTATCCCTTCGGGTTGCGGAGGTCAGACAGGCAGTCGTTCCGTGGAAAAGCTAATATTCAGCCAAATCCGGTTAGACTAGAAAGCGGACCCCGGGTTGAAACTGGGATAACGCTAGGAGGGTGATGAAAACTTACAACTAGCTAATAAATTACATATTTGTATTAAAAGAGAAGGTCACTTAAAAGATTTCACAAACAGTGATTGACTATTTGACCTGTGCTGTTGACCCAATTCTGTGACGCAAACTAGAAGCAGCCTATGTCTAGCAGTGGACGGCGATAGTATACCTTCCTTACCTTCCTCTCCGCAGTATATTGTGAGTCTGTGAAAAATATTTCTCTATTTATAAAGCCTATTTTAATACAATTTTACGCACCGTGAGGATGAGTTACGCCAACATTAATAATTTATTTACATGTTTGCATTTTAATTAAAGTTTACATTATAGGTACCTACGATTTTCATGGAAACCACGATTTGAATTAAAACTATTTAAATTATGATGTGAATAAATAAAATACTAATTAATTAAATATACAGGGTGTAAAACCCTCTAACCCCATGGATAAGTAGGTATTTCGAGCATTGCCCGCGCGCGCTATTAATTGCGGTTTAAAAAATATGCAAACTCGAAAAAAAAAACCCGTTTCCCATGTATTATTTTTGGTTAGTATGACTTGCCATGATGTCCACAACGAGTAGACTTCGGCTTGGTGATGGGTCTTGTGACAGCCTGTATATATAAAAGTAATTTTTGGGAATTAGGAATATCTCTCGCCTATTTGCCGCAAATGAGCTCTTCTGACTCAGGGAATATTAAGGAAATACTTAAGTAATATTATTTTACCCCGAGCAAAGATAGCCATGCCGAGATTTTAGGTTGTTTTTGGCTTGGTATCGTGTAAATAACAGAAGTATTTGAAAAACAAGCATACATAGTTATTTTGAACGTACAGACAATTTTCTCTTTCTTTTATAGACTCGCGCCTTTATCCCCGAAAGCGTAGGCAGAGTTCCTAATACTACACAAAATTTCGCACTGCTATGACTTTTAGTCTTACGTGATATAGGCTTTTTCCGTTTGCGGGCTCTTTGACAGACGCTGTGTTACTACTGCGAATTCGGAAAAACTTAACACCAACACTTTTGAACGACCCAGGCATCGAACCTGGGACCGATCAGCAGACGCATACGCTATCCACTGGACCACGGAGGCAGTCAGTGTTTCGACCATATGTATATATGGTATTATAGCCACACTATACGTTGGCTAGTGCAATAGTACTAACCAATGTACCGCGTGGTTATTAGTGCATGCCATATATTATGTAACGATGTATCTACTATGACATCATCATGGTACTCTACTTACTTACGTCATTACGTTAAATCGTGTCTCTTGGTAGTGTGTATCGAAGAATGTTAAAATTTTAGTACCTGAAAAAGACAAAAGGAAGGTTATAAAAGGAAAAAAAGCAACTTAAAGATACCGTTTTCTTTAGATGATAGGGATATTGACAAAATAGTTTAGGGCAACAATATGAAATAGAGTAGGTATCAACTTTAAAGTAAAGCGAAAAATAGTTCGTAAGTAATAATAATAATAATAAATAATAATATTCTTTATTGTTCCAAAAAATATGACACTTTAAAAACAGTAATAACAAGGCTTATTAACAAAAAATGCACATTTCAAGAAAACTCTGTCCTCTGAACTAGGTGTATGTCCCTGTATAATAATGCTTTCATATTGAGCTGGATACATTAATTACAATATTAATAATTAAACAAAAATTGCCATACCAAGGCTATGACGTCACTACTTCTTATCTCCACATTACCATTCCTATTATTTCCTACCTAATCTGCGGTTGCCTCATACATATTATTATTTCGCAAGAAACGGATAAGCCATACATATACTATAATAATTATAAGTATGCATTTCTTAGTTTATAAATTATAACTTATAAGTCTTATAACAGAAGAAAATAGTGCTTGTAATATAACATTTAATATGAAAATATCTTAAGGCATGAATTTTAGGCTTGTGTATAGTTTCTATTGTAGCTTTCATTACGGTTTTAAGTAACATAAATATTTAAATTAATGATTCTATTTAAATTAATGATGAAAGCAATTCACGTTGG
This sequence comes from Euclidia mi, assembly GCA_944739405.2. Taxonomy (NCBI): domain Eukaryota; kingdom Metazoa; phylum Arthropoda; class Insecta; order Lepidoptera; family Erebidae; genus Euclidia; species Euclidia mi. The sequence goes on from OX123195.2 coordinate 62,757,444, forward strand.
CTTCTTCAAATAAGTAGAGGACCGAATGACTTTCATCGTTCTATCTATCTATCTATATCGTCACGCCGATCTCCGGGTAGTGGGGTAGGCACAGACTATAGAACGCCACATGCTTCGGTTCAAACATACCTACCTCTTTCGCTTCCTCGACATTCATTAACCTCATCATGCATGCGCGTCGGTTACGGGTACTTTTAATTTGGTCCTTTTTCAGTACGTCACCTATGTGGTCGGCGAACGTCCGCCTAGGGCGTCTCCTACCGACATTTCCATTCATTCTCGCACGATACACTCCTTTCGTATGTCTTCTTTCATCCATCAAATGTCCAAACCAACGAAACATTCCTTTTTCATTCTTTGTCACTACATCTTTTTTAGACCACACTTCTCTCGTATCACACTGTTTTTCACTTTATCTATCAGCCTTACTCCGCACATACTCCTCAAAGCTCTCATCTCCACAGCATTGATTCTACTTTCATGCTACTTCTGCCATACCCATGATTCACTACCATTCATCAGTGTTGGCGCCAAAACTCCCTGCAGTATAGCAAGGCGAGCTTGCCTTGGGATAATACCATTGCTGATGATAAGGCGCCATTCACACTATTTCCTGCTTTCACTCTCCTTTCAATATCTCCCTCACACTTTCCATCTCTCGTAAACAAAGACCCTAAATACACAAACTCGTTCACTTGCTCCACTTTTTAATCTCCTCTCATTACGTCACATTCAGTTACACTATCGTCCCTCTCTATGACCTTGTCTTCGGTTTTGTTAACATTCACTTTCATACCTTTCTTCTTATACGCCTCATTCATCGTGGTGACCATCTGTTGCAAATCCGACGCTGGCGATGCAAATAGAACCTGATCGTCAGCGTATAGCAGGGTCTGAAACACTGACTCACCCATTCTTAATCCACATTCAGACTCTTTCAAATCGGCCAAACAACTGTCCATGAACAGATTGAACAGCCACAATAACACTTACATCGTTTTCGGATCAAAAATATTTTATCAAAGAAAAATCACATATTTATTAATTTACCTTCATAAATTATTAATGCATTTATAATTTATGTAATAAATAACATATTTCAAACCACAAAATGTCAAATGTTAAATGATCCATGTTAAGATTTAATTCACAATTTTGCATTTAATCACAGTGTTAACAATTCAAGTAATCATTGTTGTAATTATAAGTACTACATAATTGTTATAATTATAACTGAACTAGATTATTTACGTAGTTTAATACTCTAATAGGTAATAGAATACTATCTTAACACAGGTTCTGAAGATTCTTGGAAAGACTATTATACTGTGAGGTAATCTATTTTAGGTTAATTATAATGTATGTCTAATATTTTCATATTTACTACTAGCTGAGCCCACGGCTTCACCCGCGTTACTTAGAGCATCGCGCACAAGGCGACAGCGTAATATTTTTATATAGCTGGCCTTCCTCGATAAGTGGACTTTCCAAAAAAAGGTTCTACTATTGTATTTGTAAATGCAACTACAGCAATATTCAGTGATTCCTATTCGTCCAGGTATATATTTTCAATCAAAACATAAACATAATATTGTTTCCGACTTATGTGTCTTGATTTTATTCTACCTCTTATTAAAATAGCGTCATCTGCCTCTGAGATTATATTCAGTTGTTTCTATATTATGTTCCCTACGGACTTCAACTGCCGTGGCCACGACCACGAACACTCATTTTGGCTGTAAAAACCGGGTACAAAACAATATCCAAGAAACAGGGCAGTATCGGAATCCTTAAGCACGCACAAGTCACAGTCCGACAATATCAGAGTCCATAAACAGTTGAGTCATATAACAAGAAGCGAAAACAGAGTCCTTGGGCAATCCGGGTCAAAAAGAATACTGAAAACAGGGGAAAAGCAGCGAAAACACTCAGAACACAAACAAACAAGCGCGGGCGTCAGCGAGATGATGTTGATGTGAAAATAATCGAAATATCAACTGTCATGTTGTATTTTTTTTATAGCTCTGAATGGCCATCTTTTAGCCAGCGCCCAGTTTTACTTTAAATGTCGAAAGAAGTTATTAATACTGTACTTTATTTAAAATTCGCATAGAAATAAACGTAACAAGCAAAAAAAACTATTATTAATATTAATTAACTATTTAAATCTCTTAATCTATAAAATAAACATTCATGATTCTATCTTAGAAAAATAATTATTTACTCTGGCAACCTTGTGGCTTTCTGACAAACCAAAGAAATGGCCATTACGAAAAGCCGGCAATCATGTAAGAATAACTATAGCATGGAATGAACGATATTTTTATGAACAAATTGAATATAGCTACACTCTTCACTCATATGACAAATTAGAGTTGCCAGCAGAAGATGGCACTATGTTTGTCAGCTAGGGCTAAAGACCATTTGAACACAAATTTCGTAACTTTTTAATTTTTTAGTGATTGAGCAAATCCGCTATCGATATCGATCAAAGTTTCAATATAGGTTCAAAATCAAACAGACTTGTAAAAGTAAGTATGTACATGTTATACATTCCGTAAGTTTGTGTCCACAGCAGTCAGAACGCTAGTTAATGGATAGTATTTATATAATTATTACACAAACTTGCATTTTTAAACTGAACTTATTTTATATTTTCGTTTCAAATGGGTACTCAGTAGAACAGGCGTTATTTTCTAATTTTCATGGTATTTTTCTTTACGCATCAACAGCCTTTTCCAGTCCACTGCTGGTCTTAAACCTACCGTTGTGGAGGTTTGGCCTACTATTATACCACACTAGCCAGACGTATTCGTATAGGGTTTTATTTCGAGATTTCCTTCTCTTGTGTTTCTCTTAGTCGCCTCATACGACACCCTCGGTGTCGTATGAGGCGACTAAGAGAAATCATTATCATCGGCATTAATGTTTATTTATACTTATTTATAGTTAGTTTGTCAGCTGTAATGATAGCTGTTAGTGGGATTAATAAATATTAAATAAATAAATCATCACCCCCAAATAACATATTTTTATTAGAGAAAGCAAATAATTAAGAACAAAGCAAAACTCATAGCTCATTATGGTAACTGAGAATGGCATATCCAAATTAATTCTTTACAAGGATAGGACATAATCGACATGGATTTTATCAAGCAAAAAACATAAAAATTAACTTAAAATAGATAAATCAGACAAAACCTTGAATAGTGCCCAAAGGTTTGTTATTAACAATAATCACTTTATTGAAATTTTCTCATTTACATATACACTATGTAATACAAATCTATGTGTAAAAAATGTATGTGCGGAATCGCACACTTTTTGATCATACATGTGACACACAGAATATTTAGAAAATGTGTAATTTGGCCAAATTACAAATTTTTGCTAGAGAAAGTAAACAATTAAGAATAAGGCAAAACGCATGCTCAGGCATCATGATAACTGTAAATGTCATATATTACCCAACTTGACACATTATTAGAAAATGCATGGTCGACATGGATTATTGTATCAAAACACATAAAATTAAAGTTAAAATAAATAATTTAGTGAAAATCTTCAATAGTCCCCAAAAGTTTGTTATTAACAATAATCACTTTTTATCGACATTTTCTCATTACATAGTAATACAAATCTATGTGTAAAAAATGTATGTGCGGGATCGGACAATTTTCGATCATACATGTGACACACAGAATATTTAGAGAGAAAAAAATTGTGGCTAGACTAGCCCTTCGATTTTATCTTGGGATCGGCACATTATTAGTCCACTAGTCGAACAAGAACAACCAAGTTTTGGTCTATGGGTAGATGACATTTAACAAAATTTATTTCAAACGAAGATTCCCTTATTTTGATGCATAACCACTCAGTAGTCGTGACTATTAAAGTAGACAGTTCTTATCAAACCTTCAAATTACTGTCCTTTAAATATTACTGTCTTTGTAGAGAATGATCAGATTTTTTCTATAGGTGCATTAATTTTTTTGTCATATGATGGATTCTAACAAGCTTCGGAATTCACTACTGTTGCTGATAGTTTAATTATTAGCAAGTAATTATTTAAACACTCACACTGTTATGTTTAGAAGGGAGGAGCCATCTGTCATTACTATAAAAACATTCCGCAGTAAAATGCTTGGAACAAATTCTGTGGTGCTTTCTAGGCACCCAATTTTCCCCACGACGTACTGCAGCAATCCACTTATTTTATAAATCTTTATCACGTGCACATAGAATCTAAAAAATAACGAGGTAAAAATATACGGTGGATAGACATATCGATAAGATTTTTTACAACACTTGAAAAGTCGATATAAATATTACACGGCTAAATTCAAAATCATGATATAACTGTTATAAAAGAAAATTCACTAGGGTTATATAATTTGACGGCATAAATTGTCTAAATTGTATCTTACACGTCAGTTGACTGTGTTCAATTTGGAAGTACTAGAACGGTCTCTATGTATATTATCCAATCTCTTTGCCGGCAATCAATTAACACAATAGCTATTTTTAATTTTATACTTTTTTACCTAGCTTTATCTAAATAAGACTAAAATATAGAAAATCGTATTAAAATATTTCATGAATTTTGGTTGTAATGAGTTTTTAAGATGCTTTTAGTGCACTGAACTAAAAATCTGCCATAGCTCTTTCAGTTTATTTACTTAAGTACTAGGAAAATAAAAATAAAATCCGTTTTTCTTTTGAAAAGCAAAATAAACTTCTTAATACTAATACACGACATATCAAAGGACATTGGCTTAGTTTTGACCCTCACCGCAACGATCAGGGCAAACGGTTACAGCATGTTCCAAACAAAAGATTTTTTTTGCAGCTGGCGCAGTTGTAATGCTGTGGTTCTAACTCATACATCTCGTCATTGTCGTCCTCTTGCTCGGTGTAGTATGTCACTTCTTGTACCTCCACATAGTCTTCCACCTCACCGTCATTTTCGTCTTCATAACTAGAACCAGAACTTAATTCATTCAGCAGCAATCTGATTTGACAATCGTCCATTTTAATATAAAGTATAATCTAAAAAGAATAACAAATGGTCAAAATATAATATAGAGCAACAAATATACATACATTTTACTATACGTATGTCATATAGTATTCAAAGTTTGTAAAGTTATATAAATGCACTAAATATATTATATTAATACTTACACAAAAAGTTGCACCTATACTCACGTCGGTCTCACGGACCGATTGGCGCCAAATGCTACGACACGTGCTCTTCGCACAATCTTGCGGCGTGCACTAAAATTATTTTAGCAACAAATCCGGCAGCTAGCAAGGAACTCGACTTCTTAGGATTATCGGGCATAAAAATAATTACGAAAATGTGTTTCGTCGGTCTCACAGACCAACGCGCGAGTATAGAAAGGTTAATAAATCCTCTTAATACCTCATAAAATAACAATAAGTATATGATTTTAACATTGTAAATACGTCGTTCGCTCATTATTCGTCAGTTAATAACAACTATTAAAATTTTCTTAGGTTTTCAGTAACGTACCAACATCTTAATAGATAAAATCCTTGCGTTACTGACTGACTGACAGACACGTTACAGTCGAAACTATTGTCTACATTGATTTCAAAAAAGCGTTTGATACTTTTGAACACTACCAGCTGCTTCAAGCCATGCAGGAGTGTGGGGTCGCGGGGTCACTTAATACATGGCTCCACGCGTAGGTACCTCACAGGCCGGACACTGAGAACTGTAGTCGATGGAGTAGTTGGGGTAGCCAAAAATATCACATGTGGCGTGTCCACCGGATCGGTATATGGTCCAGTAGGATTTATTATGCATGTCAACAGCATGTGCAATGTGGTGCATACGAGGGTCAAACTGAAAGTTCTTAGAAAATCAAAAACTGATTACATTAGGCAGTTATTAGTTTTATTATATCTTTTCAAAATATTGTCCTTTGACGTCAATACACCGCTGCATGCGATGGAACCACTGGGAAAAGCACTTTGCCCACTCGTCCTTAGGGGTCTCTTCAATGGCATCGCGATACGCAGCCACCGCTTCTTCAGCATTCATAAACCGCTTTCCTTTAAGTTTTTCTTTAATTTTTGGAAATAAATAAAAATCACAAGGCGCGAGGTCGGGGCTATACGGTGGGTGACCCAGTAATTCAACGTTTGATGTCGCCAAATAGTCGATCGTTCGCTTGGCGGTGTGCGACGAGGCGTTGTCGTGGTGAAGGAGGATCCTACTGCGAGGTCGTTTCTCTCGAACTTTTTCCAAGACAAGTGGCAAACAATTGGTAGTGTACCATTCTGCAGAAACTGTTTTTTGATCCTCTAACACAATTGTTGCGAAATGACCTATCCTTCCAAAGAACGAGGCCACCATTTTTTTTCCCGCACTTCGATCTCTCTTCACTTTAGTTGGCAACTCCTCAAAAGGAAACACCCACTGAGCAGATTGTCTTTTGGTTTCAGGATCATAACATAAATCCAGCTTTCGTCACCTGTTAGTATGTCGAACACAGCATTTGAGTCACCTCCGTTAAATCTTTCAATCATTTTACGGCACCAATCCACACGATGGAGTTTTTGAGCCTTAGTCAAATTATGAGGTATCCACCGGGCGCAAAGCTTCCTGACCGCTAAATGTTCGTGGAGGATTTTGTGCACTTGACTCGTACCGATGCCTAAGCTTGTCCGAATCTGCTGATAGGTCACTCTTTTGTCAGTCTCTATCATACGCCGCACAACACAGATGTTATTTTCAGTCGTCGCCGTAGAAGGCCGTCCCTCACGTACATCATCAGTGAGATTAGTGCGACCACGTTTAAACTCATTAAACCAGTTGTAAACAGTCGCACGAGATGGGGCTTCATCGTGAAAGGCCAATCGTAGTCTATCATAACTTTCTTGTTGACTTAAATGACATCGAAAGTCATAAAAAATCATTGCACGAAAACTTTCTCGTGTTAAATTCATGTTGACGTGACACAGACAATTTTCAATTTGCCGCCAAATCGTAAAACAAATGACAAATGAATGAAATATATACTCAGTAATATTGGCAAAGAGTTCTATTTTCAAATTTTAGAATATTTTTTTTATTATATTGTTTATAAGTGGCCAGTTCTAAGAACTTTCAGTTTGACCCTCGTAACTGCCATATATATACGAGTATGTATGCAGACGACACATGTCTAGTGTACGCTGATAACGATCTAAATAAAATATAAAATAAAATTCAAACCGACTTAACAAATATTATAAAGTGGGCGCATGATAGCGGAATAGTTATAAACAAAACAAAGTATATGCATATACACTCACCCTATCACAAATGTATTGGGCGCTCGCCGCGCATTAATTATGAATGTCTACATAGCGAGCACGACGGCAGAGTGTCACGGTGTGAGTGTGCAGCTATAGAGGTGGTGGGGGAGTACAAGTACTTAGGCCTGGTAATAGACACTAATTTCTCCTGGAAAACACACATTATAAAACTTTGTGATAAAGTACGGTCTGTACTTGTAAAATTCCACCACCTAAGTGTCGTACTGGACAGGGCTACTTTGTTGTATACCATGCGCTGGTAGATTCGCTGCTTTCCTATGGACTGGCATGTTACGGACGCACGTTTAAAACATACTTGGACAAGATTAAAGGCTTACAAATTCGATTTATGAAAATACTAGTTGACAATAAAACCAAAATACGATGCAAAGCAACCAACTACGAAGAATTGTTTGTCGAGTGTAAAATACTGCCAGTGCATGAGAAGGTAGCACTATTAGTAGCATTAGATCATTACTGCCAACCAGAGTATAAAATACCGACTGTAAACCTGAGGCCCCGATGTGCAAAACATTGTAAGACGTATGAGGTGCCCACTTGTAATAATTATTATGGATAGAGATGTAACAAATATTTAGTTCCAACTATATTCAACAGCCTACCTATAGACTCCGAAAGTGCTTCTATGTCAAAATGGTCGTTTAAGCATAAAACAACAAAATTTCTTTTAAACATAATCAGTGACAACATGATAGACCAAGTACCTACCTAAAGTATTGTAAAAAATTGTAATGTTTATTTTGTGATATTATGTTAAGTCAAATTTATGAAATATGTGATTTATGTTAATGTGAACTTATGAATTATATCACTATTGTACCCATTCCCTGCTCTCATTTGCGGTAGACAAAATGTAAACAAAAAAATATATATATATAAACCGTCTAAATGTAAATTGTCTTACGAATATAACACTTTACACTCTGTGAATGTGTATTTGTTTGCATCTTGTCTCAGAGCATTGTGAACGGAATACAATCACTCAATGACTCAAGTAATTTATTAAATGTACCATAATATGTATGTATGTCTCTCTCTTATAATGTAAAAGACAGAACGATATCATTATTATTTTTAACTTTTTAATGAGTAAGTGTATAATAACATTATATAATATAATCAATATAAATAATTTAATTACGTGGGAGCTACGACTGCCAACAAACTGCCTTGCAGTTTGGCAGAAGTAATTAATTAATGTAATCTTATTTAAATTACTGAATAAACACTTTTTCATTTTTTCATTTTTATTTTCATTGGGCGCAGGGAGCTCAAATTTGGCATGTATGTTCCTTGGGGACCGTAGGGGGTTCACTAAGAAGGGATTGCCCGAAATGCCCACGGGATCGGTCAAAACGGGTAAATTAAAAAAATATGCTGGCGTAGCTGCTGGCGTCTTCTAGTAATATATAATGTATGTAGGTAGGTACGTTAAAATCTCCGATCTTGGTAATTTTGTCATATTGATATAACACGACTTATCGTTTATTTTATTGGCTTCAAATACTTATCACTTTAAATATATTTTACACCTGATCTTAAATAAAAAAATACATAAATATCACTGTAAACCCAATTTACTTTCTACGTAAATCCAATAACGAATTGATAAATTCGTCAAGTAATCTATTCCTGTATGATGTATTCACGTTAAGGCAGCTGGCGGCATATATTTAGCCGTGTAAAGATATACTCGTATGTATAAGGCTTAGCTACGCTTCAAGAAGGTATTAGTATTCGGGTGAACGACATTCATATGGCGCTTTTAGGACGCAAAAGCCTTGGTGGCTGTTCAGGCACATTGGAAATATTGGGTATCGAAACTGAGTAATTCGACAAGAGAAACGGAGACAGATTTAAATGACAACTGTTGCCGGTATTTTCATAGTGCTAGGTTCTAAATCGGCGCCTTATAACGCCCATAGCGAGACTTGGCTTGTGGTTCGGCAAAGTTAAGAAACGTAAGCACAGGTTTCCACTTGGATGGATGTGGCATTTACATCTGAGCCCTACCGTACTGCAGAGGACACATTTAACCATCAGTCCCGGTTCTAGTCCCATGACAAGGATCGTCAGGCCATGTCGAAGGCTTCCGGGCGAGTCATATTTCGTTTGATGGTTTCTGTCAAAGTATACATATGTTGACTTTATTACTTTAAGCATTTCTACAGGTAACGAAATCGGGATCATGCTTTCTGGTGTTCATATAACTTGAGAGGCCTGTTTCGATTAGATTACAACGCCGATGGACTCAAACAGATTGATGGAGTGATGTTACAGCTCCGTAAGCAGATTGGAACAGCAAACACAGAACATTATACGGGATATATTCTTAGAAGTTCACACACATTTCCTTAAGGTTGTATCCATGTTCCGCCAAATGTACTAACCGTATCTGCATTATGTGACCGACCCAAATGCAGATTATAGTGAGATTATGTTATTATAATCACTGGATTCCACAGCCCCTATAATTTGAAACATCCCTCTTGCCGATATAATGTCTTATATTATTATATTTTATTGCTATTGTTATTCGTTGCTTGCATACGTACCAACAATAGGTACCAACCTATTTGTGATTATTTTCGACTGTTTGGTTGCAGTTATGTAAGGTATACCGCACCTGCAGTTTATAAGACTTGTGTTGAGAGTGTAGAGAATTTCTTTAGCAGTTTTCTTGATGGCTGGTAGTGTGATATATGGACTTGAAGAAAATCTTAATAGAAATGGAGTTTCTGCGACAGAAAAAAGTGCGTGTTGGTAAAATGCTACGGCACTATTTTCATAAAGGGCATTTTTAAGAAGTTTTTTTGTAAGATCACAATCCTAGTTTTGTGTCGTACGCTTCAGACACATCGGATGTAATGTTAAATGTAAGCGGAATCAGATCAAACAACGTTCAGTTATCAGATCGCGGTAACAATATTTTTTCCTAGAATGCAAAATGTATGTTACAACGAATTGCTCAAGCTTGGAGAATTCCACGGAACCGTCAAAAATTAATTAGTTGTGGTTTAAGGGTTAAAAACCAAAATACAAAGTCGAGCGCATCGAAAATGATGATCTTTCCATCAACCACGTTTGCTATCAAGCCAATGCTTACGCTGCGTGCGATGCGAATTAGTTTTACAAGGCTTATGTTTCTAACAATGGAACCTAAACTTTTACCATATGCCTTTAATGCAGCATTATGCTCCTTTAACATAATAAAATCCAGTCAACCTTTATTATAGAAGCAAACCCAGCTGAACCGGTCTAATTTGAACTAAATTATTGACAAGCACTTCCTTAAGTGCCTTGCAGTCATTCATCCAAGTTTAATAATCGACTACTCCTCTGCGTGCCCTTTTATATTACAGTATCAGTCTTTTGATAAGATAAGTAATCTGCATCTGCAAAGAATTTTATATTATATATTATACAAATGATATCAATGTTCAGAATATATTTATAGAATTCTTGCGTTTATGACTGACAGACAGGAAACGCACAGCTAAAACTATTGAGCGGCAGAAGCTGAAATTTGGCATGTATGTTCCTTAGGACCGTAAGGGTGCAAAATCCCCACATTGGGTGAATTTTCCAAAATCCCCACAGGACCGGAAAGAAGCGACTAAATAATGTACGGGCGTAGCTGCGGCCATCGTCTAATCCAAATATAATGTCTAACTTCTATAATCATGTTCATCATCAACATCAGCCTTTAAAAGTCCACTGCTGGACTAGGCCTCTCCTTTGAAAGGAGGAATTGGCCTACTATACCACGCTGGCCAAACGGGTTTGTATAGGGTTTGTATCAAGTTTTCCTTCTCTTACAGTGCTGTTCTCTGCATAATAAGCTCCCTCTGTCGACTCTTACGACACCCATGGGATGATATCGGGTGGTGACATTCCGTATTCTTAATCCGTCACCACACGGATCATGTTATTTATACGATATCATGTTCCTGATACAGTACTTCTTTTATCTGAGAGAAAAGCCGATAATAAACAACACCAGGCACGCAAAGTGTCGCAAACTCGGCTTTATATGACAACATCTATGTCATCTGCAAAATAAGTTTTATCCGGAGTCGCAGTGAAAAAGTGGAAATAATAATATTAAAGCTTGCCTTAAACGTAATAGGATTATACTCAGTACCTTGTCAATATAATATTATTTAAGCTACATTTAGATATCGTTACACAAGAAAAAACACTTCCTTTGTATGGAAGTTACCGTCAATATTCACTAAGACAGATCCGTTTGCAAGAAACTTTTACAATATTATAATATTCTGAATAATAGCTTACATAAAAACATGCATTACTTACTTATATATTTTCATAATTATCTTCCTGAATGAGCTAACGCGATGAAGCTCGCTTTATTGCTGCTAGAGATAAGTGCTAGTCGGGTGAGCTTAATTCCATATAGGTACTTAATATAATATATTTATATTTCAAAATGGACGTCATCGGTCATTCCGAGAGTAGTTAATTCTCGGTTTCCATGAACTTTACTGAAAACTATTCAAGTTTTAGAATTGCAAGTAGAGTCTAATTATATATTTTTCACCACAGCAGCTCAAACATGCCGCTTTTGCTGCGAGACAACAGTGAACAAAACGCGATTTTGATTCGAGCGTGAGGCAAAGTAGCTTTTTAATTTTTCAATCTTCAGTGCCTCGAATTGAAATTGTTCGGCCATAAATTTGAAACATTAGAATTTTACTGTGCTCTGTCTCTTTCACATGCATATAAAAAAGCGAGTGAAAAAAACAAACTCCTTCGAAATTCGATTTTGGAATTCGACCTCAAAGAAAACACGTTTGGAAACGCGCTATACCAGGCCGTGCGCACTTAGCATTTTAGGTACAAACTTACAAGTACCTCGGCCGACCATGTCGACATGGTTGGATTTAGTAGGTTGCCGCGCGCCGCTCACATTAGACGTCACGCAACGAGTGCGACTGCTCCGTATTCTCACGCGCCGTGTTCATACACTGTTCAAATTATATACTTAAACGCCTTTAACAACAAAAATGTATCATCACAAGTCTAATGCAAAGTATTGCTTAATTAACTGTGTGTCGAAAGCGACTTGAAAATTTGATTTTATTAATATTACGAGAGCAACTTGAAAATTTGATTTTTTGTTTGTTGAGATATCTCAACAATTATGGTGTCAAATTAAAGATCTAGTTCAAAAACCATTTTATCTGTTTGAATCATGTAAATCGGTCCACGCGTTTAGGAAATAACTAAGAATTTGTATAGTAAAAATGTAAACGACCAGAATTTTTGTGCTTTTGTTCTACTAGCTCAAATAGTGGGATAGGATACTTATAGGATAAATAGAGGACGCCAGCAGCTACGCCTGCATTTTTTTTTAATTTACCTGTTTTGGCCAATCCCGTGGGAATTTCGGGGAATGCCTTCTTAGTGCACCTCTACGGTCCCCAAGGAACATACATGCCAAATTTCAGCTTCCTGCGCCCAATAGTTTCGGCTGTAGCGTGTTTGTCAGTCAGTCAGTAACGCAAGGATTTTATATATTAAGATTATTTATTATTAGGTACGTGGTCAAGTAGGTAGATAGACGATGAATAAATATAGTAGCAGCGCCAAGTCGACAACCCTAGCGCACCACTCCGCGCCAGACAGCGACAGCGTTATGTGTTAGAAAAGAACGGGAACTGTTAGGTTAATATCGCATTAGGCACTGAGTGCTTATGCGAGCTGAATTGAACTTTATTGCTTAGTGCCAAGAGTCGCAATTTTAATAAATTGGTTTGAAAAGTTAAGCTTCTGTACGTTAGTACTATTAATTTTTCTGTGGCTATACCCTAAAATTTAAAGATACATACACATACATACATAGACTCACGCCTGTTTCCCCGAAGGGGTAGGCAGAGGCATATTAAACGCCCACTTAAATTTAAAGATATTTGTAATAAATAAAAATACGTTGTTTTTTAAATGTTATTGTTTATATGTTTAATATATTATTGGCTTTTAATAAAATAAGTCTAATTAATAGTATAAAATTGGTATTTAACCAATACATTTTTATTTGGAATTTCAACAATGTACAATACATTTGAAAAATAAACATCAGGGACGCGGTATCAAAACGCGATTTAAAAAAATAGCGGGAATAAAGCTAACATTTCGCTGATGCTGATAGCGTATAGCGTAACGTGTTAAATTATATTAATATTAAATACTTAATCTGAAAAGATGAGTGAAACTAGCGATGATGACTGTACTTTAACACCAGAAGAGTTAAAACAACAAGTGATTAAAGCAGAATTTTGTTTTCAATTAATTCCTGTAAATTTTATGTCTCAGTAATATGTGTTCTCACTGCTGAGGTGAAAAGTTATGTGTGCTACACGAAAGCAAAGTTTTTTGCATCTCGTGCTGTTGAGTCCCTCACTACGCTCAGGATTCTAACTTTGATTCACTCGCTACGCTCGTGAATCAATCATGGAATCCTTCGCTTGCTCGGGACTCAAAATCAGCACTCGAAACAAAAAACAACTTTGCTTTCTTGTTGCACAAATAACTATTGGAATAACTAGAGCGCTTATAGCGTGACTACACTTGCTGGTTGTAACAGATCGGCAAAGTTAAGAACCGTTTGAACAGGCAGCACTTGGATGGGTAACCGCACCGTTAATTGTGGCATTTAAGCCGTGTTCCATTCGTGTCTTAGGATAAAAATCGTTAGGGCAAGTCGGAGGCCTTAGGATGGTCTGAAAACTGACACCAGAGTTGTCCACGTGCTCACAAGAAAAATGAAAATAATTGGAAACCTTTAGTTGGTTCATGAATTATGATAACTACCATACACACAGAAGAGAAGCAGATAAATATTTCTATGTATTTCAAATAAATGGCGAAATCGAAATCTCAGTAGCAACACGGAGTCTGGTGGTGTGGCCGGTAGAGGCACTAGGCTCGGCCCCTATGACCTGGGTGTATTATTACGCCTCTGCCCACCCCTTCGAGGATACAGGCGTGAGTCTATAAAATGGCTCTAAAATATCTCGAGGATTACGAATTGACTTCTAGTGAGTAAAAAATTATTATCCGTGTGGTGACGGATTAAGAATACGGATTGTCACCACCCCATATCATCCCATGGGTGTCGTAAGAGCCGACAGAGGGAGCATATTATGCAGAAAACAGCACTGTAAGAGAAGGAAAACTTGATACAAACCCTATACCAACCCGTTTGGCCAGCGTGGTATAGTAGGCCAATTCCTCCTTTCAAAGGAGAGGCCTAGTCCAGCAGTGGACTGATAAAGGCTGATGATGATGATGATGAGTAAAAAAACATTCTTACTCCTATACTGCCAGGCGTGACAGTACTACAAAGGCTGTAGGTATGTGTTATACTATGTAGATATTGCCGTAGCTATATACTTCGTTTACCGTAGTCGGGTGTAACGTAACTAAGTGAAAGACGAGAGTACGCCAGGGCCATTTCCTTAAGTAGTTGTGTAAGCGCTTTTCTTACTTATTTTCACACCACGTCTCACGATGGATCGAAGTGTGAGGCAGCCTTGACATCACAATTAACGGATACTCAGTGAAATTGTCGAATATAAATTTTGACTCACGTATTTCTTGAATGCCTCTTTGTCTTGTAGTATGAATATTGGGTCATGTGGATAATTTTCGACGGTGAGGAGTCAGATTACATTATATTGCAAGATTTATAATACCGGGAGACTAATTACTCTACTGAAAGCTGGAAGACCAAAATACCATTACGCAAAAGGTCTCGGGTAGTTATGTGCGTTTCAAATAGTTAATTATAACTTTAAACGTTGAAGGAAAACATCGTAAGGAATCCTGTATGTATAATGTTCTTGAAAGATATGTGAATACTGCACTTTCCCGGTCTGTTGGAGTTACTCTTGTAATAGTGAGAAGAGGTCCATGCATAGCAGTACGAATGTTTATTAACAGACCTAATACTATATTTTTTATTAATATAATAGGCATAATAATAATATAATATTTTACCACTTACACACATCACCATTTAGTCCCAAACTAAGCAGAGCTTGTATTATGGGTACTAGATAATGAATAAACATACATATTACTTATATACTTTTTTTTGTAAAGACATACATATTATACATAGAAACACCCAGACCAAGACAAGCATCCATGGTCATGCACACAAATATTTGTCTTGAGCGCGACCTTCGGCGTAGCAGTCGCTTACACTCTCGCTGCGTCAACCGGTCGTCGAAATTTATTACATAAAGACATACCTATTTATTTCTGCATTTTGGTTGTTTACAACACTTATACAATTCATAACCCTATTCTAGATGATGCCGGCTTATCCTAGCTAAGACTTTTTGAGAAGAAAGGCCGAAACAAACTCAAAGTCATTGTTTTTTTGTCACATATGAACAGTATTAATAGTAATAACCCCAAGATATCATATTTACTTATTTGGGAATAATTTTAATGCCAAATTATGCAGTTAACTATTTTAGATACCCGATAACTAAAACTGTTAACTGCATAACACACATCTTCCATCATCAACATAAATATTATCTTGTTGAATTCCGCATGAAATGCTATGACCTTGCATTATCATCTGCGTATCAGACACAGTGTTGCGTGAACAGATTAGCTATCAGTTTCGATAAAGAATTTCCTATTCATTTATAGAATCATCTTTCTTCTGAATATTCTTTGTTCAATAAAAGAGGTAGATATCTACACTCTCTGCCATATCCTTAGGGAGTCTTCTTTCCAACGACATTAATTAACAATTCTCAAGGTAGTTCAAGAAGCTATTCGATTATAACTGAGAAAAACATATTTGTTGGTAGAAATTCTCATGCCACAGCAAAGAGGAGATCCGTATAAACTCAATTATAAAACTAATTTATTTCAGTGCTTTTAAAAGAACACATGTGCAGTGGTTTTATAAATCTTCGTACTATACTTAAGTGGTATTCGAGCAGATGAGCTGTCTGAAGACAGTGATTACCTCGTGTGTGCTTTTAAGTGTTGTATTGTAGTCTTTGTTCCTTGTAGTAGTGCTCAGTGTCCATTCTGTTGCCGGCTTATATCCTATTCACCTTTTGATAAAGCGGATAAGACAGATTTCTCAGAAGACGTAAACGGAACGGACGGAAACCGTCGTATGGCTGCAATTGTAGTTTCTTGTGTTTGTGAATAATATTTTATTGACTGCGAATATTTTATCTATAAAATATTTGCCATTATGATTGTCATCCTAGCGTGATCTTAGTTGCATTATATTGATATACTTACGCCTTGGAGTAAGGAGTCCGCTATCTAGTCTATTTAAGTAGTATTGACAGAATATTAGTTTTACTTCGAAGCGACATTTGATCCCCGTAATCCACTGTTAGCAGTTAAACTAGGTCAATATGCACATTTGCCACAACAACTTATTGAATAGTCATCAAAAAGTGACGTTAAAAAATTTCTTCAAAGTCTGCAATCGTGTGATATTAGAGACTTTAATGAAAATTTCTGTACACGGAAGAAATGTAAGGGACTACTATTAATAAAAGGCAGGACAGTGACTAGCAGTTTCTTTAACGTGGAGAATCATGGGATCTTACTTAAAGCTCAGATTTCACTTTTCTTGGAGCGACTAGCTAGAACAGAGAATCGGCATAATTCACGGAAACTAAGTAACTTGGGTTAACAATATGGATAAAAGATTAGTTTCTGGACGATGGCTATGATGGGGGCTTGATTAATTGACGATATGCATATAAAACAGCCTGTGATATTGTCGAGAAAGTGCCAAAAACCACGAGAAATAGCCAAATCTAGTATCGGAGGCCAAGATCCACTTTGGGTTCCTGAGCCGACGGAGTATATAATATAAGTAAGTAAAGAAACGAATGCATCTTATACTTATACAGGGTGGCGCTACCATAGGGGCACTTTTTGAACAGAGGCATAGCGTACAACATTCTGAAGCCTTGTACCAAAAATCAATTAAATCGGTGCAGTAGTTTAGCCACAATATCGATTTTAAGTTCCGCAATTTTTGCACATGCTTTGAATTCCACACAGCTGATACAAAACGGTCAACGACCCTACATTGCGCGCCGCGACTCACTACGATGCGGGCGCCGACTCGACGCCGCGCGAGGATTCCCGCATATCTTCGAGGACGCGCGAATGTTTTTTGTCAGGTTCAAGCATTTATGCACTTTATTGTAAAAAAAATATAGTTTATTTTCAAGTGCGTTAATAAAATCCTCTCCGCTGCGCTCCGTTTTATCTGCGCTGAGCCTAACTTCGGATGACGTCGAAGCGTCGCGTCGAAGCGAGTCGGGGCGTGCAATGTAGGGTCGTTGACCGTTTTGTATCAGCTGTGTGGAATTCAAAGCATGTGCAAAAATTGCGGAACTTAAAATCGATATTGTGGCTAAACTACTGCACCGATTTAATTGATTTTTGGTACAAGGCTTTAGAATGTTGTACGCTATGCCTCTGTTCAAAAAATGCCCCTATGGTAGCGCCACCCTGTATATGCGAAATTACAGCGATAAACATTTCTAAGTTATAATACCTATTACTTAATTAAGTATATATTTTGCCTTACGAGAAGGTGGCATTGTTCGACGGTTGAAACGAATATATCTCCATTCAGAGGTGGAATGCATCTGGGTGTTTATACGTGTATAGATCCACATATTATTTAACACGTGGTCGAGGGATGTTTAATTATTCGCCACCCAATCACCGTCCGCGAGTTGATACCATTTGGAATCGCCATACATTTTAAAGCAGTAAAAGGTAACAAGTACTTTATTACTAGTGAAATATATCATTCACACTGCAGAGGTACATATTGTATGAGGTGTCAGGTTCAAAGCAAATGGGGAGTAGTGCGTTGACCCCTCAAGCATCCAGTCTGCTAGATTTGCTGAAGTTTAATTCTCTCCATGAAATTTTGCTGGCAAAACAGCAGGATGATAATTGAATGACTGCGATGTCATCTTAGCTGACCTTCGCTATAAAACTATTGGAGAAACGCAATTATTTTAAGACGACTAGACGTCTGAATGGTGAGGTAAATTAGTTTTACGAAGTCAATTACCCTTTCTGCTTCATTTATATTGCTCGATGAAGTCTTATAATATACTTAGAATCCTGATCAGAAAGTTCATTATACTTATCATCTCCTATTTCCTTATTTTCAAATCTGAAGTGGATTCAAATTCTAAGGCAACAATACGAGAGCGTTATACAATATCTTTTTAACGCATTTAAGTACCTGAATATTAAAACTAAGCCTAAGGAATTTTCAATGTTTTATACTATCAAAACAAGATCGACCCCTTCAAATATTTATCATCAATTATATTACCATCACAAAGACATCTAAGCTTGTGACTACACGCGTGACTGAGAGATGAATATACACATGGACAAGCATAAACGTAACTCAGGTAGCCGGTAACCCATCCCCTGGTATCCCTCAGTTTCCTTGTGCAATATTCAAGGGAATATAGGGGCGGCCGTTCGTGCTACAACTACCAATAAGGCAAGCAGACCCTTACCGAAACACTTAAGAAAAAGGTGTGGAATGAAGAAATTATTAGGAAATATCTTTTGGGGCTCGGTGTCGATTTGATTTGGTACGGCTGGAGGTGGAGAAAGATGTCATAATATGTAATATGATCCGACGTTTCTAGTGGTCATAATAAACATACATCTTTTGCTGGCAATCTCCATCTTGGTGAGACAATTTTAAGTTTGATGGGTTATATTAACAAATTTTTAACATAACTATTATGCAGAGGGATCGGGTTTTAATCCACGGCGCGCACCACTGACTCTGGGGTTATGTACGTATTGAATTGTTAATTATCGCTTACCCCGTGCCTCAGATTGCAACTGGAATAACTCTAGTAGGATGATGTACAACAGTCATACCTAGTATTACCTATTAGATGGCAACATACTCATTTCTACATGTATAAGTCTAAAAAACTGAGCTCTTGGTAAAACCAGTCGTTCGATGTATTAAAACAACACAGTGCGTGTTCCAATGTCAACAAAAGAGATTTGGTCGATCACACATATTGTTTCAGATCGTATCAAAATTCAGATGGATTTATTTTGTTCAATTCATTGAGGTAGGTATACATAATTACGGACCGAACGATAAAAGCATTCTCTTCCAGTTCAAGCGGGCGCAGCAACGGGCAAAAACTAGTAAAACATAAAACTTTTATTGTAAAAATGTGGTGAAAGGCGTGACACAAGATAGATTCCAGCTGAAAAGGAAAAAAACCTGCAACAGTGTCGATTGGTAACTGGTGCAATAGAAGAAAGGTATTTCTAACCAATAATATATATCGAAGACAAATAACCCCTGGTGTATTCGGCACGACAAAAACTATGATACGGACTTCTATCCAATAATATTAGGGGTTATAGAAAATAGATTTACTTTTAGTATCGGCGATTTTGCGACTACTATGCTGATCGCACTCTGCACGATTCGCGGGGTTTTGTAATTTATACTGCATACTAGCGTTTGTACTGTTTACTAGGCCGCAAATTTTTCGTCCTGTTGTTTAGTTTTAAATGAAATAAAATACAACGACTACAAATTATTTTTGTACCTAATATCATTCATGATGAATTTGAAAATCTGGTTTAAGTACTTGGACTTTTGATACGTGATTATCAAACTCTACCACGCGGCAAAGTCACCCACATAATTGCCTCTATCATCAGTTAAGTCCTAAAATCGTTTACCTTTGACGTCTATAGTAAGTCTGACAAATGTCTAGTCATAACTACTGCCATCAAACCACAGAGCACCTTTTTATATACGAGAACATCAAACTGCAATGGAACCGGTATCAAGCGCTGCGTAGAAAGTTCTGAACACTCTTTTCCTTTTAAAGTTTCATTTTCTTTCCGAAATACTAATAGGAACTCAGTTACGGTTCGCCTGTATGGGATGATAGAACTACTATCGGTGCTGTGTGGCGCAAAATGCTACAAAGTCAACATCTCATGTTGATATTTTTGTGCAAGTTTTTTATGACTACTGACTACTGACTTGGCTTCGCGTGGGACTATTTTAACCCCCGTAGGGTGGAAATTTTGAATAATCCTCTCTTACACATACACTTTTCAAATAACAAACATCCCAAACAGTTTCCTGCGCCTAGTAGTTTCAGCTGTGTACTTTCTGTCAGTCAGTCAGTAGCGCAAGAATTGTATATGTATACGGATACGGATAGTTCTAAAGCTTTGCCGGTATTCGCAGGTGTTCTTCCGGTCGTTCTCGAGACGCAAAGACAACAATGTATTACGTGACACGAGCAAACTGGCAAACATCTGGTCGTCAGTGAATTACTGTGATATCCTTTTGTTCAGGTCGCATAGATGTTCAATATTTAGTAACAACTAGGTGAAAATGAAATTTTAATAATCGCTCGCTTAATATTGTGCCCAGTAGATGGCAATAGGCTCGCCTTCTATTACATCGGGACCAAAACGTAACTGGCGAAGTGTGGATGTGTAATACACCTCCACCTTCCGGGATGAAGGCGTGAAGTAATGTTATGAGTTACGCTAGGTAAAAATCTGCTCATACTTAACGGACTCCAGCAAATGGAACTGAATATTCCATTCACTATTTCAGCTAAACATGCTGTCTCGTATGCTAAGCAAGAATAGTTTCAGATCGAAAAACAGTTGCCGCGTTTAATGCCTTAAAACGAACAAAACAAAAATTCTCCTACAGCATTTCAAAGTCCACTGCCGGAGTTAATCCTCTCCTAATTTGGTTCACAGTAGCACTGTGAATCGATAGAAGGATTTGGCGCACTATACGACGCTGGCCAACGTGGTTAGTATTTGTAAGTAAATTAAATAATTTCTGGTCGTGTCTAACATAATATTTTACACTAGATGAACCTTCGGTTACACCCGCGTTGTTTCTATTAGGGCAACGGCTCCGCACCCGTGGCTCATTGCTGACGTGATTATGTTATAAGTATAGCCTATACATATAGCCTTCCTCGATAAAAGAGGGATCCAATACAAGAATAATTTCATTATTTAAATCAGACCAGAAGTACCTGAGATAAGGGCGTTCAACTAAACAAACAAGCAAACTTTCAGTTTTATTACGTTAATGTTATTTATTTTATTCTATTTATAGACCCACGCCTGTATCCCTGAAGTGGTAGGCAGAGGTGTAATTATTACACCCACATTTCGCCATGAATTTTTATGTCCCACGTAATAGGGGGCGTAAATATATTAATGTAGCGTAAAGAATGTCTAACTCTACTCAAATACGGCATATCTTTTAAATCATCAAAATACAACAATAAAGTGTCTCATAGAACACAACCCTCACTCCATTAACCAAATCTTCCATAAACCAAACACCGTTTAAATCGAGCGTTATGAATGCACCATAAACTAGTACGTTAGTACTTACAGCATAGTTCATAAACTATTATCTAAGCCACGGATCTAGATACGCGATAGCAGAAACAAGTAATGCAGTAACTTTGCGTTTTCATGTCGTGCACTGTGCAGTATTTTATACCACAATATAAACGTACGAGGTGCCAACACCTACCTCAAAGCGTTTAGTTTTAGTTTCAAATCGTGTTTCACGTGAAGCTAGGTGTATCTTGTCACGACGTTTTGGTAGAAAGCTCTTTATTTTGACGAGACTGCATATAACCAGTAGGCAGCTATGGTTATGATTTGGTGGAAATTTACTCAGCTGTTTACGTATTTGTAGTAGCATAATAATGCACAATCATAGGCAGCATAGTCCGTGTGGTGACGGATTAAAAATAAGGAATGTCACCACCCCGTATCATCCCATAGATGTCGTAAGAGTCGACAAAGGGAGCATATTATGCAGAGAACAGCACTGTAACAGAAGGAAAACTTGATACAAACCCTATACAAACCCGTTTGGCCAGCGTGGTATAGTAGGCCAATTCCTCCTTTCAAATTTGAGGCCTAGTCCAGCAGTGGACTGTTAAAGGCTGATGATGATGAGACAGCATCCACAATCTGCAGCTCTAATATAATTGCCAATTATAAATATAATTAAGTACTTATACATATGTACATCCAGATTCTTTCTTTGGATTCCCTTACAAGTAAGTATCATGAATGCTAAGGTAACTGTATTTCTGCTATGGCCGGTTGGCAAAAATAATTAAAGACTAAGAGGAACAAAAGATCTTAAAATAACTAACGGGTTTCGCGCTAGAATGGCGCCGATTAAAGTCGACATTGGAAGAACAAAAAGTCGACGTTTTTTTATTTGCTTATAACGGCAATAGGAATTAAGTAACAATAATCTAACTTACAATAATCAAAATAATACACTCTAAACACCTAACCATAGCTCAGAATAGTTTAATACAAAACTTCACCACTGTTCATCACTGAAAATTGATCAGCACATAAATCACAGCAGCTGAGCAACGACGAAGTGATTTTTGTGCCGTTGTAACATCCCAGAATTGAGTGTCTGTTTAGTAGTATTGTGGGATCAACCCAGAAAACTTGTATAGAGTCATGAAGTATGCAACTGAAAGACCCCACGCAATTAGTTTGCGCATCTTCCAATATTCGGCTCGTTATAACCACAAGGTTTGAAGAACCATGGGAAGTAGGGAGAGGATCAGATTGTCTTCACGGTTCAACTACGCCACCGAATCTGATGCGATTCATTGTAAAGCTTGAACAATCCGTATACCCCAAAGAGAAGATAATACGATCTTATTGTATTTAAGTATTTAATTCCTGGAAAGGTAATTATTGGCGTGTTTCTAAGAAGTTTGTTATACTTGTTTGTAAACCTTTACCTATACTTAACAGGGGTTTTCCCAAGTGGCGTCATTGATTTGAATAGACAAGTTTGTGTGTGTCTGGAATATATTCCAAAATTCTTTATAGGCATTATCTATTCAGAAAGAGTTTAGCGGAGGTTATCTATAATGATAACCTTTTCATTCGTTCTCCGCGAGACAAAGAATAAGTAAACGAAACATGCGAAAAAACCGCATTGCATATGCGAATTAAAGCGTCAAACATTTATACATAACTAGTCGACGCCAGCGGCTTCGCACGCACATATTTTCGAATTGCCCGTTTTGCCCGATCCCGTGGGAATTTCGGAAAATCTCTTCTTAGTGCACCACTAAGGTCCCCAAGGAACATACATGCCAAATTTCAGCTTCCTGCGCCCAATAGTTTCGGCTGTAGCGTGTCTGTCAGTCAGTCAGTAACGCAAGGATTTTATATATTAAGATTATACAAACTTTCGTTGTGAGGATGGATAAATCTTATTACAGCACTAAGATAAGATGTTAAATAACGTATTTTGTATACTGTCTCGCTACCCGTGTTTCCTCTCAGAATTAGTCCAGATTAAGCGGTCAAAGTACACCACGCTGGTTTGTGCGGTTTGATAAAAATTACACGTTTCACCCGACGGAAACAACTCATGTGGAATATATTGTCGAGTGTATGCAGCGAAAGCATTTGAAGATTGCAATACTAGGGGCACTCTATTACAAGGTCTGCTAGATTGGTTGGTAAACTTATAAGTTGTAAGGCAAAGCAGTTGTAAGGAGGGAATCCTTATAGGTATACGTTATACGTTAAATCCTTATTATTAGATCCTTATTTTTATAATTACTTGTTAATACCGTAAATAATACAACAGATGGCGCTAGCAACGAAAAATGGGAGTCGATGGTAGCGACATCTTACGTCTCATTTTGTAAGCAATGTTATTTAAAATTAAAAGAAGAGATGGCGGTATAATAAAATAGCATTCTGTCTAAAATGTTAATAATGTTATAATATTTGACCTTGTCGCCCATGTGTGCATTTCAAGGTTATAACACGATCTACCGATCTAGTACCTATTTTACGTAATGTACCGGTGGCGTTTATTTATCTAGCGATATTTTTATAACTTCGTGTATAAGTTGAGAACCAATCCAGGGCTCCAGTCGAGACCTTGAGATGGGAGAGGATAGATAAAAGGACATCGTGACTGACGGTATTGAAAGCATTAGAAAAATCGATCAACACTGGAACATTGATTTCGATGTTCTCCATAGCCTCTCGAATATCGCCAGTCACTTTGAGGAGGGCGGAGGTAGTGCTATGACCAGGCCTGAAGCCTGACTGAAATGGACTCAACAAGTCATTGTGGCAGACAAAACGAGACAATTGTTTGCTTACACAGGCCTCAAGCACTTTGGATAGGATAGGAAGGGTAAGATGGAAATTGGGTGGAAGTGTTGAAAAAGAGTAGGATTGGTGATTTTGGGCAGAGGAATTATATGGGCTTTGCGCCACAAGGAAGGAAAGGTGCCACAGGTAAGGGAAAAGTTTATAATGTGCGATATTGCAGGTAGCTAATCTAGGATCGTTGTAATCATACTACGGCCAGTGTTGTCGCATCCCACAGCATTGGACCTCATGGAGAGGATTATCTTTTTGATCTTGGCCGGCGACTCTGAAGAAAAGAAAAAATATTAAATTTTGGGTTGAGGTAACCCGGCTAAATAGTTGACTATGAGACTCGTAGTTTGGTGATCCAGTGAATCAGTAGAGATGAAATGTTTGTTGATATCGTCCAAACTAAGAGTCCCATGGGAGTCTAAAATGCTGCTGTTTGCCAATACCTAGAGTTCCAAGGAACTTCCAGATATAAGCAGCTGATGAAAAGCTGATATTATCGAGAATATGTCGGCGTTTAGCGTTGCGTACCATCTGATTGCGCCGATTCCTAATTATGTTGTGCCTATGTGTTGCATATTCTGCTACAAGAAAGAGCTAAGAATTTAGGTGACAGGTACAGGTTACTACTTTTCTAATACTGTAAGTAAGAAACTTAAATATGAGTGTGAGTTCCATCAACCGATCACGATGTTATTTTACATTATCAATGCCACAGAAAGGGATACTTAAAGGATACCAACTTCCACGCGGGCGAAGCCGCGGGCACAGCTAGTAAAATATAAATTCGAATAATTAGTAGTATAATTGAGCATTAAAAATAACGATTGTTCAAAAAGTATAAAAGTTCATAAAATCTCAATCACAACTCTTGGAAACAAAGGTTGTGAAGCCCTGAATGTGTGTTTACAAAAAGTCTATCTTCTCCTGGCACCAGCTATAGATATGTTTCATTGCAAAGTAATAATTATGTCAATTGATCGAGTTTTTGTCGATATATGCGCTGTGAACAGAGTTTTGTGGCACTTACTGGAACACGTCAGACGCCTGGAACGTCAACATTTTACGTTAATCCATTGAAACGTTTCATTCTTGGGCTTAGCGGGCACTTTTTCTTAATTTTTTTATCGAATTTGATTTATTTATCGCATTAGAGGATGAAATAGTGATTTGTGCAACAAGAGAGCAAAGTTGCTTTTTGTTTCGAGTGCTAATTTTGAGTCCCAAGCAAGCGTTTCACGAGCGAGCAATTCACGAGCGTAGCGAGTGATTCAAAGTTAGAATTCTGAGCGTAGTGAGGGACTCAACACCATGAGATGCAAAAATCTTTGCTCTCGTGTAGCACACATAACTTTTCACCTCAGCAGTGAGAACACATATTACTAAGGAGACATAGAAATGAACAGGAAAAGATTGAGATAACGTTACGCTATACGCTATCAGCATCAGCGAAATTTTTATTTCAGCTATTTTTTTCAATCGCGTTTTGATACCGCGTCCCTGATGAAATTCCAAATAAATATGTATTGGTTAAATACCAATTTAATTGTATTAATTAGACTTATTTTTATTAAAATCCAATAATAAATTACATATGTAAACAATAATATATAAAAAACGTAATTTCGTATTACAATTAATATTTTTAAATTTTAGGGTATCATGCGTTTCCGAACGTGTTTTCTTTGAGGTCGAATTCCAAAATCAAATTTCGAAGGAGTGTGTTTTTTTCACTTGCTTTTTTATATGCATGTGAAAGAGACAGAGCACAGTAAAATTCGAATATTTCATAGGAGACCGGCCAAAGTTGGCTTGAACGTGAACAATCGTCTTTAAAAAAGTAAATTACTCAAAGTTTTTGTTTTAATATAGTATAAATATTGATCGCTATTCAGTAGTATGAAATAAACACATAATAATAATTCCAATTCAAACTCATTTATTCATGTAGGTTACAAAAGCAACACTTATGAACGTCATTTCTTTTTTTACTACCAGGTTCGGCATGGTAGGGCTATGAGAAGAGCCTGGAAGAAACTCATGCCACTCTTTTTTAAATCTGAATCTTAAGCTTACAATTTGTGGTACCATGATTGCTGACACAGCCAAAACACTTCGCGACACTGATTAGAAATAAATGGATATGAAAAAAATGTGAATAGTACGACAACAAAACACTATAGCGACAGCAGTATAGATGTATCAGCAACCAATAGATTAAATAATTCTGTAAAGGCGACAAGTGAACAATGATTAGATCAGGGAAAAAAACTGATATATTAGATTCAACAAATTATAAAAAATATATAATGGATTTTAAAATACTTTCATTTGATTATAAACGTGTAGGTACTTCAATGGACTATTTGAATGGTTGGTTTGTTTGTAAGTAATCGGTGGAAAATATCGTTAAAAAGTGTTTAACAAAATCACATTTTAAAGCGCCATCTACCTTCCTATCTATAACTAATCGCATCAACATCAATCGTTCCACGCTTGTCTAGTGTGAGCGATACCATATTTCCGTCCCTCTCTATCCCACTCCCTGGAAGAGGCACTGCCTTTCGCCTGATTGGTCGCCGCGATCGTCGACGCGAGTGACAGTCCAGAACTTTCAAGAACATCCGATTCGCGATACGCGTCCGCTAGACCGGATCACCCGCGCCGCTCCCGCTATAGTTATTACCTCTTAAGAAACCGCTCGCAAGTGGAAGTGACTGTGTAGTGAAGTGAAAACAAGCAGCTGCATCACGAAACCACCAGGAGACTGCCCTTCGGAAACGAAGAAGATTGCCATATAAGGTAAGTGATCTCCATCCTTGAAATATCCTATACCCACTCACAATCACCTCTTCCTACATCCTCTTCCTTTAAATACAGTCCATTTTTTCCAAATCGCCTAGAACCTACCTACGGTTATGTTGTCTCGCCGAACCATTTTTTTGATCCATACGAGTCGGATTCATTTACGTTTTTATACGTTATATCGCTATACCTAGGCAGTTATAGCACCTAGCTATACTCCTAATATATTCACATAACCGTCACATGGTTATTTCCGCCCGCATCAGTAGTTAAACTTTTATGTAGCCACCTACTTATTAAATTATTAATTCTGGAACTATCATAGTTGTCTTATAAATCTCATATTTCAAGCAACTTTTAATTCCTCAGCTCTAAAGTGTTGCCTACTTAGCCTACTTAGGTAAAATAATAGATACATTAGATATTCTTATTTTGTTTCGGTCTCATTAGCTTATACTTACGTAAGCATGTCACAACAAAAGAAGTCACGCGTGTCGGAAGACAAAGAGATGACAATCTTAGAAGCAAAACGCAATATTTTATTTGAGCGCATTCAAAACATCTATGAACGCTCAAAAACCGCGTCTATGTCTGACAGTAATAGCGAAGCATTTCTCAGTTATTGTATGACAGTAGATAGTATTCGAACAGATTTTCATAAGTTGTTACAAAGTGGTACGTAGTGAGCAAAATAACTTACCGCCCGCTATTGAGACGGTATTTGGGTATGTGATTATGGGTACCGTACCTACATTACATACTTCTCAATACGTTACGTCTTGCTGTTGTTCTGTTCTTCAAGAAAACAATATTGACTCTCTTTTCAAGCGATTTTGGGAGCTTGAAGAGGTTACCGCACCGCCCTCGATGAGCCGTAAAGATCTCGAGTGTGAAGAGCATTTCCGCGCTACCACTGTTCGTGACGACAGTGGCAGATACGTTGTGGCGTTGCCATTCTGTGGTGACCCTTATTCGTTAGGCGACTCGTACGCTGCTGCGCTCAGACGTTTCCATTGTTTGGAACGTAAACTTGATGCATCACCTAAGTTACGCAGCGCCTATAATGACGTCATTCGTGACTACATTGATAAAGGTTTTTTGAGTGTAGTTGTAAACAACGAGGGCAACTCTCTGCCCTCATATTATATCCCGCATCACGGCGTAGTTCGCGAAGATAAAACCTCTACTAAACATCGTGTGGTTTTAGACGCTAGTTGTAAGACTACATCGGGTCAGTCGATTAATGACATTTTGCATGCCGGCCCCAATCTACAGGGTGTTTTATTTAACATCATAATAAAGTTTCGTCTTTTCCAAATCGCTCTGTCAGCTGATTGCCGCCAAATGTTTCTCAATATCGGCGTTCGCGAATCTGACCGTAGATTTCAACGGGTCTTTTATCGTTTTGACAAGAAAGAACCTTTATCTGTGTATCAGTTCAATCGTGTTTGTTTTGGACTCAAGTCTAGCCCATATCACGCGTTACGAGTTGTTCGCCAGTTGATCGCTGATGAAGGCGATCACTTTCCCGCCGCAGCGGCTCTTGCCACTTCCGCTTTGTACATGGATGACATTGCCTGTAGTGTCATATCCGCTCCGCTAGCAATTTCGCTTTGTGAAGAGCTTATTCAGCTTTTCAAGCGAGGCCAGTTTGATCTTGTCAAATGGACAAGCAACTCTAAGGAGGTTCTCGCACGCATACCAGATTCTCATAAGGCTTCTCCAGACATTGAGTTTGAGAAGTCTGTACCGCATAAGGTTCTCGGTTTACGCTGGGACAAATCCTGCGATAGTTTTCGGTTTGACGTCTCACCACCAGATGATAAGTGCACCAAACGCACTATGCTGTCCACAGTGGCTCGACTATGGGACATAATGGGTTTTGTGGCTCCCACAATTTTGTACGCCAAGCTCTTGATTAAAGAGCTTTGGCTATCAAAGTGTGAGTGGGATGAAATACCCCCTGACCATATTGTCGCCGCTTGGGGCCAGTTTTTTATTGAACTTACCGCGCTCAATCAAGTTAGTATTCCGCGTCATCTTGGGTTGGTAGATGGATGTACCATCAACTTGATAGGTTTCGCTGACGCCAGCGAGCGTGCTTACGGCGGAGTCGTATATCTGCAGGTCCGCATTGGTTCTAACTACTCGGTGCAGTTAGTTTGTGCCAAGTCTAAGGTCTCGCCTGTTAAAACAATTTCAGTTCCGAGACTGGAGTTGTGCGCGGCCCTTCTGCTGTCTCAGTTGCTCCGCAAGGTTCAAGACACAGTTTTGCCCCACTACCCCATTTATAAATTATACGCATTTTCCGACTCCAAAGTAGTGCTCGCTTGGATTCATTCTTCTCCTCATCGCTGGCAGACTTTTGTCGCCTACCGTGTTAGCAAATTGATTGAACTGGTTCCTGCTACTTGTTTCAATCACGTCGCGGTTATTGAGAACCCCGCAGATTGCTTGTCTCGTGGTGTCACTCCACTTAATCTTCTGCATCATCCATTGTGGCGTCGTGGACCTTCTTGGATCTCCCATGATCCGTCAGAATGGCCCATGCAACCCTTTGACCACAGTGCAGAAGACGAAGATGTACCCGAACGGAAGTCTGTTTCTTATCCCGTGATTGCTGAGGTTGCGGAGTCTCCCATCTATGCACTCGCACTACGCATGTCATCGTGGTCTAAGTTACTCCGCGCCATCGTTTATGTCTATAGGTTTCTTAGGCACCTACCTAATGAGACTTTTGTATCAAGTACTGATATCAAATTCGCAGAATGTAAGTTACTACGAGCTGTACAAGCTGTTCATTTTAATAACGACATTCAAAATTTAAAAGACAATGTACCTTGTTCTCCCGCTATCCTTAAACTCAAGCCGTTTCTCGATGAACACGGCGTCATACGCGTTGGGGGTCGTCTGTCAAATTCGGATGAACCTTATAACTACAAACATCCTTGTATTCTGCCGCGACATGATCATGTTGTCGACCTTCTTGTTGATTTTTATCACAAGAAGCACCTCCATGCCGGTCCGGAGTTGCTTATGTCCTTACTTAGGCATAAGTATTGGATTTTAGCCGCTCGACGAATTCGTCACAGAATACATAAATGTAACGTCTGTTTCAAATTTCGTCCGCGTCCGACTTTCCCTCCCATGGCCGATCTCCCTAGCCAGCGCGTCAACCAGGTTGCTAAAGCGTTTACACACACCGGTTGTGATTACGCAGGACCACTGCAGTATACGCCAGTGCGTGGTCGAGGTGTTAAAAGCCGTAAAGCCTGGCTATGTATTTTTACATGCTTAACGACGCGCGCTACGCATATTGAAGTTGCGACAGATTTAAGCACGGTGTCATTCCTGGCAGCCCTTAAACGATTTCTCTCACGGCGCGGCCCTATACAGTGCTTGTACACGGATAACGGCACTTGTTTTGTGGGCGCAAGCTCTTATTTACACGACCTTTATAAGTTTCTCAGGGAAGAATATCGTACTCGTCTTCAGGAAGAACTTTCCAGAAATCATATTGACTGGAAGTTTATTCCACCAGCATCACCACATTTCGGTGGATGTTGGGAAAGCATGGTCAAAGTAATTAAAACGCATCTCTTCAAGGTTATAGGTCAACAGATCCTCTCTTACGAAGAGCTTTTAACTATCCTTGCACAAGTCGAGGCACTGATCAACTCGCGTCCGCTCACGGCATTGAGTAGTGACCCTGCAGAACCATCCGCGTTAAGCCCTGCACATTTTCTGAACACAGTGCCATTATCGTCATTTCCGGCTCCTGAAGCAGACTCTTCAAGCTTGCTCCAGAGACATACTCTGCTGGATAAACTTGTGCAGTCATTCTGGCGGCGCTGGCGTGCGGAATATCTACACCAGCTTCAGGCTAGATCCAAGTGGAATAGTCCTGCATCCCCTATACAGGAGGGTACGTTGGTCGTCATAATACATGATAATGCTCCGCCGCTTTCATGGCCGTTAGCCATCGTAGAGAAATTGCATACTTCCAAGGACGGTACAACTCGCGTTGTTACCGTGAAAACCGCCAAAGGGAGTTACGTGCGCCCTGTTGTACGTCTCCGTCCGCTTCCAACTCAGTGAGATCTAGCCTGAAGTTGGACCTACCTCTTAGTTTAAGTATTTAGTTAGTAGTTTTCGCTATTATTGCGTTTGTAGTTGTCGCTAAAGTTAATTTAGATTAATTCTATTGTCATATCGCTGTCTTAGCTTATTGATGGGTTATGCGGTAGTACACCCAACATAGCTAAGTTCAATTCTATTTTTTTTTTAAAGGCAACCCTTTAGGGCCGGGGGGACATGGTAGCGCCATCTACCTTCCTATCTATAACTAATCGCATCAACATCAATCGTTCCACGCTTGTCTAGTGTGAGCGATACCATATTTCCGTCCCTCTCTATCTCACTCCCTGGAAGAGGCACTGCCTTTCGCCTGATTGGTCGCCGCGATCGTCGACGCGAGTGACAGTCCAGAACTTTCAAGAACATTCGATTCGCGATACGCGTCCGCTAGACCGAATCACCCGCGCCACTCCCGCTATAGTTATTACCTCTTAAGAAACCGCTCGCAAGTGGAAGTGACTGTGTAGTGAAGTGAAAACAAGCAGCTGCATCACGAAACCACCAGGAGACTGCCCTTCGGAAACGAAGAAGATTGCCGTATAAGGTAAGTGCCCTCCATCCTTGAAATATCCTATACCCACTCACAATCACCTCTTCCTACATCCTCTTCCTTTAAATACAGTCCATTTTTTCCAAATCGCCTAGAACCTACCTACGGTTACGGTGTATCGCCGAACCAAAGCGATTGCCGAAACCTGAAAGTAGGTAGATATTTTTTAATATCTTTTTTATTAGGGTTCCGTACCTAAAAGGTAAAAAACGGGACCCTATTACTAAGCCTCCGCTGTCTGTCCGTCTGTCTATCTATCACCAGGCTGTTTCTCATAAACCGTGATAGAAAGTGGAAATTTTCACAAATTATGTATTTCGGTTGCAGCTATAACAACAAATACTAAAAATAAAAATAATGAAAATATGGGGGGGTCCCATACAACAAACGTAATTTTTAAGCAATGTGTTACTCGATCTTAATAAACAGGTAGAAACTTAAAAAGTATTTAAGTATACATACAACGAACGTGATTTTCTTTTATAGATGATGGTACGGAACCCTTCGTGCGCAAATCCAACTCGCACTTGCCCAATTTCAGTTTATATATTTTTCAGACGACAGTCATAATTAACGTAAAATAATGATACCTATTATTTTTAATAATATCAAAATGGTAGTATGTTGGGTATTTATTTTCATACTCCAGCAACACTTGACTAACTTGTCAATTCTGTTACTACCGTCATTCGCTTTGCGTTCGATTGATCGTATTATGGATTTGAATTTGTGTTAGCTGTTCTTTTTTTATTTGTGCTTTCTAAAAATACCCTTCTCACAGTGAGAAGAGGCTCGTGCCCAGCAGTGGGACAGTGTATAGCGCTAATGACAACGAGTGAATAATTAAAATAAATATTTATTTTTAACAATGTGTTTTATTTTATTATTTAACTGACTTGGTACTAAACTTCAAAGTTTAATGTTTTCTACTTAGTTTAGGCTATTGAAAATTAATATTGTATTTCCAATTGTTCACGCCCAGGTCAAAGTCCCATACATTGTTTTCGGTCTCCTTTATGGCTGAACAATCAATTCGTGGCACTGAAGATTGAAAAATTAAAAAGCTACTTTGACCCACGCTCGAACCAAAATCGCGTTTGGTTCACTGTTGTCTCGCAGCAAAAGCGGCATGTTTGAGCTGCTGAGGTGCAAAAGATATTTTTTGGATGGCAAGAAAAAGTTAGTTTAAAGATCAATGAAAGTTTATGGCGTCACAACGCTCGTCCTGCGGTCGGTATTTCGGAAAAGTGGTTGCAGAATTGCAGATGGCAAACTATCGGTCAGACAGAAGATTCTTTACACCTACTTACTTAATAAAAATAAAAAGCGGCTTCTGACGAAGGTAACCCGAAATATTATTTATTACCGTAATTTTAATGGATTTTGTTTAAAACTTTGCTGGCCAAGTGCGGGTTGGCAGACTTCAGATGTCTTTCGAGAACGTTATGGAGAACTTTCAGACATCCAGCTTTCCTTACGATGTTTTCCTTCACCGATAAGCAAGCGATAATTAACAATTTAATACGCACTTAACTTCAAAAAGTCATTGGTGCGTGCCGTGGATTCGAACCCGGAACCCTTTACTTGGCAGTCTGTCGGTCTCTCCACTCGGCTATCGCTGCTTTTTAACGAAAATACCGCCGGGAAATTCGACCACTCAAACACAAAAGCCAATATGTTAATGTTTGTAAAAATTGAACATTTCTGGACACGACTGGAAGTAAATACCTATAAATTCTAATACTTAGTAGATAGCATGATTGAGCATTGAAGAAAAAAAAGACTGTTTAAAAAGTATAAAAGTTCACTAAAGCATAAAATCTCAAACACAACAGTTTGAAACAAAGGTTGTGAAGCCCTGAATGTTAGTAAGTAAGTAAGTAAGTAATTCGTTTATTCTCACATCATAACAACGTACAATTATTAGGTAAACATAAACAGGTGCATATAAATACAGTAGGTAGGAAGATACATAATGTCATTTAATTCATCACCCCCGACAATTTTCAGCCATACCCACATTCAAAAATATAACTGTACGCCGCCGATGTGACAGGCAGACATTCAGCGATGCGTCGTTCCTGACGTTAGCCGCGATACGACTTGCTGGTTTTCAATGCCTGCCCCAAGTGACGTCAGTGATGCAATAAACATAAAGTACATAATTATAAAATTAACTAGTCATTAAAAAAACAAAATAAAACAGCTTTAATTTATGTGTGTTTACAAAAAGTCTATCTTCTCGTTGCACCAACTATAGGATAATTATTGAATTCAGCAAAGAGTTTACATACACATACCCGCTTGCCGGCGCTAGAACATCGGAATTCCCGAACGCCCGGCGGCTCACGCGATGACGTAACGCCACGCGCCAGATGGCCGCACTCAACAAAACATTTTTTGTTTACTCGTTGGCGACGGGCGTAATCTCAAGTTATGTTTTTGTTAGAGCTTATGAATGGCCGTTTCGGGTCGTGTTAAGTGTTTGTTGATATTTCGTCTCTAATTTATTATAATAAATGGTAAACATTGACTATGGTTGAAAATAAACATTATGTGAACTTTAAAAATTATTATTTCGAAAAGTAAATCGATACCATATATATTTTATGGTTTTTATTGGTGGTAGGGTTCTATCTTCATACGAAAAAAAATACAAACACACGTCATAGTAAAAAAATATTTATTTACAGGCATAAAACTGGCACAAAACATTTTGCCGACGGTTAAAATTTTTTAACAGAATTAAATAAATTATTACGACTATACAGTTTCATGAAACTTAAAAATATAGTTACTATCTGAAAACTACATTCATAGAGGAACTTGTGCGTAAATATTAAGTGCATAGGTCTATTCAATACAGAAATACATGGTATTGATTGAAGGAAAACAAAAGTCGGTTGCGACTTACATGGCACCGAAAATCACACAGAAATTGAAATATACTTACCTCTGGGTAAAACCCCGTTGCACACACATTACCTATATTATAATTAACCAAAAAATCAGTAATTTACTCAAAAATACTCACCCGTTAGCAAAAATTTTTTTTTTCTGTAACAGCAAAATATGCGGCGTCGCGAATTCAGTGACACTGACTTTGAGAAATTATTTCTTAACCACAGACAAACTTTTGACGGCTAGTGTTGCAATTTTTTAAGGCAGATATTCTTGATAGTTTAAATAGAAAAGAGAAAACCGATTCAAAACACAGAGGATTATAGGGATTAAGCAATATTATGACGACCAGCGCTATCACCCCATTTGGGGTGAAGAGCCGTCAACGGTGAAAAATGTCTTCCACCCATTTGGGGTGATGCGCCGGCAAGCGGATACATAACGTCACGCCTTTTATCCCCGAAGGGGTAGGCAGAGGTGTATTTCTACACCCACTTTTCGCCAGATATACTTTGGTCCCACGTTATAAGGGGCGAGCCTATTGCCGTACCGGGCACATTTCCAGACTCCGTGCTGCTACTGAGAATTTCGTGACAGAAAAACCCAATAACACTGCCCGACCCAGGAATCGAACCCGGGACCTCCCGATCCCACGCGCACATTTGTGCCGCGAGACCAATGAGGCAGTCGTATAGGGTTTGATGTCAAGTTTTCCGTCTCTACGCAAAGATGGTATTTGCATCGTGTTATCCCTCAGTCGCCTCTTACGACACCCACGGGAAGATAGGGGGTGGTGACACTTGTATTCTATGCCGTCAACCACAAAGAGCTTATAAAACATTAATCATCATAAATATTTTATGGCGATAACGCTTATTTATTCTTTAGTAACCGACACTTATGGCAATAAAATAAAATGTATTAATTCAGGTCATCGACACAGCGATATGGCGGTAAACAAATAAAAACACATTAAAATTAACGAAAGCCTTTATTTACACTATCAAACATCAATGATTAAAACTTCCAAAACTGCGTATCATAGTCGTCCATATCAATTGAACTGCAATAACTTTCAGAAAGCCGAGGTAGGGATTCAGGGATACCTATTGGGTGCTGATAAATTTTGAATTATCATTATGCGTCCGCAGTTACGTGATAACGGATTTCATATATCACTTTTAGGGGGCTGTGCACAGTTTCCTTTAATACTTGCGCAATAAGTCTTCCGTGGCTGCGTAATGTATTCCGTGTGATACCGAACCTTTTTCTATTTTCATTCGCGGTTCACCTCCAAATCAGTAGGTAGAGGTAGGCATCTTCTAGAACGTTATATTATAGTTTCTAAGTATATATTCCTGCCTATTTGCTATGTGAGTCTGTGAGACGTGCATATAATTAAATCTCACTTACGTTTAAATAATTATAGTTGTTGTTACGAGATGGTACGTGGGTAGAGGATATCCGGGTGACTGGACCAGGTGGGAAAAATGATAGGACAGTCCCCTTCGTCCTTCCCCGCAGGGCGAAGGGACTCCATGAGGATTTTACAACCCGACAAAAAAAAAAGTGGGAAAAATGCACCACAACGCATACATCCGTTTAAAGTAGAACTTAGGTATGGTTTTTGTATATTTATAGGCATTTAGGTACATGTTTACCTCACTATGTTTTTGGCTAAATTGCCGAATTGTACCATACAGGTTTCAATTTACAAAATTAGTGTGGAATCGTAAATCGTATCTTATTATTTAGTTGACATAGAAACTTCTTTATAACTAGTACTTACTCTACACTACTTAAACCATTAAAAGTTCAGTGATTTCTCCTTCACGGTGTTGTATTATATTGAGTCTTCGCAGACATAGGTACGAAAAGACAGGCAGACTTTTTTTCCAAGGACCACAAACGTGTGTGTGTCGGTAAAACCATTTTGAACATTAGAACTGTTTTCCTTTCTATAGCTGCTTATTCTAGGTCAACGATCTCGCGTGTCACTGCAGTGCTAAAGTTCAGGCGCCGTTAAAGCTAAGTGCACATTAGCGAGAATTTGGTCAGTCCAACCGACACAGTCGGCGTTTCATTGCACCAGAGTTGCCCCAGTGGTAATACAACCTCGTTAGTATAACACACACTGTGATGTGTTGTTTCAATAATAATTAAGCAACTCTTCGTCTGCATGCGTGTATGTGATATAGGCATTCGTTATAATATTTTACCTCAGCTTAGTCTGTTTTCACACGCGCTATAATCTACAGATTATATAAATTGTTAATTACTGCTTGCTTGTCGGTGAAGGAAAAATCGTGACGAAACCTGCATGTCTAAGAGTTCTCTATAATGTTCTCGAAAGATATGTAAAGTAGAGAGAGAGTGAGAGAGACCCGTTCCCAGCAGTGGGACAGTATTTATTTACTTACTTATCGTGTTGATGAATGAAGTGTTGCCACACTTTGAATAGATTTGGCCCAAAACTCGGCCACTCGAATGGCAGGACATCAAACGTACACGACTCCGGGCCTGCGGGGCACGTTAGTAAATGGCCCATCGTCTGTGGCGACGCGTCACAGTCGCATTTATTTGTGCTTGGGTCTATAAATCTCCACCTTCACAGATTGTCCCAGGATCTACCAACCTTGGTACGCAACCTATTGAGCGCCTTTCAGGTTGGGACAGTAGGTATATGTACAGGGTTCATGATGATGATAAGCTAGAGATTAAACTTTCCTACGTAATTTCATTCATATTGTATACTAGATGATGCCCGCTGTTACACCCGCGTTATTTAAGGCTACTACTCCGCGCCCGTGGCTCATAGCGTGATCTTATATAGCCTATAGCCTTCCTCGATAAATGACCTATCTAACACTTAAAGACTTTTTCAAATCGTACGCGTAGTTCTTGAGATTAGCGCGTTCAACCAAACAAACAAACTCTTTATATATAAGTACCTATTAGAAAAATTAAACATGAAAAGAAAACACGATAGTTCAATACTTATATCCAAAACGTTGTATTTTACTAAACCTGGCACAGAAAATATTAGCCATTATTCTTCAAGAGCAACTCATTTCGGGCCTCTGACTTATGAGATCGATTTGTCACCTGACCCCGGAATGATCCTGATACAACCCCTCGCGAAACCCCTTTCAAGGAATAGCTGATATTATACACTTATAAACTTAAGTACATACATCTAAATGCACAATGAAAATGGTGTAATAAATAATTACAGGGACGGACGCAACCATGCCACCAAAGATGATGATCTACATTTACACGCCGAGGTTGAGATTTTGTGTTCAAGGTACACAATTGGGTACTATTAGGTATGTACTCTTTAGACGATACGCAAGTTGACATAGGTGCTTATTTTATCGTTTTGCTGGTGACTTCTTTACGATTGGTGATATAGTCTAGTACCTACCTAGTCAATAGAGGCGCATTTCCTATGGGCGCTCTGAAGACAAACTTTCTGTGACCCAAATGGCCGCTTGGCGGCGTGGCAGTCGCGCTGTGACAGCTGTCTCTACGAGAGCAAGAGAGAGGAACATTCCTTCTGTGGATCTTAACTACGAGAGCAAGAGAGACGGAAAACGACAGTGCCGCCAACGGATCCAACTACGAACTAAACTGGCGACAGTCGCCACTTGGAATCGGCACACGAAATCCTTAAGAGCGTATACGCCTCAAGCGGCGGCTCGAGTTTAGGTTTTTATAGTACCGCGGTCGCCCGCACACCGCGGATGCGAGACCCGGCGCACTATGACGGTATCGCGTGGAATAATAATCTTGATCCTTCTTGCCATACATGAACAGCATTCGTCTATGTAATACGTCGATTATGATATGATAGTATTCAAATTAATTATTTTCAATGCACATGCATTTAAATGTATCAAATATGTAAAGCTAGATATTATTTGTTTAGTAGGATGATGTTTCTCAGGATAACAACGACTATTTATAATAATTTGGCTCAGTTTTATTATAGGTATGATATAAATAATTTATAATTGTCATCTACATAATTTTCACATTTCAAATATATTGCGTTTTGCCTATTGCGTTATTATAATGCATGAAAACCCACGAATAACACTAAATACAAAACCAAAAGAGTCAGGTAAAAGAAAATACTTAATTAATTAAAAGTAAGAAAAAAATATACAATGTGTTAATTTGCATTTGCAAAATATTTTAATTATACAATATATATTGACTTAAAATTATTTCGCACAGTGTGCGATGATAAAAAGAGAAATACCTCGTTTTATTAAATGGTACTTAGGTAGTAAATAAGAAGGCCAATTCTCGTATTTTGTATGACATACATACATAGACTCACGCCTGTTTCCCCGAAAGGGAAGGCAGAGGCATATTAAACGCCCACTTTTCGCCAGTGCTTTGATCCCACGTAATAGGTGGCGAGCCTATTGCCGCTTATCGGGATATTTTGTTTGCCAGAGCTTCGTCCGTTGATCGGCAGGTGCTCCACTTGCAGGTGAGGTTGGCTTGGGACCCTAAGTTCTTGGTGGGAACCCTATACATATTTATGACATTGAAATTATATTTTGAACGAAATGAGATTAGATGTTAAATTGACTCAGCATTGGTGTTCTTCTAATTTAAATGTCATAATCATCTAATTTGACTTCTATTGTTCGACGTTGAAACGTTATTTAATTAACAACAGGCAGCGAGAGCCTACTAGGCTCTCTCGGCCTACTGGAGCTACCAACGGACTGCTATGCAGAGGGTATTGGGTTAAAAGAAACATGGTTTTATTTGTTGTTCTAAAACCAACTTCACGTTATAGCCTTTAATGAAATACCTCGGTTGGATGATATCAAATATATACAGACATTATATGCAGGACATCTTTGTGTTTTATTCTTATACTAGCTGTCGCCCACGGCTCCGCCCGCGTGGATGTCGGTTATCACGACAAAAACTATTCTATGTCTTTCCTCGGGTCTTTGATTGATCGAAGAATTTGTTATAATAATTGATCTCCTAACAGAAAACCTCATCATACTGGACAACTACTGCTGAACCGTCAAGAATGTATATGGTATAGTGCAGATGGGCTCTTATAGTTCCTCCAGATGTTTCATATCTTCGATTTTTATAAGACAACAGAAAATGCTCATCAGACTGAACAGCTTTTGCTACGACGTCAAGTCTGTACCTACATGGGCGGAAGTCCGTGCAGGTCAACTCATATTTAACACCACTGAACTGCACTGACTTCTACTCCCTACACCTGAGTCCGGTGCAGGGAGTGGCGAATGGTCTCAGGGGTAGCGCAGGTCGCAAAGATCCCATTAGGCAAGGTTGGTGGACTATCCTTCTCGAGGTTGCCGCCCGTTCTTGGTCCAATTCCTTCAGAAATGGATGCAACCAAAACCTCCAGCCGAAACACAAACAACATGTACATTACACACGCACATACACACACGTACACACATGCGCGCACACATCCACATGCAGGAACACATCTCTTCATCACGCCCCCTCGTGGTCGGGAGGGTGTGGGCTCGTAGTAAAAATCACGGGTAAGAGTAGCTGACCATTTGCGCTAGGACCTGCGCAGTCGAGCGCCGTACGCGGGGATGACGGAGTCCTGGGGGGTTGAGCCGAGCGGCGCTGGCGGTAATGTGACCGTGAGGCAACACGCCCTCTTTGGTCCTGATTTCACGCTAAACGGTAACCCCCGCTGTGAGCCGCAGCGGGGGAAATGGCCATCGTGTTCCGTCAGAGGGCCACAGGCTAGGGACGTAGGGTCCACATCAGCAGTCGGAATTTATTTCGGCTGTTGATGAGGTTGGTGAAGGCTATACGGAGGGCGCAAGCGAAGGATGACGGCTAGAGTTGGTAACTCGGCTCAGGCCGTTGACCCAAGCGGGCGCCCGAAGTCGTGCTGTAAACCAGCCCCGCGTTCCTATATCCCTCTGGTAATCCTAACGTCCGGTATGACGTTCCCTGATGCGGGCTCCATGGAGGGTGGGAAGCCAGAGGGATGAAGTCTTAGTAAACTTGTATGGATACCAAAATCCCAGTTATTACCCCAACTGCGACGGTGGCAGCGAAAGCTGTGCCCGCCGCATCAACCAAAACCAAACAGATGGTTGACGCCGTGGCCTCGGCTGCAGGTGTTAAACCATCCCCCAAGGACGAGACTTCAGCGCTGGCTAACGCTAGTACTGGTCCCGTCCTTACAATCGTCAGCCCGTTTGAAATCAAGCGGGCAGACGACTCCTCCTTCGCAGGCTGGCAAGTGGTAAGCCACCACAAGGGCAAGGGTAAGGGCAAGACCACCAATCCTGCCCAACACCCGCCCACCACACAACCGAGTGGCCCCGCTGCTACCAGCTCTGCGAAGAAGAAGAGGGCAAACAAAAACAAGAGACAGCGCCTGGCAATAAGGCGGAAGGCGGCACAAACCGCTGCAGCAGCCGG
Organism: Euclidia mi; assembly: GCA_944739405.2. Lineage (NCBI taxonomy): Eukaryota > Metazoa > Arthropoda > Insecta > Lepidoptera > Erebidae > Euclidia > Euclidia mi. The sequence continues at coordinate 62,798,926 of OX123195.2, forward strand.
TGCTGCCTCTACAAAAACAGCGGAGCAGGCCGCTATCGCAGGTCCCAGTAATGTGACCAGCGCGCAGCCTGCGCTCAGCAGTAGGGGGTGCACGAAGGCCGGAGGCAGTACAGGGAAGCCGCCTGCCGCTAAGCGGCGGGCTGGTCACCCTGGATGGCATCCAGCCCCAGCACCACCAGGAAACACGGCAGGTAAAACTGCCGAAAATAAGGAAAGAGGTGAGGCCAAACGTGCTCTCAACGAGACCAGCTCGCCTCGAGGGGAGCACAAGAAGCCCCGCCTCGACTCCTCCACGATACAGGGTAAGTCCTATGCACAGGTCTCCAAGGCATCTCTGGGCGTTGCAGTAACATGCAAGCGCACAGGGAACTTGCCGAAGGAGTTCGTGGACCGGATACTCACGGAGATTCAAAGGAAGATACTGAGTGACGCCTGGTCGACTAAAACTCCAAAACGCCCCGCCCCTGCGTTCACCGGGAAACCCATGTACGCGGACGGGGTCCTCAAACTCTGGTGCGCCGACGAGGCAACGCGTACCTGGCTGACGGAGGCGGTCTCTCTCCTGGTCCCACCACCGGGCTTCGAACTGGAGGTCAGGGGCCAGGAAGAGGCCCCGAAGAGAGTGCGGTGCGGCATTGTCGTTCCGAACGAACAGGGAGTCTGGGACGACGTGCGCGACGTGGGTCGGGCTCTGGAGTTCCAGAGCCCCTGGTTGGCGGTCGACAAATGGTCTCTGCTGCACTTGGAGAGACAGTCAGGTGGGTGGTTCCTGGTCGTGGGCGTCCCGGAGGAACAAGTCCCGGTCCTGGTGCAGAACGAGCGCCGCCTCGCGTTGGGGCTGGGTGCAGTCTACGTCCGGTTCCGGGACTCTACAGGCAAGTATGTCGACCATCCTCCGGGATGCGACAATGCCACACAGCAAGTCTCACCCACAGATGAACCCTCTGCCTAGTGACGTCAGCTGTCTACAAATCAACCTCCATCATATCCAAACAGCCACTGCACAACTGCGCAAAGGGATGGAGGTCCAACATTCAGCCATCGTGCTCATCCAGGAACCTTGGATAAGGGGTGGCCTCATTAGAGGCCTCTCCTGCCTGGGAGGTAAGATTTACTCTTCTACTGACCACACACATCCAAGAACCTGCATACTTACAACTAAAAACATCAGAGCCCAAGCTTTAATGGAGTTCTGTTCCAGAGACATCACAGCAATACAAATCGAAATAATACAGCAGCCAAGGAGTATAGCGGTCGTTTTCGCATCGGTCTACATGCCCGAGGCCGAAGACCCGCCTCCGTTCGACCTCACGCGTCTGGTTAACCAGTGCGAGAGAACCAATACGGAGGTCGTAATAGGAACGGACTCCAATGCCCACCACCAAATGTGGGGCATGGACTGCAACAATAACAGAGGTAAGTCATTGGTTGAATACTTATTCACCACTAATCTTACCCTATGAAACACAGGTACGGAGCCCACCTTCGTCACTAAACGTAGTCAGACAATTATCGACTTAACTCTCGCAACAGAAGGAGCGGCTAAACGCATCAAGGGATGGCACGTCTCGAAAGAGGCATCATGCTCAGACCACAGATGGATCAGCTTCTCCATAAGAGTCGATATACAGCCCACACAGCCCCGCAGGAAACCACACAACACTGACAAAGCAAAGTATGTCCTACTACTTAAAGATAAACTTACCCTTACGGCCACGCCGCCGGTACTGGGTGACACTGTACAGATCGACGATCAGGTATGTATACTGACGCAGTCGATGCTAGACAGCTATTATGCAGCTTGCCCGGAAACCACTCCGCCTTCAACCCCGGGGAAACAACCCTGGGGGGGCACTGAACTTGAACGTAAGCGCAAGAAGGTAAGAAAGTCTCTAAATAGGGCAATGAACACAAGCGCGGACGCAGATTGGGACGCTTATAAAGCGGCCAAATCAGACTACAGGAAATGCCTCAGATTCAGACGCACCACGGGATGGAGAAAATTCTGTGGGAGCATTGAATCTTGCCAACAAGCAAACCGGGTAAGGAAACTACTGGCCCAGCAACCAACGGTTGCACCAGGTACTCTCCGTAAACCGGATAACACATACACCACATCGGAGGAGGAGACAAGACGCGTCCTACTCGAAACACACTTCCCAGGTTGCGTCCTCACTCCGGTAATAACGTGGCACGATACACCAACAGTGGCGACCGAACACGAATGGAGACACGCAAACAACGTGGTCACAGAAGAAAAACTCCGATGGGCCATCGATAGCTTCCACCCCTTCAAAGCAGCCGGACTGGATGGCATCTTCCCAGGGTTATTACAATGGGGAGGAGAACCTGTCCTTAAAAGACTCCTGGCAATTATGACGGCTAGCCTGGCCCTCAGATATGTACCGAAGAGGTGGAGGGAAGTCAAACTAATCTTCATACCAAAACCAGGCAAAACAGACTATACCCATGCAAAGTCCTTTAGACCAATAAGCCTTACCTCCTTCATGCTTAAAGCCTTGGAAAGGCTTTGCGAGAGGGAACTAAGAAGTGGGGCTCTTAAGCACCTACCCTTACATGCCAACCAACATGCATACAGCTCAGGGAAATCGACGGAATCGGCCTTACATCAGGTCGTGAACCAGATAGAAGCTGCTATACAACAAAAAAGCACCTGCCTGGGCACCTTCATCGACATAGAAGGAGCCTTCGACAAGACAAACTTTTCCAGCATAAGCAACGCCCTAGCCAGGCATGGTGTGGACCAGATGCTCATACAGTGGATCCAAAACATACTCAGCAAAAGGGTAGTGCGCCTGCAAGGCGACACTCAGACAGCCTTGATAACTAAAGGGTGCCCGCAGGGAGGTGTACTCTCCCCGCTATTGTGGAACTTAGTCATCAATGAACTCATAGACAAACTCAACGCGAGATACTTCTATACAATTGGTTATGCAGATGATCTAACCATACTCACCTCAGGTAAGGTAACCAGTACAGTGTGCGACCTAACCCAACAAGCCCTACGCATAGTAGAGTGGTGGTGTAATGAGTATGAATTATCTGCAAACCCGACCAAGACCGAACTAGTTATGTTCACACACAAACGCGCGCTGGATACTTACCGATTGCCCAGGTTATTTGATACAGAGCTTAAGCTGTCTACCGAGGTCAAGTACCTGGGCGTCACTCTCGACAGCAAATTGACATGGAACAGCCACATGGAAAATAAGCTCAATAAAGCCAGCATCATCTTCTGGCAGGGCAAGAAGATGATAGGTAAACGCTGGGGCCTATCCCCAAAATTGTCTTATGGCTCTATAAGACAATAATACGTCCGATGGTAAGCTACGGCGCAGTAGTGTGGTGGCCTCGGACCAACCTAATAACAGCCGCCAACAAGCTTCAAAAGCTTCAAAGACTTGCATGCCTAGCGGCCACGGGCTGTATGAAAACAACGCCAACAGCGGCACTTGAAGTGTTGCTGGACCTGCCTCCATTGCACCTGTTCATACAACAGGAAGCAACGATGTCGGCAGTCCGGCTAAGAGCTCTGAAGCTCTGGAAAGACACTAACACACCGCACACTAACAACTTAAATACACTCTTCTAAGAAGTTCCTATCACACAAGCCATTGGCGACCGTATACCGAAACAATTTGTTTTCGACAAGAAATACAAAATCCAACTGTACGAGGACCTACACGAAGGAGCAGTTAACCACAACGAGTTCACGATCTTCACAGATGGGTCTAAAACAGATACAGGTACGGGTTCAGGAGTATTCTCCGAGGACCTAAACATCAACATCGCAGCACCGCTGGGAGCCTACAACACGGTCTACCAGGCCGAATGTTTTGGCATAATCCTAGCTGCCACAGCAATCATGGCACGTGAGGTAAGGGAACGATCCATTAGGATCCTCTCAGATAGTAAGGCTGTCCTCTCAGCCCTCAAAAGCCATACTATCACCTCGGCACTCACGCCTTAATGCCACCAGAAACTAACAGAGGTAGGTAAACTAAACAAATTAACACTGCAATGGATCAAGGGCCACAGTGGCTCAAGGGGGAATGACGCAGCCGACGTACTTGCCAGAAGAGGGGCCACTTTAGAGGTGGTGGGAGCCGAGCCCATTATTCCCCTCCCTTCTGGTTTTTATCGCAACCTGGTAAGAAATAGGACCAGGACCAAACACAACCAGTCCTGGATTGGTATTGAAACATGTAGGCAGGCCAAGGAGGCTCTACCCGCAGTAGACGGTAAGATAGCCAAACAAATCCTCCGGCTGTCCAAACAACAACTACGGACAGTCACGGCCGCCTACACAGGACACGGATTCTTTAATAAACACCTATTTACTATAGGTATCACCGACAGCCCGCTGTGCAGGGCCTGTATGGCAGCAGACGAGACGGCAGCCCACCTGCTCCTCGACTGCCCTGACAAAGATAAAGATAAAGATAAAGATAAAGATAAAGATAAAGATAAAGATAAAGATAAAGATAAAGATAAAGATAAAGATAAAGATAAAGATAAAGATAAAGATAAAGATAAAGATAAAGATAAAGATAAAGATAAAGATAAAGATAAAGATAAAGATAAAGATAAAGATAAAGATAAAGATAAAGATAAAGATAAAGATAAAGATAAAGATAAAGATAAAGATAAAGATAAAGATAAAGATAAAGATAAAGATAAAGATAAAGATAAAGATAAAGATAAAGATAAAGATAAAGATAAAGATAAAGATAAAGATAAAGATAAAGATAAAGATAAAGATAAAGATAAAGATAAAGATAAAGATAAAGATAAAGATAAAGATAAAGATAAAGATAAAGATAAAGATAAAGATAAAGATAAAGATAAAGATAAAGATAAAGATAAAGATAAAGATAAAGATAAAGATAAAGATAAAGATAAAGATAAAGATAAAGATAAAGATAAAGATAAAGATAAAGATAAAGATAAAGATAAAGATAAGAGATAAGAGATAAGAGATAAGAGATAAGAGATAAGAGATAAGAGATAAGAGATAAGAGATAAGAGATAAGAGATAAGAGATAAGAGATAAGAGATAAGAGATAAGAGATAAGAGATAAGAGATAAGAGATAAGAGATAAGAGATAAGAGATAAGAGATAAGAGATAAGAGATAAGAGATAAGAGATAAGAGATAAGAGATAAGAGATAAGAGATAAGAGATAAGAGATAAGAGATAAGAGATAAGAGATAAGAGATAAGAGATAAGAGATAAGAGATAAGAGATAAGAGATAAGAGATAAGAGATAAGAGATAAGAGATAAGAGATAAGAGATAAGAGATAAGAGATAAGAGATAAGAGATAAGAGATAAGAGATAAGAGATAAGAGATAAGAGATAAGAGATAGAGATAGAGATAAAGATAAAGAAACATGTGATAGTGTGATAGACTATGACACTATCACATGTAGTGTCACTATCACTGATAGTTATAGCCTATATGTTGCCTAGATCTAATAGCAATATAACAAAAGAAGTTTATTTTAAATACGTCCAGTAACTTCGGAGATTAGCGTGTACAAACAGACAAACTATATACATACAGACAGAATTTTTTTTTAGATCCTTGCTCCATTACTGTTTCTTAGTCTCCCTACAGCAGTAAAGCCAACTTAGTAAAAATTATTTTGTGCAAATAAAATATTTGCAATGTAAAAGCAGTTGCGCATGGAGTCTAAAATGAACCACTGGCTTTGCAACAACTGGCGAAGCAAGAAAATGTACCAATCGAGCCTTGTGGATTATCTGTTTATTAGTGCCATGCCAGATGGATTAATAGGTCCAAACACGATTGTGGAAAATTAATGTTCTAAAGTTGCCTATAAGAATGGCCTGGAGAATAGTATAAAAGCAAATAAAATACAAATATGGAAACATGATAAAAAAGTGAACTGACTAGTCTAAACAAATATTGTAATTGTTATTACCAAATTCAGGGGCAACGCCACGTTACACGCAAACAAAAGTGTTTATTTGCTGTGTGGAGTGGCGAAAGTATACCACTAAAAATAGAAATTATAGAAAGAGATGATGTTTTCTGGGAGAAGCTTGTGGCGTTTTATATGAATTGGCAGTTGCCTGAAATTGTTAAATCTCGTCGAGCTCAAGGGATGGTATTGCGAAATCACGGAGCGGAAAATGTCTCTTCAGTGCTTGAAGTTTCTACAATACCAAGGTTGGAAATTAAATGAAAATGTGCCTCGTGAACAACAGCAAATAATAAGTATTGAAGGCTCATCACCTCACACACTGCCTTTAACTTTCGATGAGAATAAAGAAAACCTGCCGGGTTGTAGCAGACAGCTAACTTTTGATGAGCTGTAAACTCTGATTTCGTTAGTAAATGTTAAATAAATATCTTTTAATATTTATTTTCTTTGAAACAACACATATTTTAAGTGAAAGATTTTTTTTATATTTTCCATACAAATATGAATGAGGAGAGCCAACGGAAAAGCAGTAACTCAAATATTAATTCTATTATTTGGGTTGGGTTTCGAAACGAGTCGCCTGAATTTGGCGGTATTGGTGGTGTAGAGGGCTTAAGGGAGTTAGTTTTAATCCCCTAAAAGTAATTTTGGCTGCCGGAGTTGCGTCTAAATATTTTTAAACAATTTCCAAAAATTCTTAGTAGTAGTTTTTATATTTTAGTACAGTTTTACAAATATCATTTTTAGGTTTTATGTGAAAAACTTGAAACGAAACGCAAACACGCCATCTTGGAATGATCATATTGACAGCTAATGTCAAATTTGTGCGTCATTGCTTTCAAGTGCCTAGGGTTAGGTGCGACTGTAATAAGTAACTAAATAGGTTATGTAAGGTTCTTTTTGACTCTTAATCCGAAAATAGGAACCCTGCGAAGCAGGGCTCCGTCAACCTTAATTTATTAAACTAGTGTAAAGAATGTGGAAGTTGGCAGTGCCATACACACCGATGTTTGGAGATTTTTTTTTCAGAGAAAACCAAGTATTTCCGGCAAGTGAAAATGGTGAGGGCGGGTTCCGAGACCTCCCCTCCTCCCCCTCAATCACTCACAACGCCTAAAAACGGCGACGTATTTTGAAACCTTTACCATAATAATTATACCTATAATAGCAATAAAACTTTAGCAATAAAACATCCAAAAATAAATAAAATAAATCAACTTTTACTAAACTTCAATTATTTCGTAACTCGCTTTAGTTGAGATACGGCTTTTGCGCTTAGTAAGGCAGTATTGTGGTTTTTAGGGTACCTACCGTAGCCAAAAATTGTAAAAGCCTTTTATATTTTGTAGGATAGTATATATAGGTAGTTTTTTTATATATTGTAGGAACCCTTATAGATTCGCCATGTCTGTCTGTCTGTCCGCCCGTATGTCACAGCCAATTTATTGCAAAACAGATTTGAAAACTGGCAGGAATGGAATTAGATGTAAAAAAAAATAATACCTATAACGTCTAATGTTAACCAGTTTTGCTCATGGCTCCACTGACAACAAAAATTGAGCTATGCCTATATTGTACAAACAGATTGATTTATGTAATATAAATTTTAATATCAGTATCTCAATTCAATATGCTAAAACGTTTTGCTTGCAATTTTGAAATATTGGAATACGGATGTCGCCAGAATACGGCCGCACACGACGAGAATGAAGGGGGGCGCCCCGCAATAGACGGAGCTAAGCGCCCTTCACCTCCCCTGCTTCACCCCCTCATTTACCAAAACAGTCGCTTAGGACAGCGCCTTAAGGTGGTGCAGAATTGAAAGTGATAGGTGCATTTTACTATTTAGATGTAACAAATGTAAAATAATATAACTACATATATAATTGGGATAGAATACATACAAGATATATAGTTCTACAAATACATACTTTAACATAATTGATATACTTACATGTACATAAAAATACAATATACTTACATAAATACTTAAAATATTGGATGAGAGTTATGTGCTGATTCCTTCAATCTCTCAAAAAGAAGCTCTCGAACGTTCATTTTCAATGTATAACGGTTGGTGGACAATCTGATTTCAGGAGGGAGTGTATTCCATAAAATAATAGACTGCACAACAAAAGAACAGTTAACGAACCCATTAGTGTGACTGGGCCAAGAAAGAAGAAGATAATGAGAAGAACGAAGATCTCTCTCATGAGTAGCAGATAGATATTGGAAGTGTGGGGTGAGATAAGTTGGAGGAGAAGGAGACTTGAGAATAGAGAAGAGAGTAGATTATATTTTTAGAGGATTTTAGATTAATTATTTTAGTTTTCGTAAATTGTTTGTAAATACATCATTATGTGTCAAAGTGCTACTAGATCGTAGTGGCACAGATTTTGTACGCCGAAACCGCTCATATCCAAGCGCTTAATCAGTAAAATGTCAGTATCATATATTATGATATGCGATGATCTGTCCAAAGCATATCAAAGCTAGTCATTAAGTAAGGGCGTCGTGTGAATTGTGATAATTATTGTGAATTAGTGTCGCAGGCAACTAATTATTTCGCAAATATTACCGAGTTAAGTATAGAACCATCAAGGATGTCGAATTATTCGCCTTTTACGACACCTACGGAATAAAATGAGGTATTATACAATTTGAAAATCCGTTACCACAGGGGTTGTATATTCTTGCCGGACACTAAAATATATATCGTTCACCTACGAAATTAAATTGGCTAAACTGGAACGTGAATCGCAATGGTGAGGTTAGGCCTTATAAAGAAAAATACCAAGCCCCTTCAAACTAAAATCCTGAATCTGCTACAGATTAAAGCAGATCAGCAAAACTCGACGCAACAATATGTCGCACCCTTTGTTAGCTAGCAATCTCGACTTATCCGAATGCAGAATGCTCAGCTAAGCTGAATACGGGTAATCATCAGCCACTACATGGGTGACAAATGCGATGAAATCACTTGGAGCATTTTACTTGATTTTAGGAATTGCCAAAAATAGTGCCAGATTGCCTCCGTGGTCTAGTGGATGCGTCTGCTTATCAGGAGGTCGTAGGTCCTGGGTTCGATTACCGGGTCGGGCAAAAGTGGTACTGAGTTTTTCTGCATTTTAGTAGCAGCACGAAGTCTGGCAACGTGTCCGGTAACGGCAATAGTACATGGGACCTAAAATTCATACTTAAGTGAAATGTGAGTGTGGGTATGAACACTTCTACATACCCCTTCGGGATGTATGTAGGCGTGAGTCTATAAAAGTTTTGTTCAGAATTGTATACTCATGGATAACACACAAGTAAGTTAATATTACACAAACCTACCTCTGTAATAAATGACCTTTTGTATTAAAAGCCCTGCTAAATAAGTGGAGGCGGAGAAAGGAAGATGGAAGGTATAGACAAAATTGGCCCACCGGAATATCTATATCTGAATATTTAACGAAATGAGAAATACTTCTGAGCCACTTTCCGTAAATACATATTCGATGCTCTCCCCAGACCACCCAGAAATGTCATACTGAATCCAACAACCCGTCATTTAATGTATTAATTTAATTTCTCTTTGTTGTCCTCTATTGTCACAAACATTAATTTACAAGTTAACAAAATGAATGTGGCTGCGGCTTAATGGTACAATTTAGTCCAATAATTACGGACAACGTCCATTGCATTCTCACTAAGTGGATACGAGAGGCAATTGGATGCAGATACAGCAACGTAACTGTAAATTACGATATGCATCTGTCAAAGCCAATGACAATTGTGTATGCTCATTCAAATTGGTTTATTAACGAGAAGAGGCGGTTTTATTACTAATTTGATTGCTATTATATTTGAGAGCACTATGGAGGCAACGATCGGAAGACCAAAAGACTGCTGCGCAATGCTTCAAACCTATGTCTATGTATCTCTGACTTTCCGAAGCTATGTGCGTACATACATACTTTTGTAGTCTTACGCCTGTATCCCCGAAGGGGTAGGCAGAGGTGTAAATATTACACCCACATTTCGCCGTGAATTTTTAGGTCCCACGTAATAGGGGGCGAGCCTATTGCCGTTACTGGGCACATCACCAGACTCCGAGCAGTCCGGGCTGCTACTGAGTATTCGGAAAAACCCAGTAACATTTTTGTCCGACCCAGGAATCCAACCCGGGACCTCCGATCAGCAGTCGCATACGCTATCCACTGGACCACGGAGGCAGTCTATGTACATACATACATATGTATATAGACTCACGCCTACTTCCCGGGTAGGCAGAGACTACAGAACGCCATTTGCAACGATCCTGACATACCACTCTTGCTTCATTCACTCCCATCAGATTCCTCATGCATGCTCTGCTGTTCAGGGTACTTCTAGCCTGTCCCGTTTTAAGGATGTCTCCAATCTGGTCAGAGAATGCCCGCCTAGGTCTTCCCCTTCGTCCTGTCCCATTCATTCTTGCCTTGTATATCTGCTTGGTCAATTTTTCGTCATGTGCGTATTAAGTTGTTAATCATCGCTTACTAAACGGTTGAGGACAACATTGTAATGAAACTTGGATGTCTGAGAGTTAACCAGGTAATTTTGAAACGTCAGTGGTGCATGTCGTAGTTTTTTTGTTAAAGACAATTCCCGAAACAATCATTTATGGATCACACAAAGTGTTGTCTCCTGTGGGAATCGAATCCACGACACTCGACGCAGTGTCACGCGGCGAGGCGGCCGCTTAAACCACTACCGGTCATTTTCAATATTCGATCCATACATGGGTTATGAGATTCGAGATTCGCGTATGACATATTTTGTATGGAGCTTACGCTAACCCTGCAGTTTGATCTAGGGATCCTCTCAATAACAATTTGTTAGTCTCCTCCCTTGGCTATCGCTACATATATGTAACCTCTACATTTCTATATCATAATAAGTAGAGAATAAGTTGATATACCTACACCTACTTTTCAATATTGCATTATGTAGAAAATAAGCCGTTATACACCGTGATTCGCAGTCTATTTACTTGGAAAAAAGATTTGTTAAACAAACAATTTTTCACTCTACACACAATAATACAATATCCGAGTGTAATACAATGAAGCTCAATCAATCTTACTCACGCACACACATACAATATTTTTTACATTATTTTTGTCCAAAACTTATCTACTTGGAGGCTTACATGAGACATGAATAACACCTGTGGATTTATTATTCAGTAGAACAACACCAAATGAGTCTATACCCTATGTTTTGTGTAACAAAATTGATTTTACAAAGGGAAGGTTTTCAGGTTCAGTATTGAGTTCAGGTTGAGTAAAATAATCCATCTTTATCAGTTGACAAGTTTATGTTTTGTGACAAAATACATAGATTTTTGCGTCATTGAAATCTATTGTTATGAGGTTAATGTTTTGTCCCGGTAGGCTGGCATTTTTTGTCGTCTATTTTTCTATTAAAATGTTTTCTATTCATAGTGGGCTGCTTTTTTTGTACTGGCGACAAACATTGTAATTAGGTAGAGCAGATATGATCGAAAAACTGCACATTTGGTACCTATAGTGGTTTAAGGGCTTGCCACTTCGTTCGACAGCGTGTTCAATCCTCCTACGAAACAATACTTTGTGTGTTGTTTCCACCGCGCAACAAAAAATAAAGGTAGTGTACCTTTTTTTGTTGCGCGGTGGGAAACTCCTTACGAGCCGTCTCGACTCTGCCACTCGGTCGAATTGAACAATCAATCGAGTTGGGGAGGAGGTGTGTGAGGCTCTCCCCTAGAGGCTTACTCATTAAAACCACCGCGGTGTCCACTGCGGTCCCGTCTCGTGGCGCGGTTACGCGATTCCCGGTTAGCATTCTTTATCGCGACAACGCCAGGTGATCCATTACCTAATTGTTCTTTGAGTCAGCATGTTCTTTGTGTCCATTGGTTGAATGTTTGTATAGTTCTCCGAAAAATAAACAGCAGAAATATCAACCAGTTCAAGCTCATAATTACAATTACATTAGACTGACATTGTACACGTTTCTCTTTGAGGATCCATGCATTTGCGACTGTCTCTCAGTCTCAGAAGCTTCATCTTTATGCCTCCATTAAAGGCTTCACCCGATCCCTAATTTGTCGACCCTTTTATAACAAGTTAACACGTTCGTCCCTAATGCATGCATCGAAAGTATCGACCACTGTGACCCATATTGACGCCAAAAAACAAGCATTTCTTGTTTGTCATGGTTGACAATCTATAAAGTGACAAGCCTTCAGGGGTCTTCAATGGTGGGTCCCGGCATTGTGTGCAAAATTCCACCATTAGAAGCCCCGGTACGAAATATTCCGTGCCGGCCGCATAGAATGACATCTTGGGTGTGATCTTTTTACAAATTTGTCACTTTTTTAAACGAGGATGACCTTTAACACTTACGAACCATACATTTATTTTTCTTTCAGCTTCTATTTTTACACATAATTAACACGCGTTTATTAAGTCGACATGTATGTAACTAACTATGTAATGGAATATAAGGTAACTAATTTAACCATCTTCCAAGGGTCGTAGCGTAGTGAAAATTGGCAGCTGTATGTAGTTCAAATGACAATACAATAATATGGTACTGTCGAACTGAGCTGATGATGGAGCCGGAAGATATGAACTGGCACTTCATGATGGCAAATCGTATCATAGCTGTTTTAGATTTTTTTAAAAGTCTCTTAATGAACTTAGACCACGATTAGGTTTCAAAGTCTGATGATCAAGCCCGAAGATAGGAACTAGAATTCCATGATGAAATATCGTATCGTAGTTGTGTTTGCACTTGTGAGAAAGAACGAAAGCAAAAAGTATATATAATAAATTAATAGTTAAAAAAACACTAGAAAACACAATTTTATAAATGCATGTAAAAACAAAACATAAATTATGGATCATTCAAGTTGTCTCTATTTCTGGGTTGAAAAGTAAACTATTTGATTTTAATTATAATATTTGATTGTAAAAGCGTGGGGCGCTGGAACAGGAAAACAGCGAACAGCTCGCTGTTTCATATTCTTAAATATCATTATTTTTAGTATAGTGCAAGCCTACCATATAAAATTGAACCATAACCTCGTCACAGTTATTGGCATGATGATATTATTGCCACAATTCCTGCAATATCCCAGACCAAGGGTCTACATGATAAAGATAACAATCACCGCCAAGAGGTTTGCACTATTACCACAATACTAAGAATCGAAATCAGAAATAAAATAATACCTGCATAGTTACATACACACATCAAAGTACTATAAATAAATAGTTTAAATAAGTTAGTGTAGTAAAGTTATGGTTTTTGAAAAGGAGGAATGTGTTACGGCTTGTAATGTTATGTCCGACATAATATATCTTGTTATATTATGTCGATGGGCAACGAGTAGAGCAAGTAAATAATTTTGTATATTGTAGGTACGCTGTTTACTAGGAATGGTAAGAATGAAAGAGATATTGAAAGAAGTGTTAATGCACGTAATAGGGTGAATGGAGCTTTGAAGGCCTTTATGAACAGTCAAAACGTGTCCAAAAAGGCACGTTTGGCTGTGTATAGCGGGGTGTTAGTACCTACACTTATGTATGGTTGTGAAAGTTGGGTATGGCAGAATAGACATGAAAGTAGAATAAATGCTTTAGAAATGAGAGCACTGAGAAGTATGTGTGGAGTGTCTTTGAACGACAGAGTAAATAATTGTGTGATAAGAGAGTGTTGTGGGGTAAAATAAGATGTAGTGACAACCATTGACAAAGGTATGCTAAGATGGTTTGGAAACATGGAGAGGATGGATGACGAAAGACTGACCAAGAAGTTATCTAAGTCAAGTGTGAATAGGACAACAGAAAGGGGAAGACCTAAACGTACATTCTCTGACCAGATTGGAGACATCCTTAAATAAGGACAAGTTAGAAGTACCCTTAACCGAAGAGCATGCATGAGTTTGATGGGAGTGAATGAAGCAAGAGAGATATGTCAGGATTGTTGTAAATGGCGTTCCGTAGACTCTGCCTACCCCTCCGGGAAACAGGCGTGAGTCTATGTATGTATGTATAAATAAGTTTAATTGAAAAAAGATTACTTCCTCACTAGGAATAGACCGTGAATTTCTTTACAAACATTCATAGATCAAATATCAAATAACTTGCTAAGCGCTATATTTAACTATAGTAGGTACGTTGTTGGACAAATAATTTGTTAAGTACTAAGTATACTTTTAAGTGGGTAGCACTAAGTTATAATGAATTGTTTATTAATTACTTAAGCTTTTATTTGTTTTCGGTTTTCCAGCTCTCTTACTATTTTATCAGCATCGTATTTGAACGTTCAAACTTTGCACATTTCTATTAATTTATAATCTAGGGGAATAACCGACATTCAGAGTATTTTTATTAGCAGAAGAGAGCTCTCAATCTGAGGGCCACTTCTCGTAATTATGTTTGTTTAAAATACATTTTCGATCTAATGTCAGTATCATACCCACTTATGTCACAAATGGTATTATTCTGACTTTTCGAAGTTATGTGAGTATTCAATAATATGTTAACTATAATAATGTGCCCGGTAGATGCCAATAGGCTAAAAGTGGGTGTGTAATACACCTCTGCCTACCCCTTCTGGGATAAAAGGCGTGAAGTTATGTTATGTTATTATTCTTAATAGAATGATTATATCGTGACTAGATCGTAAATTGGACAGTCTCAAACTATGCGTCAATCTCTAACTATATAAGTCAAATTAGGCGATAATGACATTCAGTTAAAGTTAAAGTTAAAGTTCGAATACCAATTGTGAGTCAATTCATAATATAATCGTATTTACACAACCAAAGCTCAACAAAACACTAGTATAAATGGAAAGCAAGAAAATTTACTTTAAAGAAGAATAGAACGTTTCTAAAATGCTTTGTAAACGTAGGTACAATGTCGTGCGGTGAAAACATCAATGTTTTCGATTCTACGTCGAAAGACCGGCGAATTGGTTCGACCACTGGTCGGCGATTTCGTCGTATAAGTACGTCTTAATGTGGGTTTAAATGGTGCAACAATTACTTGGATGAATAAGGCGTAAACAGCTGATAGTAACAGTAGCCGCTGTGGGCTGGGCACTTTGTAAGAAGTAATGATGGCCATTGGAGCAGACAGGTTATGGAGTGGCGGCTACGCAACTGACCACGCACGTTTTATTTTAAACCTTTTCCGTCCGATTCTTTGGGCATTTTGGGCAATGCCTTCTTAATGCACTCCTACATGCCAAAGTTCAGCTTCTTGCGCCCAATAGACTGTGCGTTGTCAGTCAATCAATAACGAAGGAATTTTATATACAGGGTGTCACAAAACTCATCACCAAGCAGAAGTTTACTCGTTTTGGATATAATACCAACTCATACTAAGCAAAAGTAATTTCTGGAAAACGATTTTTTTAAGTGGGCACAACGATTTGAAAATAAAAGTTTATTTAAGCATACATAATAGTCTAACAAATAACATATATACAACAGAGTAAAACTACTTATGTAACTAAACTATCCTAAACTAAACCAATAAAACTAAATAAATAATAATAACAAAATAGAAGAGGAAAAAAAAAAGTGGGCACATGTTTTAAACCGCAATCATAATACGCGCGTGCAATGCTCAAAAACCTACTTATCCATTAGTCCATAGGCCATCTATAGACCCCCCCGTGGGATCTCCACCTTGTCGTGGTGGGGGGGCTCAGTAACCGTGGATTGGTTACCCGCGGTGAAGCTAAGAGGGATCCATGAGGGGACGCTCCGCGTGGGCTTGACGGGGCCTGCGCAGGATGCTTCCAACGGTGCGGGTGCGGGGGACAGTTCTGTCTGTCCCTCACAGTCGGGTGCGGTCGCGGGAGGAGAGGCGTGTCGGTGTTGCGTTGCCGCGCGCCCTATCTCCCGCGACCAAATGGGGGCGTACCATCCGATGCGTCGCGGTGGGGCCGCAGAGGAAGAGAAGATACGGTGTTGCGTTGCCGTCCTCCCTATCCTCTGCGGCCGCTGGGTGTTTTGGCGGCGGAGCCCAACACCTTAATCCGCCGCCAGGGGGGTTTTGTTCGGGGCCCGCCTGACCATCTGGCGGGCCAATACCCGTCGGTGGGTTGCGACGAATGCTTATGCGAATCCCTACCCTCCGACACACGGGTACATGAGAAAGTCGAGGTGGTTTTTAGTGAAAACACCACATACTCCGGCTCTCATTTCCCCCAAGAGTCGGAGATCCGAAGGGATTTTCCACCTCGTAAAAAAAAAATTAAAAAAAGGCCATCTATAGAACAAACTGGAGGGGTAAATGCATCGATTTTGTACCCAATTAGAAAAAAATTATGGTGCATATGCATATGCGCGTCAATATTTCCTGAACTAGTAATTTCCCAGGTATGGTGCTGAAATAAAAAATGTTCGTAATGATTGGTACAATATGGGATTTCAGTTTTCATTAAGGGTCTTTTTACACCCCATATACAGATTATATTAACAGATCCAGCAGACGTTGTATTGTCAGTCCTGCAAATCAGATTTGGTGACACACCGACGGCACTAGCCTCTTCTCATTTAAAGGTGAGACCAATTTCCGAATTGAGTCGACAGAAACGTCAACTACAAAATCCGTTACATCTTTTGAATGGAATGTCCGATTTTAATAATTTAATAAGCATTTGCGGGTATTGAAACGGTATATAACAAAATATTTTGATGGGGTAAGATTTTTTTTTATAGACTCACGCCTGTATCCCCGAAGGGGTAGGCAGAGGTGTAACATTACACCCACATTTCGCCATACATTTTTAGGTCCCACGTAATAGGGAGCGCGCCTATTGCCGTTACCGGGCACATCACCAGACTCCGTGCTGTCACTGAGAATTCGGAAAAACCCAGTAACACTTTTGCCCGACGCGGGAATCGAACCCGGGACCTCCGATCAGTAGTCGCATACGCTATCCACTGGACCACGGAGGCAGTCAGATTTAATACAGAGGTATGAATATTATGGTTTGATTATTGTCGGCACCTTTCTTCACGTCTGTCAAAAATTATTTAATATGCACGCCATTCTGAAAAGTCAGTGGTGTACATCGTGGGTTTGAGTCCAAAGATCCATCATATTGTGTGAGTTGGAGTTTCGAGTCTGGGTGGTTTTGTGTCCGATAACTAAATATTAAATTTGTAAAGATCCGCGATGCTGGATTTATTCCTAGTTCGGGCTCTCTAGTCGTAAGATGAAAAAATATACCTATTAAAATAATTGATTTCGTCGTGGTGGCCATGTAAGCCTTCCTTACAACCTTGGATTGCACACACGCCGTTTACACAGCTTTGTCCTTGGACACCATTTCTGAAAGGAAATAACAAATTGTTCCAAGTTATTGAAAATGTTTCGAATATTTTGTTTTATTTTCTTTTCTTTATTGAACAGGTGCAGCTTAGTAATTAATATTGTATTTTAGTAACATCTTAATATATAAAATCCTTGCGTTGCTGACTGACTGACAGACACGCTACAGCCGAAACTATTGGGTGCAGGAAGCTGAAATTTGGCATGTATATTCCTTGGGGACCGTAGGGGTGCACTAAGAAGGGATTTCCTGAAATTCCCACGGGATCAGCCAAAACGAGTAAATTAAAAAAAAATTGCAGGCGTAGCTGCTGGCGTCGGCTAGTTTTATATAAAATGGTTATACTTATATTATTTTGAAGTTTTCAACTAAGTAGTTTACTATTACTGAGTTAAAGTATATCAATTATTTTCTACTATATACGGGTTGCATCAAAATTCTCGTCCATAGTCAATAGCGAAATGCAATTGTTCTTTAGTAATTAGATATCACGCTCAATAAATTAACTACACCATAACAGTTTAATTTCTATTTATTTTAATAAACGTTTCTAATAAAAATGGTTTCACAAAAAAAAACCCATTCCTTTAAGCACACTACACTTACGTACTACGTACATATGTCCAAGATACTATATAAAAGAAGGACTTATCATCATTAGCTTCATGCTAACACATAGGTTTAAAAATAGAATCACAGAGGTAACAATAGCAGCAAGATCACACTACAAAATCAACTGCAATTCTTAATTAGTAAGTAACTGCCAAAAGCACATGAATACAACATGTTTATGCAGCTACACAAACGCTCAAAATAAAAGGCATTCGTTACCATTCAAAAACACTTACGATAAAATACAGCCAATACCTTTAAAATCACAAGGCACCGAACTCTAAACCGTTGCAAAATCGCTTGCAATTTCAAAAATACCAGACATATCTATGTCCAAGCGTCCAATAAAAGCCACTTGCGTGCCAAAATATGTATAAAATAGGCGATACTGGGATAGGAATTCACAAGGGAAATGCAGGTAATGCGGTGCACATAGCGATGCAAGGGGATACAGGGGGATGCACAATTTATTGCGTCGTAAACGTCACGTGTAATCCCTCTAAATTGCAACATGCTGTATAGGGTTGATTTGTTTTTATCGTAGATATAATTAGTTTATAGAGCTTATAATGTTGCGGAGTTTATTAGGTGCTGTTCGCTACGATTTCAAACGCGATCTTTGCCGTTTTTTGACAACAGCTCTGTCTACCGGGTCAAGTTATAGCGCATATGTATAAAGTTATCTATCTCCTAGTGAAAGTCCCATTCAAATTAGTTTAGCCTTCCAGAGAGGAACACACGACATTTACTGGCTTGTCGGTCGCGTGGTTAGTGACGATAACTGCTTAGCTGGAGGCTGTAGGTTCGATTCCCACCGAAAAAGAAACTCCATGAGGTAAGCACGATTATTTGTATCTGGGTGTATTTTTTCTATAATACCTATGATTGTAAGTGTATATCAGAAGTGTGTTTATTAGAGGGCCAATTATCGATATTAGATCTGTATCTTTTCACCGCCAGCGTACACAGAACGCGATGCCTCGCCTAGCGCCAAGCTATAAATGTATAACGAAATATATAGTAAACAGTAGGTAGTGATGAGGGTAGCGTCGTATCGATGAATGCGAATTATACACGTAAAGTTATGTTTTATTTATAATTTAACAGATATAAATAAAAACTGATTCATATTTCCATATTTGTTTAATTTCACAGTATCCGTATTAAGAATAAACAATATAAATTATAAGTATCAAAGAAACAAATACATAAATCAATTAGAGCCATAAGAAATGCGCTACATCTCTAATTGTTTCATGACGTCATTCTTTGACTTCATTTCAAGTTTATTTTCCCTTTGTTATAAAGTAGTTATCTAAGTTCATGTTTTACTGACCTCAAATTGTTTTCAATAATAAATTTCAACGGGT
Organism: Euclidia mi; assembly: GCA_944739405.2. Classification (NCBI taxonomy): domain Eukaryota; kingdom Metazoa; phylum Arthropoda; class Insecta; order Lepidoptera; family Erebidae; genus Euclidia; species Euclidia mi. The sequence goes on from OX123195.2 coordinate 62,818,246, forward strand.
GAAATCAAACAGTGATAACTTTCGCGTCACATCACAGGCCGACTATATAAAGTCCTTGGCGTTCTGGGGAGAATAAAAATGTTCGGAGTTTTTGTTTTTGCCAATTTTAAGACAAATAAGGGCTTCTTTAGTATGGAAAAATAAAAAACAGGGTATTAGACAGTGCTTTGAAATAATAAAATAAATAAAAAACCTGTTAAATACAATAAGTTAATTTTTATAACATAGTTAAAATTAAGAGCTTCTAATGAAGTCGTGGCGCTGGTGGCACGAACATCTGGAATTTCTATTGATGACCGTGTCGATGAAAACTTATGTCATAAATGGTACGTAAATAATTACCTGACACTTGAATGATATTGCGAAGAGATCTAAAATTTAACAAAGTGTCAATCTTTGCGTCAACGTAGATCTATATGTGTCGAATTGGACTATAATGACATTAAGTGTGGCAGAATACCAATAAAATCGTGAGTTTTCAAATGTCAGTTCGTTCAATATACAGTTTCAGTATCCGATAAAATACGAGAATCGGCTTTTAGTTATCCTATTGCCATAGTACAAGCTTAGTTTCGATTTAGACTATGTGGGTCCATATTCTAATGCCTAAGTTGTATATTCAAAAGTTATGCAGAGGTAGTAGGCTTAGCGTGAAAACTTGTATTTCGCTCGCTTTATGTTGATGTGAGCGTAATGTCTTCTATCGTCTAAGCTATTATAATTCTACTATTATAAGCGACTACTACTATAATATGTATTAGTACTATTTAAGTTTTTGTATGGACCACTAACAAAGCAAAGAACGAGACTGCGTGGTAGGACCCTTTCTTACCGTTAGTGTACCATGCAATTCTGCCAAGTAACGCCTGATTCAAACAACTATACAAAATAATGGTCATGAAAAAATAAAATTACATTTATCATTAATATTATTAACTTCACGCCTTTATCCCCGACGCGGTAGGCAGAGGGATATGTCACACTCACACTTCGCCAGTTATGTTTCGGTCCTAATGTAATAGGGGGCGTGCCTGTTGTCATCTACCGGGCACATTATTAAGCGAGCGATAATTAACATTATTAATGCACACATAACTTCGAAAAGTCAGAGGTGTGTTCCCGAGGTACCTCGGGATCGAACCCGAGACCATCGCCTCGGCAGTCCGTTAAGTACACCACTGTTCTATCGCCGCTAAATTCTGGTCTATTATAGACAGTATTTAGAACACTAGCAAAACTATCAATTTAACATATTATTATATTTGTTCTCATAAAGTAAATATTGATATAACTAAAGCTAACATAATAACTTAAACGCCCAACATACATACACAGTAACAGTTGGTATAATGTTTACCATGCGAAGGAAGAACCAAGTTTAAATACTCCTGAATAGCGGAGCAAACAAACAAAGTCAGGACAAAAACGGACACCTGGACACATCTTAAGTTGTTCTAGCAAGTTTAAACAAGTTGACTTGAAGTTAGGGTACGTAACTTTGCTCCAAGCGATAACTTTTGTTCCCCACTTGTAGTTTTGGGTAACTTATTGTTTTGTGAACTAACTCGTGCATTGTGCATTGACAAAGGATTCAAATACGCTTCGAATACAAAGGCTGCATGGATGGCATTTTCGTTTATCTGATTAGCAGATTTTTGCTTCCAGCTAAGCTCAAAAATATGTACGTTCCTGGTGGATAGAAAAAACATTTTATTTTAAAAGGGTATTTCTTGCTACATGGCTTTCAGAGCTGTATTTATGACTATTGAGGCAAAAACACATACGGGAACGTGTTAGTAAAACGTGTTACAATCTATATTCATCTACACTATGCGTGCTTCCTTGATTCATACAAACTGACGACCGTATCATTTATTATACACAATGTAACAATCCAAGAAACACCAACTGTCTAATATCATAAATTGTTAAAACAATTAATTGTAGAAATAACACTATCTGATTAATATTATCTATTTTCGACTACAGCCAGCAAAACTAATCTTGAATATGTGTATATTTGTGTAAACGATACGTTTGTGTAAACGATGACTATTTATTTTATTTAAATAACACAAAACCTAAAGCAACACCATCTGTTCATTTCCAAACAGGAAAATATCAGGAAAAATACAAATACTTACACATACAATTCTACTGCACGCGAAATCCATCACAATAAATCACAATGTCATATGAGTGAAACATTATCCTTCCCCTTACAATAGCTCAATAACTGATACGCAAGCAAATCCGGAATACTCCATAAAATTCACGTAAAAATGTTGAACGTTCGCCATTGGCGCCCAAACATGGGGCACAGATTAGTAACACATGGTGTCGCAGATTTATCCTAGTCGACGTTTGATAGATCGCGTTACCTTTTTCTAATATTTACAATGAAAATAAACTTTAACACGAGGACATAAAGTACATCCACTCGAGTCCCATGTATGGGCGCCAATAAATCTTTACATCTTTCGAATTACAATTGAATTCAGTGGGATTTGCGTGAACGTATAACAGTTGACGTGTCTATTTTTGTAAAAAGGCCTTGAGTTTTTATTGAATAATGAGGGTTACGAGTTTTTGTGGCGCTTGCTCTTTTCCGTCACATTCAATTCGTTTTCAGCATTTGGATCGTTTATTGTTCAGTTCAGTTGTTTTCCTTGCATTTAATACAAATCAAAAGTAATGATTAATTGAACTTTAGTACTTACCTAACGACACCATTCAACTTTTTTATATTTCGTTATTAATAGGGGACATAATTGCGACTCAATTAAGATTTTTGTCAAGTTATATTTCTGTTATTTCAGTGTTCGAAAAGTCGCCAGTAATCTTTATTAGTAAGTAATAAACTGACATTCCAAGCACCTTCTAATAGGCTTTAGCTCGAACAATATTTATTCGGGAACTTTATTGCGACTGAATTAACGTTTTTGTCAAGTAATATTTCTGTTATTTCAGTGTTCGAAAAGTCGCCAGTAATCTTTATTAGTAAGTAATAAACTGAGATTACAAGCACCTACTAATAGGCGCGCATTTAGCTCGAACAATATTTATTCGGTACACAACGAAATTGCTTGAAAACAGTGCCATGAATTATCAATTTATACCTTCTGACTAAGAGGAAACGTTTATTTGGTAATTTATTTGAACTGATGTTGATAGCGGAAATCGTAAATTGATTCTGAAGGAATATTTTTTTTAATTTCTGAAAGACTTCACTAGAAAAGCTTCGTTCTTTGCATTTTGTTATATTTGGAACATCTTTATTATGAAAACAAAACATTTTTATCTCTTATTTTTTTTATTTCATTTTTTCTGCCGAAAAATGCACTCCATGCTGCCTGTTGTTAAGCAGTCAGTGAAGTCCTATAGTGATGGCCATCATCCCAGCAGCCAGCATGGCATTATGGCATGATGGCCCTCACCTTGACGGCCTTGAGTAAAGCTTTTTCACGCCCCGCTTAAAGGACCCGGGATGATAAGAGGAGGGAAACACGTGGACTGGTAAAGAGTTCCACATCGTAATGGTACGGCAGAGGTAAGAGGCGCCGAACCGTTTGGTGCGTGATGGTATCTGTTCTACCGTGTAAGAGTGGCACCTCAACCCAGCACGTGTCGTTCGGGATAGGAAAGGAGAGGGTGGGATTAGTTGGAAGAGCTCTTCCGAGCACTCACCGTGATAGATGCGGTAGAAGACAGCCATTGAGGCTACGTCTCTGCGTAATTGCAGTGACTCAAGAGTCTTAGTGGCCTCTGGATCCCCGATGATACGGACAGCACGCCGCTGCAACCTATCGAGGGCGTCCAATAAGTACCGAGCGGAGCCATTAAAAAGGTGAGAGCAGTACTCCACGCAGGAGCGAACCTGGGTCTTGTATAACAGACACAACTGCTCCGGCGTGAAAAACCTCCTCACCTTGTTCAGGATTCCGAGTTTCCGAGATGCGGATTTGATGACACTCTCGATGTAGTTCTTCTGGTTGAGATTTCTGCGTATGTCCATACCCAGGATATTGAGGCTGTCTTGAATCGGTAGTGGAGTGTCCAGAAGAGAGGGATGGGGAAGGAATGGAGATACCTTGGCTGAGAATGCGCACACCTGTGTTTTCTTGGCGTTGAACTCGACCCGAACATATGATAAAACAAAATACCAATACACCTCTGCCTACCCCTTGAGAACAAAAGCGTGAAGTTATGTAAATATACCATATTGAGCCAGCTGCAGTGCAGTTTTAGTGAGTTCAAATTTTGGATGAAGTAGACGGAAAATATACTGTTGAGTTATTAACTAACTATAATTATCAGTAAATATCTCAAAAGAATACCTGTCCATTGTTCCTATATTGAATCTTAATCTATTATACCCACTGGTTCTCATTTCTGATTGTTTTTATAACGGTTCCTTTCTGGACTCTGCCTCAAGCAAAGCAAAATGTACAAATCGGTCTTCAAGGGATTATAAAAATGGTTTGTAAAATGCCTTAAGCTTTAGCAAAATTAAAAACAAGCAACACGCGATAAAAAAAAATTAAAATTTATTTAAAATACCCCTAGACTGTATATACAGTCCAGAGCTGAAAAAGGGACAAAAAATAAAACAAGGACATTTTAATAACTCCACCAATACCAAAATTTATTTGACTTTCCGCGCTGTCGCAAGCAAAAAAATACCAGTTTCTAATTAAATTTCTGACATAAATTAATGAAGTGATAGTGAGTAATGAGGGTTGGCAGTTAGCAGAATGCCAGGTGGCCTGTGCCATGCTAAATTAACGGCACACCTGCATAGCTGCCAGCACGAGTTACCAGATGTCGGCAGACATACCAGATTGTAAATGCTAATTTAGTAGCTCTGAGCTTGGTTAATTGGGTCCAGGGTAGCTCGGTGCAAATGGGCTTAATAACTACGTTTTGTAAGACGTAGATTAATATAGCGTCATTCATACTAATATTATAAATGCGAAAGTGTGCTTGTTTATTTTTATATGCGTTTTTTTTTTCGTCGCAATGAAGCACAGCATGTGCAAACAGTTAGGAGTTTAGGGGGCTTTACACTGACTTGGAACTACTTATTACCACGATAAATCAATAAGCGTTAGTCACACGGATGGGGCTGCGGGTGAATAATAGTTGTGCGCACTACTACTTTTTAATACGTGATCGCCTTTCTACCGCAATATCCGAGATGCAAGGTGGATAAATTACAGTTTCTTTCCTGCGCCGCAGACACAAATTGGGTGACCACAATTCATTCGGTGATCTGATTCTAAATTGAAACGGCCATTAAACGCTGTTTCAATGGCCGTTTCAATTTAGATTAGAATTTGTTTTTGTTTGCTTTCATTACATTTCAATAATATTATTTTACCAATACTTTAAAGTTTGGCACATCACCAGACTTCGTGTTGCTACTGAGAATTCTAAAAATCTCATTAAAGCTTTTGCCCGACCTGAGAATCGAACTCGGAACCTCGGATCAGCAGTCGCATACGCTATACATTGGACCACGGACGAGGCACTCAAAGAGTAAAGTTTGCGATGTTTTATAAATCTTTCTACTCTTTCAAAAAATACTACGCTCGCATTAGGAATAAATACTATAACATAGGAGTTCAAGCAACTGAAACTTTCCAAGCTCGGAACAAAAATGTTTGAATCATACAATGTTGTTCCGTTTGAGGATCAAATCCATGACACTCGGTGCACTCTTTAACTATGAGGCAGTCACTAAAACACTTGGACTGAAATCAGACCTATAAATTCTGAAAACAGATAAATAATTTGTTAAGCGTTTATGTTATTTTCTTTATAACTCCACCGAGAACATCAAAATCAAACTTAATGTTGGGTATTGGCGCCCAACGTGGGGTGGGCTAACGGGTATAAAACATCTACTCACTTATAAACATAACATATTTGGGGGATGGGCCTCGTTAGCCCTGTTTGGCAACGTGTCTAGGAGAAGGAAATCTTTGAAATTAAACCAACTTTCAGGGAGCATACCTGACACAAAACCCCGATATAAGGTGTGAACCGACCCGTGCCGAGGGATTCGTGGCCAGAGGGAAAGCTGGTCGTAAACGGAGGGTGCCTGTGTTGGTGGTTACAGGGCACAGCTGACATTCCACCTTACCCCCGTAAAGGGCTCTGCGGGGAGGGACAGTCTAGGTCTAGATCCCTAAATCTCGTGGGAACGCTATGAGAACAAAAACTACTTCTTGTCCATACGGCGGCGATGCGGTTCGCAACCCGTCACGTCTCGCTCCCCGCGAGGGCAAAAAGCGGCCTACGGAAAGTCGGTTTGCAACGTTAAATGTTGGAGGAGGGGTGGACGGCAAATTGGATTGATGTGCTTTGTGTGAATGAAACAAAAAATGGAAGAGTTGTGGCAGCACGGTGCATACACGGCGTATTGGTCTAGGGAAGGCTGTACCACCAGAGCCTGCAAGGGAGTTAGTGTAATACTGTCTGCGCGAATGAATGAGTGCCTAAAAGAGTTTGAATGTGTAAATGCTAGGATAATATGGATGAGAATGAAAGTAGGACTTACTCGTGTCCTTATTGTAGGGGCTTACGCCCCGGTCTATTGACCGGGCCAGAGTAACGGGTATGTCACAACAAAAACAAGAAGAAAGGCAGGAGTTTTGAGAGAGTTTAAGAGAGGTTTTGAGGAACTGTGAGGATAACTAGTTGTTTGGCCATGTCATCCGTAACGAGGACTCAATGGAACGATTGGTCGTGCAAGGGAAATTTGAGAGCCAGAGATCACGCGGGCGCTCTCCGACACGATGGACAGACCTCATTAAATCTATGACGCACTCCATCATCAACGACTGCTCTCACTCCGCAAAACATAAGGATGACGTACATGGCGACGCATGACAAAAACAGCAACGGCACAAGAACCGACCGACGCATGACCACGACCACTCTGACAAGAGTGCACGACTGAGAAGAAGAAGGATAACGAAATATTTATCTTGTTAGGCGACTTCAATGATTGGGTGGGAGTAAAGCGAGATAGATTTGAAAGGGTTTTAGGTGGATTCAGTGATGAGAGCGTGAATGAAAATGGAAAAGGGCTGCTAGATGTTTGTTTGGAGTGGAGCTTTTATGTGACAAACACCATATTTGATCACAAAAGGATACATATTATGTATACGCGTGAGGCGAAAAATGTTAGAAGAAATATTATTGATTTTGTAATAGGACGATTGAGAAAGAATGTGATGGATACGAGGGTGTACCAGGGGATCGGCATCCATACAGACCACTTTTGGTGTTAAGCCGGATAAGTGGGCTCTTTAAAGGATAATAACACCGAAAACATAATCGAGAGAGTGTCTTGGAAAGAATAAAAGTTGAAAACCTACAAGAGATGTGCAAGATGAGTATCATCGAAGATTGATAGCAAGATTGAGAGGTTCGATAGCATCAATGATATGGACGAATTATGGCAGTCCCTTAAGGAAGAGGTAGTATGTGTAGCGTCTGAAGTAGGTGGTGTGATCAGAAGAAGGAAAATACGAAAGATTAAGAATACATGGTGGGACAAGGATGTGCAATTAGCAGTGTCAGAGAAGAAGAAAGCATGGTTAGATTGGTTGGCTGCTAGAGCAAATGAAAGAATGGGAAAAGCAACGAGTGAAGACATAGATGAAGCTAGAAAAGAGTATATTAGATCAAAAAGAATAGTGAAAGAGATGGTTAAAAAGAAGAAAGAGGAAAAGAAAGATGAGTTTGATAGTAGGTTATCTAACGATTTCCGGAGAAACATTAAGTTTTTCTGGAAAACCGTTCACGCAGTTCGAGGAAGAACTTAATCCTCAGAATACACGTCGATCAGAGACATGAATTGTAAGATACTGAATGGTGGCTGAATGGATACTGAATCGTGCGTGCTGAAAAGGTGGAAAGAGCATTTTGAAGGATTATTTGAAAAAAACGGCGATAGAGACACTCGCAACTGAAATAAATGGTAATGATAGCAATGATGAAAGCTGTATTGGCGTGGATGAGATTTTGAAGGCACCAGGAAGTATGAAATTAGGTAAGGCTGCAGGATATGATAAGATTACAGTCGAAATGCTGAGGGCTGGACAGGGCATCATAGTTAGTCAGCTGCAGCGCTTGTTTAACTTGTGCTGGAACACCGGCCGAGTACCTGATGACCGGGCCACAGCAGTAGTTGTGTCTCTTTATAAAGGAAAAGGCTCGCAAGAAGACTGAAAAAACTATGCAGCATTGTTGGCAAATTGTATGCGAAGGTATTGTTTGAAAGAGTTATGAAAGTAACCGACAAAAAAATATGGGATGTACTAGCGTGATTCCGAAAGCGTATGGCCTGTACAGATCAAGTCTTTTCCTTGTGATGCATAGCCGAGAAATTCTTGGCCAACGGTCAAAAGATCTAGGCTTACGATGGTGAGGAATGAAATGCGGTCGGTAATGTCGATGTATGGGGTGAACAGCAGCCTCATTCGAGCTCTGAAATCCCTTTATGAGGATTTTAGAGTTTGTGTGAGGATAAACGGGTCATACACTGACTGGTTTACCATCAACACAGGTGTTAGACAGAGATGTGTAGCGTCGCCGTGGCTGTTTAACCTATTCATGGACAGTTGTTTACAAGATCTTAAACACAGTGATTGTGGATTAAGGATGAATGAGTTACTTGTCAAATGCCTCCTTTATGCTGATGATCTGATAATACTTGCGTCTTCAGCGGAGGAGTTGCAGGTAACAATCATGCATGGTGTGTTAGAGAGGAAAGGAATGAAAGTTAATGTAAGTAGTAGCGAAAGTTATAGTTTTTGAAAAGGAGGAATGTGTTACGGCTTGCAATATTATGATCGATGGACAACGAGTGGAACAAGTGAATGAGTTTGTATATTTAGGTACGATGTCTACAAGAGATGATAAGAATGAAGAAGATTTTGAAAGAAGAGTAAATGGAGCTCTGAAGGCATTTATGAACAGCCAAAACTTGTCCAAAAAGGCACGATTAGTGGTTCAAAGCCCCTTTGTGAACCGATAATCGTACCGCTTATGTACGGTAGTGAAAGTTGGGTATGGCAGAAGAGACTTGAAAGTAGAATAAATGCTGTAGAAATGAGAGCACTGCGAAGCATGTGTGCTGTGTCTTTGAATGACAGACTAAATAATTGTGTAATAAGAGAGTGTAGTGGTGTAAAAGAAGATTTAGTGACACGCATCGAGAAAGGTATGCTAACGTGGTTTGGGCAGGTGGAGAGGATGAATGACGAAAGACTGGCCAAGCAGGTAAGTGCGGTATATAAGGCAAGTGTGAATGGGACAGGATGAAGGGGGAGAACTAGACGGACGTTCAGATTGGACGACCAGATTGGAGACATCCTTAAAACAGGAATAGTTAGAAGTACCCTAAACAGAAGAGCCTACATGAGGAATTTGATGGGAGGGAATGAAGCTAGAGATGTCAGCATCGTTGCAAATTGCGTTACTTAGTCTCTGCCTACCCCTCGAGGCAGCGATAGCCTAGTAAAGCTAACAACAGACGACCATGCAGAGGGTATCGGGTTCGAATTCACGGCGCGCACCAATGACTTTTCGGAGTAATGTGCGTATTGAATTGTTAATCATCGGTTGCTGGAAAATCTTTGACAGTCGTTATAGGGCGTTCGTACCTACTAAAAAACCAGTCAAGTGCGAGTCGGACTCGCGCACCGAGGGTTCCGTACAAACCTGTAGGTATATAAATAAAAGTTCACCAGTCATAGTTATGGTATTTTTATTGCCAAAAGAAATCCATAACATTACAGTATGGAAAGCTGGATGAGCATTAATTAAAGAAAAAGGGGTCTTTGTCGTTTGTAATCAGTCATCTTTTATTTTATATTAACATATATCGCTTATTTTATAATATAACTTAAATACCTATACCAGCCTTGCAGCAGACTTGCAGCAGCCTTGCAAAAGTCTGCTGATGAATGATGGTAAGATTTTTTATCAAAGTTATTGATATACAAAGTTTTTAGTGACTATTAGAAATCTGTCACAAAAATACTTATAAAGTACAGAATAATTAGCAAAAAGGTTTGAAGACTATGTAATTATTTGAAATCTCAATCTCAATCAGCCTATCGCAGTCCACTGCTAGACATAGGCCTCTCCAAACACGTACCACAGCACACGGTCCTCAGCCTTCCGCATCCTTAATCTGGGCTATAAGACGTTGCTTCGTACCAAATTTCAAGATTTTGAGTTCACGGGAAGTACCCTGTAGGTTTTGATTCCCTTGCCAGTAGTCGCGAGTTTGAAAATATGATTATATTGCTCTTTCTTTTGATTGCGTAGACATAGAAGTTTGATTTTGTTACAGCCTAACGGTGTTATATACCTGAGTATTTGATATGAATTTCAATTTAATACCTCCACGCGTTCAAGAGAAAGGGGTAGTAACTTTAAATTTATTAAAAATATTTTTTTTTTATGCTGTAATAAAAAAATTTACGGTTTTCGCAATTTTTCCTTCATATGTGATATAAGACGTTACTTCGTACCAAATTTCAAGATTCTGAGTTCACGGGAAGAACCCTGTAGGTTTTGATTCACTTGCGAGTAGGCGCGAGTTTGAAAATATGCTTATATTGCTCTTTCTTTTGATTGCGTTGACATAGAAGCTTGATTTTGTTGCAGCCTTACGGTGTTATATACTTGATTATTTGACATGAATTTCAATTAAATACCTCCACGCATTCAAGAGAAAGGGGTAGTAACTTTAAATTTATTAAAAATATTTTTTTATATGCTGTAACCAAATATTTACGGTTTTCGCAATTTTTCCTTTATGAGTGATATAAAACGTAGCTTCGTACCAAATCTCAAGGTTCTGAGTTCACGGGAAGTACCCTGTAGGTTTTGATTCCAATGCGAGTTTGAAAATATGCTGCAATTTGCAGCATATACGCCTGTATCTTTTGATTGCGTTGGATTAGAAGTAAGATTTTTTTACAGCTCTATGGAACCGTAGATTCAAGTATATAGTATAAATTTCAGTTTGATACCTCCACGCATTCCGGAGAAAAAGGGTCTTGACAGACGGACGGACAACAAAGTGATCCTATAAGGGTTCCGTTTTTTCCTTTCGAGGTACGGAACCCTAAAAATTAACTAACACTAGTCTAAACCATGGAATATCGCTATCTCTGGGTTGCGGAAGTCAGACAGATACAGTCGCTCTGTGGAAATCTTAATATTCAGCCACATCCGGTTAGACTAGTAAGCGGACCCCAGGCTGAAACTGGGATAACGCTAGCAGGATGATGATGAAATCTTATTCTGAGGGGTTACATATTTTGCTCATTTAATTTAGAACTAAACTCAACAATAGTCAAATAACCGTGAATAAAAATAAGCAAGATTAGAGAGCTACGTCCAAATTAATATAAAACAACATTTAGAAAATCATATAATCATTCATAAGTCATTCATAAATATCTCGCAAAATTTAACACTCACGGAATTGGCGTCAAAATGTCGCCTCAGGCCCATTTCGCCAAGAGTATTTGAGTTCAGAATAATAGTAACAATTATAGGGCGAAACAGGAACTGTGTTACAATAAATGAGGTTATTCACCCGTATTGTTATTATGTTTTTATTTCTTTATATACCCTCCTCATTAAAATTTTGGAGCGAAAGTAAAATAAACAGGTGTAGAAACTACGCATTGCTCGGCGTTGTATGAACATATCATTAATTTTTCCTTAATAACGTTGTAGTTAGTAGTAGTAGTGAAAGTTGGGTATGGCAGAAGAGACTTGAAAGTAGAATAAATGCTGTAGAAATGCGAGCACTGCGAAGCATGTGTGCTGTGTCTTTGAATGACAGACTAAAGAATTGTGTAATAAGAGAGTGTTGTGGGGTAAAAGAAGATGTAGTGACGAGCATCGAGAAAGGTATGCTAAGGTGGTGTGGGCACGTGGAGAGGATGGATGACAAAATACTGACCAAGCAGATATATAAGGCAAGTGTGGATGGGACAGGACGAAGGGGAAGACCTAGGCGGACGTTCTCTGACCAGATTGGAGACATCCTAAATACAGGGCAGGTTTGAAGTATCCTGAACAGAAGAGCATGCATGAGGAATCTGATGGGAATGAATGAAGCAAGAGAAATATGTCAGGATCGTTGCAAATGGCATTCCGTAGTCTCTGCCTACCGCTCCGGGAAACAGGCGTGAGTCTATGTATGTATGTATGTATGTTGTAGTTGGTAGTGCATTTTTGTTATATTTTAGGAACTTTCCTTGTAGAGATTATGGGAAGGAAACAAGATACACTAATGAATGAAAATAAAAATGTAATTAGGTACCTACTACTCTCTTTGCTTATATGGTAGTAAAAAACAGACACTCAAACAAAACTTGAACTTATAATAAATAAAACAAAGCCTAAATTAAAAAAAAAATCAAAATAATCAAATTAAGAATGGAAAATAACTTTCTAATGCATGCTATTTGAAATATGGTACCGATTTACTCTTTTCTTTGTTTTCTAGTTAAGATCGAATACTTCACAGTCCTCATTTTACAATCATCTGTAAACACATACTTAAGAATATGATCTAAGTCTAAACCTAAATTGAACTTAGTTACCTCGCCTGTAAATTGTACTTAGTTATGTTTTGTGTACTTACACAAATAATTTGTTGTTTATGCTTCTGCTTACCCTGTCTTCGTACTGAGCCTGGTCTAAGTCAGTATATTCGAGTTGTGACTGCTAAGTGAGTCATCGAAATTGGTAACTGTCACCCAAATATTATGTGACCTAAAGATATGTGAACTGCGCAATCCAAAGTAAACCAACCACATCCCGTGTCACAGTTTCGACTGCACGTGTGGTGAAGCACTTTCGTCGCCAACTGGTTTATAAATTGGTTACCGGTCAGAAGCCGCTCCTTTCCGCTTAACCAAGAAGATGTAAAACCGTCGGTGCCTGATTACCAACGAAACTGCAACAAAATATAATCTTCTTTTGTATACACCTAGGTATAAAGTTCTCCCCTTACTGACTGACTAGGACTGGTGCGTAGGGTTCCCACCAAGGGGTGCGTAGGGTTCCCACCAAGAACTTAGGGTCCCAAGCCAACCTCACCTGCAAGTGGTGCACCTGCCGACCAACGGACGAGGCTCTGGCAAACAAAATATCCCGATAAGCGGCAATAGGCTCGCCACCTATTACGTGGGATCAAAACAATGGCGAAAAGTGGGCGTTTAATATGCCTCTGCCTACCCCTTCGGGGAGACAGGCGTGAGTCTATGTATGACTGACTAACAGACAACGTACAGCCAAAACTATTGTGCGCAGATGGTTGAAATTAGGCATTACTCCTTAGGGACTGTGGGGGTGCATAAAGAAAGGATTTTATGAATTTTTAACTAGATCAGAAAGAAAGAGTTAAATTAAAATAAAATTAGAGGACCCGCGCTGCTCCACAGCATATTTTTTTAGGAATGGAAATCACTTGAAAATTGTTGATGGTAGAATTAATCAAATCTGAACCCGTTTCCGACCGTATTTTTTAGGCAGTAGGAGGATCCGGTACCAAATCTCCAACAGGGCCGTCATTTACCAAGATTCTTTGTTCAAACTTTCTCTGAGCATTTTTCAATTTCCTTCCAAGAACCATCATTATAATTGAAAACACAACTACTCACAAAAAATACGTTATTAAATCAGAAACTTAAGTAACTAACTTACGCTAACTTCACTTTTTTCTATAACTGTCAATATTTTACTATCAAAATTAAAAATGTAGAGAAACAACTTATTTTATAAGTAAGAAAATAGGTTTTATTTGTTATCCAGTAAATATTTCTGTGAGAAGCACGATTTATTTTGGGTGTGATTAATCTATCATAATTTAGAAATGTAATAATGACGTTTATAGTTTTGGTCGAAATTGTAGTGTTGGTAGGAATGGTTGCTTTGGTAGCAATCGTAAGTAACCTTGCTACCAAAACTACAATACATATATGCCAAGAATACCATTTCTACCAAAACTACTATTCCTACCGAAAAACTATTCCTATCAAAACTACTATTTGTACCAAAACTACTATCCGTACTAACACTATCATATCTACCATTTTTTTTAAACTACCATTTCTACCAAAACCGCCAGAGCTGTCAAAAGTACCTACCTTTTCTCTCAAAACTAATATTCTTACCAAAGCTACAATTTCTACCATAACTACCACTTGTAATAATATAATTATATGACAATAGTACTATGAACCGCTGTACCTAATATGTTCCACATTAAAAAAATTAAGATGCCCGAAGAAAGTCCGTAATATAAAAACACAAAAATTTTTCTAACATAAAACGTAAGGAAAATTCCTCAACATAAGAGATCAGTTGACCCAACATTAAGGGTTAACTGGTAACATTCGGGGAATATTACCTGCCATCAGCGATAATTCACTATAGTGATAATTTGACTAACATCGGGTATAACTTTACACACCACCACACTCACACCCGTATGAAAGTAAGGCAAGGTCATCTTAAGGAGGCATAACGTTTTTCCTGGCAGTTACCGCAAGGAACTTATTAGATGCCATAAAAATATTTTTGAATTTAGAACCGTCCATGTAGAGAGAAAGCAATGGAATCTTAAGAAATTTATACGAAAATATTGAAAAATAAGTTCAATGTCCACACCTATCTTCCTTTAAACTTACCCAATTTAAATGAGCATACCATCAAATGAAAGAGCTCATTTCAGCGCGTGTTTTAGGCCTATAACGAAACGCCTACCTCAATGAGAACCAGATATATAGAAGCAGAAAGTCATTGACTACGGCTACGTAAACGTAAAAAATGTATGGGAGAAATTTGTTTTTGCATAAAACTTAATGAATGTTAAAGTTAGGTAATTTTTAATGCTTGATGACAAATATATGCAGCGACAGCTTTCATTTAAAAAAAAAATCATGCGAATCGGTTACGTAGAACGGGCTGGCCGACTCGTATTATAAAACACAAATTCTTTTATTATATAGAAGATGTACGAGCGTAGCTGCTCTTCTAGTATTTTTATAATAACCAATTTATTTTCGAAAAAATCGTATACTCCATACTGACTTTATATGCGGGAAGTTGTTGATAATAAATTGACTTTTAATATTAAAACGATAAACATAAAATATTGTTGACAAAACGTAAATTCCACCATCCATTTGTTACCGATATACGGATTTGGTGGCGTTGTAAGCGGAAAAAATAATTATTTTTCATAAGGAACAAGCCAGTCTACATCATCGTCCAAAGGTCATCCCGGGTGCATCCAAGACTTACGTCATGGAACCAGACATGGTTTGACAGAATATCATCATTTCCATGGAACAACTACAGTCTGACCTCCGCTAAGCAGAGGGGTGGCAATATTCAAGGTTTAAGAATCGTTTATTCGAACTCTCAAACTTACTCCCCACGACTGCCAAAGAGCTTTATGACAGCCGGGACTGACGGTTTAATGTGCTCGCCGAAGCACTAATCAAGCGATAATTAAGTCTAATTCTCACAGAACTACGAAAAGTCAGTGCTGTGCGATGTGATTCGAACACTATACCTGCTGTATAGCATTCTGTCGGTGTCTCCACTAGGCTATGACTGCCTCATAAGTCTACGTAATCTATAAAAATACATGTTCTGACTGATATATCTCAATAGATCTCTAATTATTAAAACTAGAAACATTAATTTTGGACCGTGGGTTCCTAATAGGTCGCACGCACTAACTATAGAAAATATTGTTTTTAATATTTCACCATAAGAGGGTACAATAGGGGTGAAATTTTATTTGAAAAGCCGCTATAGCAGCTAATCTTAGCCAAACTTAGACATGCAGGTTCCTCACTATATTTTTCTTTATATTTCAGCAAGCGATAATTTAGGTACAATGTACCTACCTCATGCTTACAAAGTTAAAAAAAATGTGGTGCGCGCCACAAGGTTTAACCGCGAAACCCTTCGCATAGCAGTCTGTTGGAGGCTATCACTGCCTTCAATAAAAATAAAACGTACAAATCGCTAATCGCTTACAGTCTTACCTGACAAGTGCGCCCCAAAAATGTATATTTTCCGCTCAATTATTCGGCTCAGCTCGTCACGCACGTCGAACGTCGAAAAATTTGTCAAATGCAAATCGCCCTTTCAACGCTTGGAACGACAGCCAACCCCCTATGTTTATGGCGTGATGTTTTTAAATTGTTACCCCTTAAGCCGAGTATTTTTTGAGGGTAAATGGTAACTGGAAACTCTAGAAGGAAATGCACGTTTTGAATAGTGAATTTGAAGATGGGAAATAAACGTATTTAATTATTCAGTTGTTTAGTAAGTGGTAATGGCAGTGACAGTTTTGAGAATGATTTTAAAAGGGGCAAAGTAGGATATGTTTTGAAATTACCCCTGTCTTAAACTTCATCCCTGTCTTGTCTGTTGTGCTTGGGTTGTTAAGTACAGTTATAATGGGATAATTGTGTCATATATATTTGTTAAGGGTGCTGTCTCAGTTCTTAAAACATTGACTGCAGTTGATAACATAAATATTTTATAGGTATTTTCTCTTGTGGATATCTCATTTATCTATACAATTATACATATAAATAAAATTGAAGTTTCGTCTGTGATTTTAATAACTATGTTTCTTCAAATACACACAATTATTTACTCGTTCCCGTTTTTTAATTTTGTTGGTATGCGTCTCTGTCGGTCGCCCTGTCTGTCTCATTGCTTGTTGGTATAGGTAATCTCTGGAATGGCTAAACCGATTCGAATGGGACTTTCACTGGAAGATATAGGACACTGTAGGACTACGTTGATGGATTCAGTCAAGCAGTGTTCAAACTACATGTTAAGGGTCAGCGCAGACAGAGAGGAATAATCCCCGCGCAGTCTCGGGCATTTTCTTTACAGATCGCGTATGTTTGAGCTTGCGCGCGACCTCGCGAGCCTGCGCGAGTAAACCCTTCTGGGTTACCACTCTACAGTAAACATGCCCATTTGTCGCAAATGTTCGTCAACGATGGTAGACTGGGATATGATTGTAATTGTGCTTTTGGTGGAAGAAATAGAAGAACATTTTAATAAAATAAGGCGTCAGAAAGTCAGACGAAGAATATAGGTCGAGGAATGTCGGCAAGTAATGTTTAGTTTTGGTGAATTAAATACACTGTGTACGAATTTACCATCTAAAGGATCTTTAACACTGTCACGGACACTGACGTTAACTAGATTTTATGAAAATGACACTAAAATGTTGCATACAAAATTATATCACGCCTATAGGCGAATCGTCGTAAAAAGTGAATCTCTATACTCTGATTATGACGGTCCGCCTAGTGCCGGTACCGTCTAGAGGCGGACTGCCCTATTAAATAATTTAGTTTACCTGCGCAATGACACACCGCCTATAGACGGTGGCGTCTACAAGCGGACCGCCGTACTCACGGCGTCTATGATCTTCCTCAAACAAGTTTATGTTATTTTTAGGTGATAATCTAAGCCGTTTACATCCGGTCGAACATGGTACAGGACTTAAAGAATCGGTATCACCATCATTCTTTCTTTCTTTCTTACGGGAGCCATCTCCGAACAAAAATATTAATCAGAATTAATTATCATATAAATATAATGCGTATATCTTGTTTAATGCATAAAAATATAAGAAAAGATACTTTTTTTACATAAAACGCAATATACTTACCTCCTAAATGCAGCCGATCACGACAAACAATCCGGTCAAACGACAAAAAACATGGGCTCTGCTCGCTGTGATACTGCGCAACTGGCGGGTGCGGGTAGTATTACAAGCGTACGGCTACAGGTGGTATGTCACACACGCAAGCACGTTGATGTGTGAGTGGGGCTTGGCGACACGATCTCGAAATATTGTTTTATTTTTTTTTGCTGCGACGCTAGGTAAATTGTAAGTGAGCGCAATATGACACTGAATCACGTGACTCCTAACTAATCTACGCAAATCAAGGCGGTTGTAGACGGTTCGTCAATTATAACTGGATAAAATTGACCGGCTATGGACGTTACGTCGTATTAGGCTGCCTGAAAACTACGCCTCTGGGCGTGGCGTCCGTGAAAGTGTTAAAAACTCAGTGACAACACTGAAAGTACGCGTACGACGTGGGCGCCGACTCGACGCAGCGCGGGGATTCTCGCGTATCTGCAAGGACGCGCGAGAATTTTTGTCTGGTTCAAGCATTTATGCACTTTATTGTAATAATTTTGAAGTTTATTTTCAAGAGTGTTAATAAAATCCTCTCCACTCCGCTCCGTTCTATCTGCGCTGAGCCTAACAAGGATGTTCTATAGAGGATGTGCAAACCTGTTGGACGTGGTTCTTGTTTCAGCCCATGTTGGAGGCATTCGGACAGTCTATAAACTCCACCATCAGATTTGGCTAGACACGAGAAGATTACAAAAAAGATTATAAGTTTTATTACTTTTCAAATTACTTTAGTAATTTATTATCGGTTTACTTTGTATTCCATATGCCACAATCCGGTGTTTACATATTGTTTAGATAAATTATACCCAGACATATCGTCCCCGTGGGATCTCCACCTTGTCGTGGTGGGGAGGCTCAGTAACCGTGGTTGGGTCACCCACGGTGAAGCTAAGCGAGATCCCGGGAGTGGACGCTCCGCGTGGGCTTGACGGAGGCCTGCACAGGATGCGTCCAAAGGTGCGGGTGCGAGGGACAGATTCTTCTGTCCTTCGCAGTCGGGCGCGCTCGCGGGAGGAGAGGCGTGTCGGTGTTGCGTTGCCGCGCGCCTTATCTCCCGCGCCCAAATTGGGGCGCACCATCGTTGCGTCAGAGGAGCCGAAGGGGACTGTCAGACTCTTAGTCAGTAAGAGTCTGACAATCCCCTTCGGCCTTCCCCCAGGGTGAAGGGAATCCATGAGCATTTTCCAACACGACACCAAAAAACAAACCCGGACACATACCACTCATCCTGCTTATCACACATAGATAAGTCCTAAATGAAAACCAAACCCATATAAAATTCAACACTACAAACAAAAAGGACACTCTAATGCAAAAATCATGTTAATAAGTGTGCATTAGGCACTGCCCCTTTGCACCAGTCATTACAAAAATAATCTCGCTACTTCCGCGAAGGAAATAGCGTGAAAAACCAAATAAACGTAAGTATTTATATAGAGTACATAGCCGTGGCTGAATGCAAGCGTTGTTAATGATCTGATGCTTTTATAGTGTATTTATAGAACTTCATGTTAGACTGCACATAGATTAAAGAAATAGACATGCAACTCGGCACAGAACTTTACGCTAAACTTTCGTTTCTACCTAAAGAAATGTGGAAGACTTCATTAGGTAGAATATAAGCTAGTAATCCTGTTTGATTAAAGTATCTGTGTTAAAACATCAAAGCGTACAATAAATGCATACGGCTTTCATGTAAATATTATCGGTAAGGTTTAATTCATGGCACTGATGTACAATATAAAAATACAATTTCATGTTTTTTATGTTGTCTAATTTGACGCCTGGACGCCTACCATAAGAGCTGGCTTGAAACTGCGTGCAACAAGTAGGGCTAGAAAGATTTTCGGGCGGGGTCACGGTAAAGTATGCTATCCGCGATTCACGTGACCCCACCACAACACGGGACCGTAGTGAACACCGCGGTAGTGAGTACGCCTCTAAGGGAGAGCCTCACACACCTTCTCCACCAGCCCCCAACTCGATCGTACGATATGATCGAGTGGCGGAGTCGAGACGGCTCGTAACGAGTTTCCACCGCGCAACAAAAAAAAAAGGTCGAGAAAGATTTGGGGTAGGCCTTTGCCCAGCAGTGGGCAAAGGCCTACCCCAATAGCGTAGGCTTTTAAAAACATTGTAATTCTTTCACGGAAAAACGACTGAACGAATTTTGAAGAAACTTTGCAGTAACTTAGCATATGTAATAAAATAGCACATATGCTACCTTTTCGCCATGCCGCCATAACCAATACCCACATCAGCGGAGTCGCGTGAGAAACTAAATAAAAATATAACTATTCAATGATTTAAAAGTATTTATAATCTATTAATTTATTTATTGATTTTTTTATAAAAGAAATAAAAAGTATTTAAATAATCAGTAGGCATTTTACTCAACCACTTGTATCCCACCTTCTAAGCTAATTAATCTATGTTCATATCATTTGATCGGCACTCTGCATCCACAAACATAAATGCTCAAACTCCACTTTGATGATGTAAGGGAATAAACAGTTACACTTTTAATTTGGACTCTCTAAAAATAAGCCTGGCAACACTTTTGATGTGGGTACGATTAAGGAAAAGCAATTAAAAATATTATGGGATGTTTACACTCGGAACTGGCAACACACGTTGCGGTGTTGCCAGCTGCTTTATATTAAAGTGTTTGTTGAGTGGGATAAGTTAAACTCTATGCAAATTCCTTTATGAACACAATTTTATTTATTTTTAATTTATTACATAATTTTACAAGGTGAACCTTTACTGTGTAATAAAATCTGAGAAGCCGTTTATAGTTGTGATATTGTCATGAAATGTGTGACGGATGCCAGGAATCGAACCTTAGCTGCTCCGCCACAGTGCGCTGGTGGTGTGTGACTGGCGAATGTTCCTACGACGACGTGTTTCTTCTATACGTGTGGACTGTATGGCTTCGATCTAATCGGGGCTTCAGAAATAAAACATCTCCATACGTTGGGAGCGATGCTGTTCAGGTGTTCGGTGCTTGGTGGTTACATATGGTTTCTTAGTCACAAGATGGTGGTTGGGACGCCAACGAGCTGGCCGAAAACATGGTCGCTTAGGTACTTCGGAACTTTACCTTAACGACGACCACCGCACCGAACATATGCACAACAAATCTTTATTTGTGATAAAGTACATACATGTAAATAACTTAGATACTATGGTACATGCATATATGTTCTATACATAGCCAGATAGGACTCAAAAAGTTCTATCTACTGGTATACAATACCTAAGCCTAACTGTTTGCGTCACTAAGGGCCGATTTTTCAATCCTCAGATAAACAACCAGATAGTATTTATTCTGAGTATAGCGTAATATTGCGTTTTTCAATGGTCAGATAAGGTTTATTCGTCGAATAAATCACCAAACTAAGGAATGAATTTAACTGCCCGATCCTCGGTCAGATAACAGTTTATTTGACTGTTAAGTTGACGTTGAGATACATTTGGTTGGATTTTGGGCGTGGTATATATATTACGAAATATGGAAAATATGGTCATTTATATATTTTTGACGACGCAACAATCGAAGGGGAGGCTATTATAAACGAATAGGTATATTAATCAACCTAGAAGGTGATACAGAATTGTAAGAACGCGGGGCGATCATTTTAATACCTATATTGGAATCAATGGAGATCTGATATTATGAAATAGTGAAACAAATCAGATAGCATGTATTTCAAACATTTATTATACCTAATACACACATTTATGGCATACAAATACAGACTTATATTTTCAAAAACGAATAAAAACTTAAATACCTAGGTCTCACTCACAATTTCACTAAAGACTAATTTACAATTATTCAACTACCAAAATTTACATCATAATACATTATTACGTACCGTAACAGTAATATATTATTACGTTCATAAGTCTTAAATGGTACTTAAATGTAAAGATGTCCTGTTATGTTAAAACACATGCCCAAAATTCTTTCTTTGGTCACACTGGGAGCGTTAGCTCCTTTTTGAAGAGACCATTTCTTAGACTCTCGTATTTAAGCTTTAATTTTTGGCACTAACGGTTATTTGTAGGCACACCACATGAATTAAAAGCACTTTCTGTCTTTCCACTCACATTCCTTGTCCTGATTAGTTACCGCATCAGTCGTTTTAATTTCTATAATATACTTGTATTTTTCTATTAAACTTACTAGTAGTTGAATGTCTTTAATCTCGCATTCAAATTTGAGGAACGCTGGCATTGTTATTATAATATAATTTGATTGAAAACGAACAGCACAATACTCACAAATTCCGCGAAAATACCACAGTCCAAACATACATAAACAAACAGAGCCCCGAAATAATGACAACTATCATTTTGACAGTTAGAGCAGGACAGGCAATAAAGCTTCTGTTTCCTGTCCTGCTCTAATTTCCTGTTCTGCTCTTACATGCACTTTTCTGATATATTTGTTTCACCTCTCTGAAGTTAGTGACGGGTACGATGACGTTATTTGGTCAGATAGTTGCCCACGGAATAAAAGACTATTGAAAAATTGACACAAGTTTAACGGACTGATAAACAGTCCAATAAATTTATCAGTGGAATAGTTATTCATGTCTTTATCTGAGGATTGAAAAATCCGCCCTAAGTTATTCAAGAAAATCTATCGAAAAATGTTGTCACACAAGGGCCCGCCCACTATATTTTCTATTAAAAAACTATTAAATATTATAGTTATATATGTAATTTTAATGCCGTTGTGTGCAACTATGTGGAGCATCTAATGAAATAAACACCATGAAAATATCTTTATTCAATTCTAAGTTATTACAGGAAAACCTACGATGCATAAGTAAAAATACAAATTTTCTTAAGTAAACACTATCGTACATGAACAAAGTTTATGATAAACATGCAAATGTTTGTTATTATGTCTATTTTAACTATATTAGGTATTAACTGGCAATAAGAAAGTATCTAGACATGATTTCAAGCCTATTCGAAGCTAAAAACACTTATAAAACTATAAAACGACTATGTAAACAAAACAGCTGTTTATCAACTATTAGTTCTTATCTATTACAACTGATAACACTATTTATGATCGATATCTAAGTCCCTACAGTTAGCACAAGTTTTAAACTAATGTCCATGCACTACACATCACTTTTTATTACGGATTTGCGAATGTTCACTATTCTAGCGTTATTTTATCACTTGGACGCGTCCGGGAACCGAACCCGGTATACCGCACGATTGGATAGCACTATTTTTACACGATTTTCACTCGCGGTTTCAAATACACTATTCACTATAGAGTTTTTTAATGTCTGTCGCGAACAAAATGTAATAATTGAAGACATAGTAAGAAAGAGACATTTTATATCCAGTAATTTATTTTATTTATAGTCTCATGCCTGTATCCGCGAAGGGGTAGGCGGAGGTGTAAATATTACACCCACATTTTGCCATGAAACTTTAGGTCTTACGTAATAGGGGGCGAGACTATTGCCGTTACCGGACACATCATCAGACTCCGGGCTGCTACTGAGTATTCGGAAAAACCCAGTAACACTTTTGCCCGAACCGGGAATCGGACCCGGGGCCTCCGATCAGCAGTCGCATACGCTATCCACTGGACCACGGAGGCAGTCAAAAATATCTAATATCCAGTAATCATTTGGCGGGAGAGGCTTTCTGCGAAAGAGGCATTGTGAAAAAGCAACATTATGAAAAAGCGACATTGTGACAAAAAGATATGTTACGAATGTAAAACAAATATTGTATTAATACTTTATTTAGATTTATTATTAAAGAATATAATACTGCTTGCTATAAGTTATAGTCAACGGTGCAAAACGATATGAGACCTTTGCGTTATTATTTTTAAATTACGTCGCCTGGCAGCTGCGGGAGATTTTGCACTTGTTATTTGAACTTAAATCTGGTAACAGTAAAATTAATCAATAATATTATAACTATTAATATTCGTTTTATTGCAAACGCCTACACGCACGTAAATTTTTTACAAAAGAGACGTTTTGCGACAAAGCCACGTAAATAAGGGCTAGTATGTCTACTTTTATAGGAATTTCAATAAAATTATAATCAGTGGTTTAATAATAATAATAATGTAATAAATAATTTTATTTCGCGTGGCATAGACGCATAGATAAATACCTTACAGTCTAACATACATACAGTGGTTGTTAGTATAAATATACTTATAAACTATGTCAGTATCGCTTCACTCGCACGTTGTTGTTGTGCGTTCGTGTGGCACTTGTCCGCGGAAGTGACGGAACACCACTCCCGTCGGCCAAAAGTCCACTTTCATCACAACATCCAGAAAGCACGTTGGGACCCGCACCACAAACGCCTTGAAATTGACGTTACGACGCGACTCCAGCAGCTGTACTCTCGGTGTGTATTTCGTCTTTCGGCGCACGTACTCCGCGATGTCGTCCACCTTAGTAGTGTAGTGCAGGCGAGAGACATAGACGGGTGTGTTCGGTGCGGCGGCGCGCAGATTCGCACCCGACTCCACAGGAGCCGTACCGCAGCAGTTCTTGTTGGTTTTCTGACGACGCTTCCTCCTCTGCACCGTCATAAAACCATCATCTGCGTCCTCGTCGCGGTTCTTTGCCGTCTACGCCATGGACTTCAGCGTGGAAGCAACGGGGGTGCTCGCAGTGACCTGCTGAGCCTCTATTCGCTTAGGTCGCGCGGCGATACACGGAGGCGCCGCGGGGTCGGGGGCAGGGCTGCGGGGCGCTTGTGTAGCGCACTCAGCAGTCACAATTTAAGCGGCCGCCTCGCCGCTTGACAATGCACCGGGAGCTGTGGGCTTGATATCCACTCTATCCAACACTTTGTATGATTCATAAATTGTTGTTTCGAGTCTGGGTGTTCATTGTGTTCTGAAGTTCTATGTTTGTTTAGTTCATAGGACGAGTCGTAATGCGAGAGTCATTTTTTTAATAAAATAAATAATAAATCTTGGAACAGAACCAACGAGACAGTTTATATTATTTTATTTACCAGCTACTTACATATCGGTCTAAATAAGCTGTTCGCGCAATCAAACTTCTATTAGAAAACTTTCATTCACAAATAGAATTAGCAAGCGAACATCAATGATCGCTGGATAAGCAATCCACACAAGCAATTTGTTCACTTAAGGAACTGTCTCGACCAGGGATTGGCAACCTGCGGCTTTTTTGAGGCAGTTAGAGACAGTTGCGACTTTTTTATTTTAAACGGATAAATATATAATTTTAATAGGCGTTGGCCACTAGCCCACCCGCAGGGAAGTCTGGTATCGCGGTAAAAAGCAGTCTACGTCACTCTTCAGCTTCTTAGCTATCTTCACACAAAAATCATAGCATTAAATCGCTTCGTTGCGGCGTGAAGGAAGGACAATCATAACAATTTTATATTATTATTATTATTTTGGGTTTTAAAAAGGAAATGGTAAAGTAAGAAATGAAAAGCTTAAACTTAAAATAACAAGTTATGAACCAGATTTAACTGAACTTTCAAAATGCCTGCACCAATAATGCTGTGTACCACAGAACAGATAAAAGAAGAGAAAGAACCTCTTTTAACTATTCTGTGCTGTGTACTATTACTTACTACATATTCAATACTTGCTGTAAGTTTTTATAGAAAAAGAGATAAGCCTGAAAATTCAACTATATTAAATTTAAACTGACTGCCTCGTTGGTCTCGCGGCATAAATGTGCGCGTGGGATTGGGAGGACTCGGGTTCGATTCCCGGATCGGGCAAAGTGTTATTGGGTTTTTCCGTTAGGAAATTCTCAGTAGCAGCACGGAGTCTGGTAATGTGCCCGGTACGGCATTAGGCTCGCCCCCTATTACGTGGGACCTAAAAATTCATGGCGAAATGTGGGTGTAATATTACACCTCTGCCTACCCCTTCGGGGATACAGGTGTGAGTCTATAAATAAAATAAAATAAAAAATAAATAATTAAATAATAAAATCTGTGACTCTCTAAACTCTCTATAATCTGAATAAATTCGTGACTTTTGACTCTACTGTCTCAAAAGGTTGCCGATCACTGGTCTAGACGGTAAATATGTATAAATAGACACGAGTGTTAAAGCAGTCTACGACCGGCTGTGTAGCTACTGCTTTATTGTGGAACCGTATTAAAGGGATTGTTTCTATAAAGACGGTAGACAGACATATCACCTTTTTTAGATATTGCCAGATTTGTTCGCCAGATATTTAGAGTAACTAGCTTTTGCCCGCTGCTTCGCACGCGTAAATTACGATTAGATAAAATATTTTGTACAAACACCCCTACCCTCCTCAAGGAAAATACATGCCAAATGTAACTTTCTTGAGCCCAGTAATTTCGGCTATAATGTGTCTGTCAGTCAGTCAGTAACGCAATGATTTTATATACACAGGTTGAAGTAATTCCATTGAAAAAATAAAAGTTTATACACAAACTCTGAATCCCTTTTCCGCCCTCTTAGGGGAAAATTACGTTAGCGAAATTTTTTAAATGATTTTTGTGTGAAGATAGCTAAGAAGCTGAAGAGTGACGTAGACTGCTTTTTACCGCGATACCAGACTTCCCTGCGGGTGGGCTAGTGGCCAACGCCTATTAAAATTATATATTTATCCGTTTAAAATAAAAAAGTCGCAACTGTCTCTAACTGCCTCAAAAAAGCCGCAGGTTGCCAATCCCTGGTCGAGACAGTTCCTTAAGTGAACAAATTGCTTGTGTGGATTGCTTATCCAGCGATCATTGATGTTCGCTTGCTAATTCTATTTGTGAATGAAAGTTTTCTAATAGAAGTTTGATTGCGCGAACAGCTTAGTTAGACCGATATGTAAGTAGCTGGTAAATAAAATAATATAAACTGTCTCGTTGGTTCTGTTCCAAGATTTATTATTTATTTTATTAAAAAAATGACTCTCGCATTACGACTCGTCCTATGAACTAAACAAACATAGAACTTCAGAACACAATGAACACCCAGACTCGAAACAACAATTTATGAATCATACAAAGTGTTGGATAGAGTGGATATCAAGCCCACAGCTCCCGGTGCATTGTCAAGCGGCGAGGCGGCCGCTTAAATTGTGACTGCTGAGTGCGCTACACAAGCGCCCCGCAGCCCTGCCCCCGACCCCGCGGCGCCTCCGTGTATCGCCGCGCGACCTAAGCGAATAGAGGCTCAGCAGGTCACTGCGAGCACCCCCGTTGCTTCCACGCTGAAGTCCATGGCGTAGACGGCAAAGAACCGCGACGAGGACGCAGATGATGGTTTTATGACGGTGCAGAGGAGGAAGCGTCGTCAGAAAACCAACAAGAACTGCTGCGGTACGGCTCCTGTGGAGTCGGGTGCGAATCTGCGCGCCGCCGCACCGAACACACCCGTCTATGTCTCTCGCCTGCACTACACTACTAAGGTGGACGACATCGCGGAGTACGTGCGCCGAAAGACGAAATACACACCGAGAGTACAGCTGCTGGAGTCGCGTCGTAACGTCAATTTCAAGGCGTTTGTGGTGCGGGTCCCAACGTGCTTTCTGGATGTTGTGATGAAAGTGGACTTTTGGCCGACGGGAGTGGTGTTCCGTCACTTCCGCGGACAAGTGCCACACGAACGCACAACAACAACGTGCAAGTGAAGCGATACTAACATAGTTTATAAGTATATTTATACTAACAACCACTGTATGTATGTTAGACTGTAAGGTATTTATCTATGCGTCTATGCCACGGGAAATAAAATGATTTATTACATTATTATTATTATTAAACCACTGATTATAATTTTATTGAAATTCCCATAAAAGTAGACATACTAGCCCTTATTTACGTGGCTTTGTCGCAAAACGTCTCTTTTGTGAAAAATTTACGTGCGTGTAGGCGTTTGCAATAAAACGAATATTAATAGTTATAATATTATTGATTAATTTTACTGTTACCAGATTTAAGTTCAAAATCAAACAAACAAGTGCAAAATCTCCCGCAGCTGCCAGCCGACGTAATTTAAAAATAATAACGCAAAGGTCTCATATCGTTTTGCACCGTTGACTATAACTTATAGCAAGCAGTATTATAAAATCTCCAATTGAGACGATAGAAGATTAGATTATATAGATAGATTATCTATTATATATCGAAGATTGAGACTACTCCTTTATATGTATAACCTCTACTTGTTCGGGATTAGCCTTTTGCAAAGGAGCTCTTATAAAGCTTTTGAGAAATAGGCTATTATTTGAAGTACCTCAACCTGTATAAAGGAATACTATTACAGATGTGAGAAAACTAAAAAGTGCTGAAAGTTTCTGATAAAAGGTGCTCACACAAATTCAGGAAATATGCCTCATGGTTCGTGATTTTTAAAATTGTGGGCAATTCTTAATCGTTTCTGGCAACGACCCAAACACGATCTCGTAGTCTCAACGGGTTCATTTAATTATCACTTAATAACTAACAATTTATTCTACAAATTGAAAAGAAAGAAGAAAGAAAGAAAATACATTTATATGCAGCAGATTATGCAATACACAAAACACAGTTAAATACAAAAAGGAAAGAAAAAAAATAACATACTGCAAAATGGTCGCAACTCAGCAAAATGCTAGTTTTGAAAAAACTAGCGCTGGTCTTCCGTTGCGACCATGTTGGTTACTAATATATCTTATAAATTAAGCACAACTAATACATCATACGACATTAAATAATAGTAATAATAATAATAATTGCGTTTTCGGTAGTAATATTTAAAACAATACAATATTTATTTTTGCACCCATTTAAATCTAGAAATTAAAATAGACATTAAGCGACTATAATTTGTCTACCTAGACATATATAACTAGGTAGACAAAAGCTGCATGACACAAGTGCTATAGCACTAGTGTTATGCAGCTCTGTTTCCTGACCTTTTTGATGATCTGAATTGTAATATAATAATATGATCTCTTGATAACCCCAATAACTAAATACCTAAACAGCTTATTAACAATTTATGCCACTCATTACATGAACTCTTGTTTACTACACCAGCTTAAATGGCACGATTGGCGTAGTGGTTTAAGCGGCCGCCTCGCCGCTCGACACTGCGCCGAGTGTTGTGGGACGAGGCAACACTTTGTGTAATTCATAAATTGTTGTCTCGAGTCTGGGTGTCAATAGGCTAGTTGACAAAAAAAAATTTATAAGTCCGTCCTTTAGATTATTCAAAAATAAGCGTACGTATTTTTTTATTTGTAAATTAAACCAAAAATGACCAAGATATAGCTCATTAAAGTTACGTATCACGCCGTGCTGCATTTTTTCGCACTAGATGCCGTCACACGTAACTTTAATGGGCTATCTCTATGTTATTTTTTATTTAATCAAAAAAGAAAAAATACGTGTCCAATATTTTTTTATAATCTAAAATACGGACTAAATAAAATGTAATTATTTTGACCCTGGAAACTACCCTATTGTGTCCGTTAGTTGTATGTCTGTAAAGTCCCTCGCGATACAGGATTTAGTCCTAGTGCGGGAGTTGTCTTTTTAAAAGAAAAAAAAATAAAAGCTCATTAGGGGATAACTCTTCAAACCAATCGGTCAGTTGTTGAGGAGCTCTATAACCTCACAAGGTAAACCGAAAACCTTAAAACATTGCGCATCAAACGTTCCTTCAAAATACATTTGACTTCTCTGCCTACCCTTATATTTCTTCCAAAAAGTCATTATCATAATCCAACCATAATTTCGTTGTCCTCTCATAATTTTGTTTATCATATTTTCTTAATGAACTTTCATTTGCCAAGCAGTCCCTAGACATACATCACATTATAATAAAACTGAAAGCGTTGTCTAAAACAACTCCCAGTGGGATATACTTCGGTGTTAATGTGTGTGATTTTACCTACAATTGCGCGAAATGATGAAAATCCCTGACAATGTTTTCCAGTTTTTTTTCGGGGGGATGGGCCTCGTTAGCCTTGGATGGCAAACCGTCTAGGAGAAGGGAAACTCCGAAATTAAACCACTCTCTTTGGGGGATGGACCTCGTCAGCTTTGGATGGCAACCCGTCTAAGAGAAGGAACACTCCGAAATTAAACCAACATTCAAGGAGCATACCCGAAAACAAACCGCAATCCAAGGTGTCAACCGACCCGTGGCGAGGGATTCGTGGCCAGAGGGCAAGCTGGTCGCAAACGGAGGGTGCATGTGTTGGTAGTCACAGGGCACAGCTGGGATTCCACCTTATCCCCGTAAAGGGCTCTGCGAGGACGGACATTTAAAATCCCTAATGCTCGTGGGAACGCTATGGGAACTGAAAATTATATTTCTCCAGACGGCGGTGACGCGGTTCGCAACCCATCACGTCTCGTTTCCCGCGAGGGCGAAAAGCGGCCTACGGAAAGCCGGTTTGCAACATTAAATGTTGGAGGAGGAATGGATGGTAAATTGAATGAAGTATGCCAGATGATGGATGATAGAAAGATTGATGTTCTATGTGTGAATGAGACAAAAAGGAAAGGTTGTGTCCTCACCAAGCATGACAGCTACACGGCTTATTGGTCTGGGATAGCCAGTACCACCAGAGCCTGCAAGGGAGTTGGTTTAATACTGTCTGCGCGAATGAATGAGTGCGTTAAGGAATTTGAATGTGTAAATGCTAGACTCTTGTGTGTGTCTCTTTATTGTAGGGGTTTACGCCCCGGTCAATATAGTAGCGGGTATGTCACAGCGAGAACAAGACGAAAGGCAGGAATTTTGGGAGAATTTAAGAGCGATTTTGAGGAAATGTAAGGATAACGAAAGATTGATCTTGTTAGGTGATTTCAATGGATGGGTGGGAGTAAAACAAGATGGATGAAAATGGAAAAGTATTGCTTGAGGTTTGTTTAGAGTGGAGCCTTTGTGTAACAAACACTATGTTTGATCACAAAAGGATACACATGTATACGCGTGAGGCTAAGAATGTTAGAAGAAGCATGATTGATTTTGTAATTGTAGATGAACGTTTGAGAAATAATGTGTTAGATACAAGGGTGTATCGAGGGATCGGCATCCACACAGAACACTTTTTGGTGATGAGCCGGATAAGTGGGCTCTCTAAAGGATGGTGATACCGAGAACATAATGAAAATAGGGTCTTGGAAAGAATAAAAGTAGAAAATCTGCAAGAGAAAGATGTGAAAGATGAGTATAAGCGGAGATTAATAGTAAGATTTGAGAGGTTCGATGGCATAAACGATATGGAAGAATTATGGCAATCTTTTAAAGAAGAGATAGTATAGTACTCTGCTTACTTCCGGTTTACGGTCCTTCCTCTTCAGAAGTTGTATCTTCTTGTTGAATCCGTTGCACCTAAGTACCTCCTAAGGGCAAACGGTCTGTCTGACAAATATTCTGTTCTACTTAAAAATTGTTTGGAAGCAAACTACTTCCTATACCGTGGACAACATTACCTCCAGATCGACGGGGTGGCTATTGGTAGCCCAGTAGCACCGGTAATACTTCCTATACCGTGGACAACATTACCTCCAGATCGACGGGGTGGCTATGGGTAGCCCAGTAGCACCGGTAATGGCCAACATCTGGATGGAGTTCTTCGAAGAATCCATAGACATGCAGGCATCAAATGTAAAGCTATGGAAGAGGTATGTCAACGATGTATTCTGTATCATGAAGGGCGACAAGCAAGATGTAGAACAGTTCGCAAATAGCTTAAACTCTATTCAGCTAATATTAGATTTATGTACATTTGAAATGGAGACAGACGGGTCGTTAGCCTTTCTCGACGTAAAAGTGACAGTGAGGGAAAACGGTACCTTGGGACACACTGTTTATAGAAAACCGACACACACAGATAGGTATCTCAACGCATACTCGCATCATCACCCGCGACACTTAGAATCCGTAGTGACTTCACTAGTAAACAGAGCGTATGACTCTGAACATTTGAACAGTGAGCTGTCACATGTTCAGGAGGTACTACGGTGCAACGGATTCAACAAGAAGATACAACGTCTGAAGAGGAAGGACCGTAAACCGGAAGTAAGCAGAGTACCGGCTTACATGCCTTACATAAAGGGAGTGACGGACAAAGTTGGAACAGTACTACAGAAATACTCCATAAAGACTGTATATAGTCCGCTCTCCAAGGTAGCACACAATCTGCGCACCCCGAAGGATGTCATTCCTCTACAAACACCTGGCGTCTACAAGGTTGACTGCAGTTGTGGTAGTTCCTACATCGGACAGACCAAACGAACCATCGCTGAAGGGTCAAGGAACATATCGCGGCTGTAAAAAATCGGCAAATTTTCAAGTCTGCCATAGCTGAGCATTTGTTGGAGTCTGGACCAAACCACTGGATCGAATTACATCAACCAAAAGTCTTATCTACCGATCGTCACTATTACTCCAGAATAGTACGTGAAGCGATTGAAATCAAAAAGCATAAAAATTTCAACCGGGAAGATGGATACAGACTGTCTACAACTTGGAATCCAGTAATCAACAAATGTAAACCCCGCCGCAGCAACACAGCTCATCAGTGTGTAGACGTCATAAGTGTTGTGTGTCGACGTACCGACAGTACGGATAAAAATCAAAATAAAAAACAAGTGAGGGTAGCAATGGGATAAGAATGGGAAAGGCAACGAATGATGACATAGATGAAGCAAGAAAGGAGTTTGTTAGGTCAAAAAGAATTGTGAAAGAAATTGTTAAAAGGAAAAAAGAGGAAAAGAAAGATGAGTTTGATAGCAGACTATCTGAAGATTTCCGGAGAAACATAAAATTTGTCTGGAAATCCGTTCGTGCAGTTCGAGGAAGAACTCAATCCTCAGAATACACGTCAATCAGAGACAAGAATGGAAAGATCCTAAATGGTGAATCATATGTGCTGAAGAGATGGAAGGAGTATTTTGGAGGTTTATTTGAAAGAACGGCGATAGAGACATTGATCGACGAAATGAATGTTAATAATAGCAATGATGAAAGCGATATTGGTGTGGATGAGATTGTGAAGGCGTTGGGAAGTATGAAATTAGGTAAGGCTGCAGAATGTGATAGGATTACAGTTGAAATGCTGAAGGCTGGACAGGGCATCATAGTTGGTCAGCTTCAGCGCTTATTTAACTTGTGCTGGAGCAGCGGCCGAGTACCTGATGACTGGGCCACAGCGGTGGTTGTGCCTCTTTATAAGGGAAAAGGCGCGCAACAAGACTGCAAGAACTATAGAGGCATTAGCCTTCTCAGCATTGTTGGCAAATTGTATGGGAAGGTACTGATTGAAAGAGTTATGGAAGTAACCGACAAGAAAATATGGTATGTACAAGCAGGATTCCAAAAGGGTATGGGGTGCACGGATCAAGTCTTTTCCTTGCGGTGCATAGCCGAAAAATTCTTAGCCAAAGGTCAAAAGGTCTATTGCGCATTCGTGGATTTGGAAAAAGCTTACGATAAAGTGGTGAGGAATGAAATGTGGTCAGTAATGTCGATGTATGGGGTGAACAGCAGCCTCATACGAGCACTGAAATCCCTTTATGAAGATTCTAGAGCTTGTGTGAGGATAAATGGGTCGTACACGGATTGGTTTACCATCGAGACAGGTGTTAGACAGGGATGTGTAGCGTCGCCGTGGCTGTTCAACCTCTTGATGGACATTTGTTTGCAAGATTTGAAAAATAGTGACTATGGATTAAGGATGAATGAGTTACTTGTCAAATGCCTCCTTTATGCTGATGATCAGGTTATACTTGCGTCTTCAGCGGAGGAGTTGCAGAAGATGGTAACAATCATGCATGGTGCGTTAGAGAGGAAAGGAATGAAAGTGAATGTAAGTAAAACGAAAGTTTTGGTTTTTGAAAAGGAGGAATGCGTTACGGCTTGTAATGTTATGATCGAAGGACAGCGAGTGAAGTTAGTGAATGAGTTTGTATATTTAGGTACGCTGTTTACAAGAGATGGTTAGAATGTAGAAGATATTGAAAGAAGAGTTAATGCAGGTAATAGAGTGAATGGAGCTCTGAAGGCGTTTATGAATAGCCAAAACGTGTCCAGAAAGGCACGTTTGGCTGTGCATATAGGGGTGTTAGTACCACTCTTATGTATGGTATTGATAGTTTGGTATGGCAGAAGAGTAATGAAAGTAGAAGAAATGAGAACACTGAAAAGTATGTGTGGTGTTTCTTTGACTGACAGAGTAAAGAATTGTGTGATAAGAGAGTGTTGTGGGGTAAAAGAAGATGTAGTGACAAACATTGAGAAAGATATGCTAAGATGGTTTGGGGACGTGGAGAGGATGGATGACGAAAGACTGACCAAGCAGATATTTATATATCTATATGGTCTTTCCCTTCGTCCTGTCCCTTCCACACTTGCCTTATGGCAAGTGTGGAAGGGACAGGACGAAGAGAAAGACCTAGGCGGACGTTCTCTGACCAGATTGGAGACATCCTAAAAACAGGACAGGTTAGAAGTATCCGGAACAGAACAGCACGCATGAGGAATCTAATGGGAGTGAATGAAGCAAGATAGATATGTCAGGATCGTTGCAAATGGTGTTCTGTAGTCTCTGCCTACCCCTCCGGGAAACAGGCGTGAGTCTATGTATGTATGTATGTTATCCATCATTACCTTTCTAACTAGGTTTGTCGCGAAGATGTTAATATTTTTTATATATTTTTTTTATTTATAGACTCTCGCCTGTATCCCCGAAGGGGTAGGCAGAGGTGTAATATTACACCCACATTTCGCTATGATTTTTTTAGGTCCCACGTAATAGGGGGCGAGCCTATTGCCGTACCGGGCACATTACCTGACTCCGTGCTGCTACTGAGAATTTCCTAACGGAAAATCCCACTTTGCCCGACCCGGGAATCGAATCCGAGACCTCCCAATCCCACGCGTACTTTTATGCCGCGAGACCAATGAGGCAGTCGTAATATTTACAAGTTAGGAATACTGTATAATTATTACATTCATAGTTATCAGTGCTGTTTCGAGTGTCTGAAGCGCACTTAGCGTTACATGATATGCCGTTTTAAATAGACAGGTGAAGTTTACAAGTCACCAAATGGTGACGTCACTAAATGGAAAGGTTTTCGCTTGTCGTGGCATTTAAATGAGAGCGCTGCCGTGCTTTGGAAGTCATGTAAAGCAGTCGGTGTCGGTTCTGGTCTCAGGAAAAAGAATCGGTAGGCAATATCAACAGCCTTCGCAGTCTATAAGCTCTTACACACTCACACAGACTGTCTCCGTGGATAGCGTACGCGACTGCTGATCGGAGGTCCCGGTCTCGATTTCCGGGTCGGCAAAAAGCGTTTCTGAGTTTATCCGAATTCTCAGTAGCAGCACAGAGTCTGGTGATGTGTCCGGTAACAGCAATAGGCTCGCCCCCTATCACGTGGGGCCCAAAAATTCATGACGAAATGTCGGTGTAATATTACACCTCTGCCTACCTCTTAGGTGGTACAGGTGTGATTAAAAAAAAATATAGCTGACAATCCCATATGCTGTGTGCTGTAATGTAGCTTACACATCAGACTCGCACATAGGCGTTAATCAAAACAGACGAGAGACCTAAACATTCAAGGCGAAATGTGGATGATATTACACCTCTGCCTGTTTTCTGCTTGTGCATGATAATATTTGGAAAATTAGCCGATTATAATGGATTATAGATAAGTTTGTAACTGACGCCAAGATTCTGAGAATAACGTGAACGCGAATCGCGGGGTACATAACCTGTACATTACTATATCATAATTGGCAAACCATTCATTTTCTTTCGTGATAATGTTAGTGAAAGAGCTATTAACATCCAAATACCCATAAAAGTATCCTCACAATCTTTTGCGTTTATATCACACTAGAGGACGCCAGCAGCTACGCCTGCAATTTTTTTAAATTTACCCCTTTTAGCCGATCCCGTGGATATTTCGGGAAATCCCTTCTTAGTGCACCCCTACGGTCCCCAAGGAACATACATGCCAAATTTCAGCTTCCTGCGCCCAATATTTTCGACTGTAGCGTGTCTGTCAGTCAGTCAGTAACGCAAGGATTTTTTATATTAAGATTAGCCCGCGGCCTCGCCCACGTGATATTTTAATATAGTAGTCCATACCATTCTCCAGGTTTCTGACAATCCATATCAAATTTCATTCCTGATCTATCAGACCTATCAGATTCACCGTGAAACACATTATAAAGATAAAAATACTCAGAAATCACTTTTGTTTTCATAACTGTCAAACATCTGGTAAAAATTAGTTTGTACGTATATTAATTAATTTCTTGACGACCAATACGTACTGAATATGACGGCATCAGGAAAATTAAAAAATGTAAGCATTACTATAAAGGACATATTAGTCCGCTCCTTATAGCAAGCGCTGTAAATGACGTTCCGTTCACCACAGTTATCTCGTATTATCTTTTAAAGTATTCTTCCAAACTACTTACTGTAAAAGACTAAGTTCAACTACCTACATTCAATACTGAAGGCAACAAATGTATCAATTTAAATAACTGATAAAAACTAGCTTAGTAAAAATCTTGTATTTCTCACAAAATTATTGTAAAATAGTACAGTATAGTTATTACAGGAACTTTGTATGCCAACCCTGTGCTTAGCCGAGTCCAGCACAATTGGAAGCTATAACACCGCAGCAGGTACAGAGGTTAAGAGCTGAGCACTGAAATGTCGACTCGCGGACTCGAGTTTTCTCCAACACTAGGTACTGGCTTGCACTAATTAAGTGTGGTTAGTCACCGGGTGCCCCTTGCTTGTGGCCACTGACTACGCGGAATGTTTTTAATTTACGCAAGTTACGACTATGCAAATCTGTCCAGATGGTTCCGTACAAAATTTAAAGAATAACGGATTTAGTGAGGCCGTCAAGACCACGATTATTCGTTGGTCGCAAGGACAGTGTAAGCTATAGATATCCATGCGCATCGTGGACTTGGTCGCCACGATCAGCCAGTCGCTGGCTTGGAATGTATGATTGTTCACCACCTAGTTTGTGTCATTGCGACTAAATCTTCACATTTGCGTATTTGTTATAAAATATGTCCTCATCGCGTCCTGTATGTCTATTTTGGAAGAAAGGTATAATTTACTCGGGTGGGGGCGCAGGCAAGGCTAATTATATATAAATTTCCAGACGCGAATGAGGCCGCATCAGCTTCAGCAGCCGCAGGACTGCTGGCCGTTTCACAATCTGTCGTGGTCGTAGCCATGGTTTGGTCGTAGGATCGAAGTTTACAAGATTAGCTATGAATAAACTTGGTGGCCGTTCAATGTATGACATTCTTAAGCAACGAATAAATATATAAGCATACACAAAATTGTTGTAAAAAACGTTTAATTTAAGAATGTTTATTCTATAACAATAACATTCGTAATTATTTGAGTAATTTTCATATGTTCACAAAATATTATTGTTTAAATAAAACTTGTAGGTGACAATCATAAAGGTAATACTCATTTTAAATAATTAATCCCAGTTCCAGCCGACCCTAGAGGTAACTATTATTGTCCCAGTTTCACTCAAAGTTGTAGGTCAAGGTCATATTACCCCAATTTATCAACAGAAGGGTTTTGTGATAAAAACTTCATGCGCAGTATAATGCCAACCTCCGCTCTTATTATAAATCTGGCTAGTTGCTTATCTATACACATAAAAAAAATTGAAGAGTCTGTTTGTAATGTAGGGTTAAAATACCTGCTTTTTACTAAATGCATATAGATGTATACACGGAAGATATACCTAAATTAGCGAGAACTAACAGACAGACAGACAAAAATTGAAAAAAATGTCATTTCAGTATATGTACCGTGTATACATTCATATGCATTTAGTAAAAAGCGGTTATTTTAATATTACAAACAGACATTCCAATTTTATTTATATGTATAGATGTATAGATAACAGACAGGGTCTTGTGACCCACGCCGAAACGTCATTCAACATCATTCCCGAATAACTACGCGATATAATATTAGTTTGTGCAAAATTCGCGACGGTTAGTAATTATTCAAATCCATTTATTTGGACACATCCCGAAATTACAGCCGCATTTCTAACGGCCCCAAAAGCACATGAATTTAATTGTGTAAGTGTTGAATTTCGTTGGAAATTACATCTTTGCACAGCACGGCTTGAACTTACGTACTGAGGAATGTTTGTCATATTATTTAAATTAAACCCGGCCGCGCTCGGTTTCACCGGGCAGTGTGGTTAATGACCGTCAGCTGTTAATGTGGAGAGTCGACATTCGCTGATTTGGTTATTTGGATTGTTAAAAATAGTTTCACTGCGCGTGCTGTTTGTATAGTACTGTCGAGTGGTGTACTATTAAATATTTTATTATTTATTTTATTTATAGTCTCACGCCTGTATCCCCGAAGGGGTAGGCAGGTAGTAGGTACTATTAAATATGTAGCTCTGATTGTCTGGGTGTGAAGGCAAAATGCCTAGTTAGGCCAAATGTTACTAAGGCACAGTTTCCCCACCTCCAGGTAGGTCTTATATTCCAGACACATTCAAAGTGGGTACACAATTTATAATTTATCTGACAAATTAAATAACAGAAAGTGGGCATAAGAGTTTTGGAAAAGAAGGGGTAAATGACGAATTAATCATGACTTCGACTTCGAAATCTTTGTTCACGATGATACCTACTTATTTTATAGTTACATATGCTCTAGGTATGTATACCAGTCCCTCCGTGACCTTTAAGGCCTTGCCACACGGCACAATTTTACGTCCAACTTGACTAAATCACTTGATGAAATCGTGACGTGTAGACGCCAGTCGTCCAACTCAATTTCATCGGGTGGGCGGTACCACCAGACTTTAACCAATCGGGCGGACGGAATGAAAATCAGTGATTTGATTGTGTCGTGTAGACGGGCAAAGCCAATTCGATTGAAAATTTGATCAGTGGTAAAGTTGTGCCGTGTGGCAAGGCCTTTAGACAGTCGAAACATCGGGGTAAGGTAGGTATTAAAAAAAAAATGTTTTTAATTATGACTTTTGTTTTAAGTATATTTTTCCGAGAGAAAGAGAGCGGCGATAGCCTAGTGGTGTACGTAACGGACTGTCAAGACCATGGTCTCGGCTGGGCGATAGCCCAGTGGTGTACATAACGGACTGTCGAGGCGATGGTCTCGGGTTCGATCCCCAGGTAACCCGGATACACACCACTGACTTTTCAAAGTTATGTGTGTATTAAAAATGTTAATTATCGCTCACTAATAATGTGCCCGATAGATGGCAATAAGCTTGCCCCCTATTACTTTGGGACCTTAACATAACTGGCGAAATGTGGGTGTGTAGGTATATACACCTCTGCCTACCCCTTCGGGGATAAAAGGCGTGAAGTTATGTAATTTTTTTTTTCATTTGAGACCCGTCAGCAAAACGGTATTGTATACTAGATACCGCCCGCAGTTCCATCCCCGTGGGTGTCAACTACCGCGACATAGCCTGTATTAAAATGACGTATTACATTAGCTATATTACTGCAAAGTTTCATCTAAATTCGTTTAAGTAAATTTTGCGTGAAGGAATAACAAACACCCATCCATTTATTCATCTTCACAAACCATGGCGGTTTCTTAAAGATACCTCCTGTGCCAGGAAAATAGCATGTGACGCTGGGTACTTTACAAGCGTGCAATCATCGTTCACAAAGTACACAACAACTGTTGTCTCGTGTGGATCGAACCCATATATTCACCGCAGTTTTAAACGTCAATGGGATCGCTTAAACCACCACGCCATACGTGCAGTCGTGTATAATCTTATAGTAGTAGGAAATTCAAATAGCATTCTGCCAACGGTAAACAATAAAACGTTCCATACAAGTGACAATAGCTTAGACCCGTTAGCGCGATGGCTATACAAGTCTAGACGTATTAAGTCTAAATTATGTCTAAGTAAGTGCCTAATTTGAATACTAGTTTGGTATTGGCAAGTAACTATTTAGTAATCTGTGGTATTGGCGTGTTGGTATGCTTGGCCAGGTTTGTATAGGTTGGCAGTGTTGGCACCAAGTTGAACGTATACATATGTTATGATTTATGACTATATAGTCAAGTAGTAGTGTAGGTAGTACGAGTTAGGCAGCGATAACTTAGTAGAGATCCCAACAGACTGCTATGCTGAGGGTCATCTTCTGTATATAAACTGTACCATTGCTGGGCACGGGCCTCTTCACACTATGAGAAGTGGCACTTGAGTAAGGTCATAGTCCACC
This sequence comes from Euclidia mi, assembly GCA_944739405.2. Classification (NCBI taxonomy): domain Eukaryota; kingdom Metazoa; phylum Arthropoda; class Insecta; order Lepidoptera; family Erebidae; genus Euclidia; species Euclidia mi. The sequence continues at coordinate 62,858,316 of OX123195.2, forward strand.
ACGCTGGCCAAGTGCGGGTTGACAGACTTCACATGTCTTTCGAGAACATTATGAAGAACTCTGAGACATACAGATTTGCTCACGATGTTTTACTTCACCGATAAGCAAGCGATAATTAACAATTTAATACGCACATTACTTCGAAAAGCCAGTGGTGTGCGCCGGGGATTCGAACCCTTTGTCTTTGTATGTGGCAGTATGTTGGTATCTCCACTATGCTATTACTGCTTGACATATATGTGTTACTAACACACATCCGGCATAATTCGTAACTAACAGATAATTGGATATAAATTGTGCTCCTTGGCGTTACCAACTAAACTGATAAATGTTTACATATCTTCAGGGCTACCGCACTTATGATATATGTATAGGATTGAATTCGATTCGAATGTGTAGATATTATTATAATTATGTTAAAGCAACAAATTTTGCCGCAGAGCGTGATAAAGGCTTGAACACATTATTTGATATATTTTGAGAAATCTTACTACTATTATAAAAGCGAAAGTTTGTGATTGTTTAATCTAGGTAAAAAATACTGAACTTCTGTTATATATTACTTATTTTTTTGGCTGCACGCCAAATATCTTTCCTACTTCAGTCCTACATAATTTTCTTTTGTTATGATATTTTCTGTTTTTTTTTTAATTCTTTGCTTGTTAGATTTTATGAATTTATTTTTCTTTATGTTTATATTTATAATCTTAATTTTAATTTTTGTCAATTTTGTTTTGTTTTTTTTTTCTCTTTTTCGTTTCGTGTATATAAGTGTATAATGTGTGTAGCGATAAATAAATATTTCTTTATCTTTTTATTGCTGAATTATTGATAAAATGTCCTTTAAATCCGACTCCTTTACTTTTTGTAATGATAACCGACTGCAATGCGGACGTAACTTCAGGCCGAATGTAGTATATTTATAACTAAGACTACAGAACAATAGGCAGACAGAGCGCGCGGAACACTTGCGTGAGGCCACTAAAGCAAATACAAAATTGAAAAGCACATACAAACTCGGCTCAGTGCGCTGCGAAGCATCGCACAGTTCACACGCCACGATGAATCCAGCTTTAAAATTCATAAAATGCCGTCTTGCGTTTTTAAACATTGTAAAAGTTGTTTCCACAAACAAAAACGGGAAGATGGAATATATTTTTACAGATAACTATGGATTATTTGACTGTTTTATAATATTATTTCGATAAAATTCGTATTTCTGCAGAAAATATCTAAGTGTTGCCAGTTTACGTCGACACTGTTTTCCCTGAATTAGGGAAAATGCACTTGTCAATTGATTATGTAGGTAATAATTATTGTCATGTTAATGAAAAATACATTAACGTATTGTAAAAGTATATTGTAGATTATCTTTTTTCTTATAAATATAGTAATAGAATTTCCATTAGTATATACATTGTTTTGAGTTCGATCCCCATATACTATACACTTTGACCTTTGTCACAGAATAAATCTTTGTACCGTTCTTATGGCGTAGGGAATAAGTATCAAAATCGTACTGCAACTGTTAGCTTGACTTGGCGCCGTGTGTACTTTACGTACAGAAACAGAAATTATTGATTGCAGCCATTATTTATTTTTAGTTGCATTTTTTTTTGGTTATGATTTATGAATTATAATATTCATAATTTGTTGTGTGCATGACAAAATGTTTTTAGCTAATTAATATTTTGGACGCAAGCCTATTGCAATTAACCAAACATTTCCAGATACTATACGATACGATATATGAGAATTTCTAAACAAAAAATAAACAACATATTCGCCGAACTAAGATCTGAACCTCATGATTGGTATTCGTAAATATATGTAGTTGGTATTATATAAGTATTTATTCTAGATCGAGGCTATGAATCACAAAACATAATCTATTTATTTCTCAATTTACGAATAAAATTAGTTAAAACTTAACTCGGTACCTTTATTTAAGAAATGTATTTATAAAAGCATACTTTAATGGTATCTTTTATTTGAATAATTTTTACAACAGCATTACATATTAAAAGTATTAATTAAATCCATGGTAAATTCTTCAAAACCGCAAACGAATATAAAATATTACCTATGTAATATTTTTATATTCGTTTGCAAAAACTATATGTAAATAGTGGGAGATTATTCATAATCTGGCAACTTTACACACACATAGACGCGCGTGTCCGTACAGTGCCAGTCGCCAAATGTCACGCACACATAGCTGTCAACGTGCCTCACTTAGTTGGACGAATGCGCTACATCTGGTTCTTGTTTGTTAAATCTGTGATTTACAAATTAAAAATCCTTAGGACTCATCCCTGACTCAAATGTGTGACCCCTGTGTACCTGAACATCATCACCAGCCTTTAACAGTCCACTGCTAGACTAGGCCTCTCCTTTGAAAGAAGGAATTGGCCTACTATAGGCACCACGCTGGCCAAACGGGTTGGTATAGGCCTATAGGGTGTCTGTCAAGTTTTCCTTCTCTTACAGTGCTGTTCTCTGCATAATATGCTCCCTCTGTCCGCTCTTACGACACCCATGGGATGATATGGGGTGGTGACATTCCGTATTCTTAATCCGTCATCACACGGACGTTACTTGAACAAGTTAATAATTTTCTAAAACGTTGAAGACACATATAATAGGTAGGTAGCGCTAATCACCGTCTTGCATGTTAACTAAGAATCACAGCAAACAACATGAGATAAATGCTAGTAAAATCGGTTGAGGCGTTTTGGAGATTAGCCAGAACAGTTGAACATAAATTTTAAAACATTCAATTTTATTCCATCTTAGGTGTTGCCCAGGAATTTACCTGCGTTATTTTTTGGGTCAAATTCTAGCCTATTACAAATTATAGATTATTATGTTGGGCTACATAATTATGGAGGCCTACAACATAATTTATCTTCCACTGAAAGTCCCATTAGAATCGGTTTAGCCATTCCAGAGATTACCCCGGACTAACAGACAGACAGACCCATACCTAATTAAATAATAGTATCCTAGGAATACTCACACACTGTCATCAACCTCAAAATACGCATAACCTTACTAACTTGAATGTGTACGAGTAGGTATATGGTAGAAAATTGATGTCACAAATTCGAAATTTTACTTCTTGCTTCCATTTGTCATACAGTTCGGCATATAAATACGTGATTTGTTTTACACATATTATTGATATTATCGCAACAGCGATAGCCTAGTGGAGAGACCGACAGACTGCTACGCAGAGGGTTCCCGGGCAGCCCGGAGTCTGGTGATGTGCCCGGTAACGGCAATAGGTTCGCCCCCTATTACGTGGAACCTAAAATTCATGCAGAAATGTAGGTGTAATATTTACACCTCTTTCTACCCCTTCGGGGAAACAGGCGTGAGACTATAAAAAAAAATTAAACGCACATATATTTTTTGTAAAATCGTAGATTTTTTTTAAAGATGACTCTTGCCTTAATATCCTCGCAGAGGAATTAACAAGCATTATTGACAACAATCAACAATAATTTCGTGCGGGAATGGGAATCGAACTCACAACACTCGACGCAGTGCTAATCGGCGTGGCGACCGCTTAGACCATTTCGCCATCCGTGCATTTAAAGGCCAATTGTATCTATCATACATCATTCTCTAATTTGTCGTTCATACAAGATCATTCACTGCCTCCGTGGTCCAGTGGAGATCGTATGCGACTGCAGATTGGAGGTCCCGGGTTCAATTTCCAGGTCGGGCAAAAGTGTAACTGGGTTTTTCCGAATTCTTAGTGGCAGTACGGAGTCTGGTGATGTGCCCGGTAACGGCACTAGGCTCGCCCCCTATTACGTGGGACCTAAAAATTCATGGCGAAATGTGGCTGTCATATTACACCTCTGCCTACTCCTTCGGGGATATACAGGCGTGAGTCTATAAAAAAATACAAGATCATGAGGAGGCACCCTTGGCCTCCTCATAACGACTGTCAACGATATTTATACCTATGTCAATTTTTGCATTAAGACCGCCCTGGTACACACAATGCCAAACCAAGCTTAAAACAGTTGCAATGCGATTGTCCTTCCTATTACCTACACCATAAGAACGGTACAAAGGCCAAAGTGTCTAGCTTAACGTGTTTTAATTTAATTATTGTACTTTCATTTAGTTATAGGTGTACAATATAGAGTCCGTGTGGTGACGGATTAAGAATACGGATTGTCACCACCCCATATCATTCCATGGGTGTCGTAAGAGTCGACAGAGGGAGCATAGTATGCATAGAGCAGCACTGTAAGAGAAGGAAAACTTGATACAAACCCTATACCAATCCGTTTGAACAGCGTGTTATAGCAGGCCATATTCCTCCTTTCAAAGGAGAGGCCTAGTCCAGCAGTGGCCTGTTAAAGGCTGATGATGATGTACAATATACGATGTATCTATCATCATCCTAGCGCTGTCCCGGTTGCGTTCCAAAACCTACGCCTTGGAGCCCGGGATCCGCTTGCCGGCTGTATCTCCTGCACTTCGCACGGTCTTCAGCATCACTGTTGGTGGATAGAATTTATTTATATATCAACATAATAGTGCCTCCGTGGTCTAGTGGATAGCGTATGCGACTGCTGATCGGAGGTCCCGGGCTCGATTCCCGGGCCGGGCAAAAGTGTTACTGGGTTTATTCGAATTCTCAGTAGCAGCACGGAGTCTGGTGATGTGCTCGGTAACGGCAATAGGCTCGCCCCCTATTACGTGGGACGTACAAATTCACAGCGAAATGTTGGTGTAATATTACACCTCTGCAAACCCCTTCAGGGATACAGACGTGAGTCTATAAAAAAAAAATATAGTAGTTCCACCATGTGATAAAATATGATCACTAGAATACTATTCATTTTGCATTTTATACGTTCAATCGTGATTAAAAAGCGAAAGATTAGCGCTATAAAAACTTGCTAGCGTATAGTTAAATATATTTTTATAGTTACCTTGATGGATGGAGATGCTGCATACATATAGTACTTTTACGATTATTCTGCACCAAAAATCTTCTTCTAAATAACCTCCATGTAAGCTGCGCTTAACCGAGCGGAACAAATTTCTAACAGGGCATTCAGTGGACCCCGAATTGTAACAAACTATTGACTCAACCAAAGTATTTGATTAGAACACGCCGGCTACCTCGGACTATACCGGAATATCGGAAATATCGACCAATATCGAAGTATCCGGATATTAAATTGACTTAGGGAAGAACACTTTGTTATGATCACCGATATTTAGGTTAATAAGTTTCGTAACTATGCGGCAGTTACATATATTGTTGACATAACAAATACCTACATATAAACAATTATTGTTTTGTTTTGATGTATCAATTAATGATGTATCATAATTATATACTCTGCCACGTATTTTCACTAGATAAATACACATTTCAGTGTACATAGTTATGATACATATGATACTGATAAATAATGTCCGTCAGATTGTGTGTTTGATATTGCCGGCTAATGTACTAGCCGGTTAAGCTGATGTAAATATGAATTCCTGTCAATTTAATATGTTGTGTCGGATTCCTTTCACTGGACACCGAAGCCCGGCGGGACTACACGTGCAATACCAACCTGTATATTCGCGTGACACTGCCACTAAAAGTGGTCGAGGATACCGCAGTGGTTTTCAACGCGAAGGCTGAATTATTTCGAAATTCTTACGTATCTAGTTCAATGGTGTTACCATTGAAAGAAAAAATCTCTTTTATATAGCATATGGAACACGGAAACTACGATCAACAGCCTCCAAAAAGGTTCATACACAAAAAGTTTCTATTACATTCTGCCATACTTCATACTTCACGACACCTCTGCCACAAACTTACTCCACCTCTGCCTAACTCTTTAACATAAAAGTGGCCCAGATGGTTTACCGTGTGAATAAAAGTGATTTAACATTTAATAATGGCTGGTGTATGATTTATGTGGAAACTCCTTGTTAACGCTTACCAAACGCCGGGGATATACGGACGTGAAGAATATAGCACTAAGCGTCGCACAAGTTCGCTGATATATCGGTAATCACACACGTATGGATTTCTACTGTTGATGTACAAAAAGCCTGCCTCCGTGGGCCGGTGATTAGCGTATGCGACTGCTGATCGGAAGTCCCGGGTTCGATTCCCGGGACGGGCAAAAGTGTTGCTGGGTTTTTCCGAGTTCTCAGTAGCAGCACCGGAGTCTGGTGATGTGCCCGATAACGGTAATAGGCACGCCCCCTATTACGTGGGACCTAAAAAATTCATGGCGAAATGTGGGTGTAATACATGCACATACACCTCTGCCTACCCCTTCGAGGATACGGGCGTTAGCCTATAAAAAAAATGCACAAAAAGCTCTGTATATCAATGGTTAGTATCAATTTTCTTACTAAATATGTGGTCTTGACGTACAGACTGTGCACCGCAGGATTCAATTGTGTGTGCAGGGGTTAGACATACAGCCGTATATTTCTTTTCTTTTTTTCAACATTCACTTGTAAGCTCTCAAATCTTTATGACTAAAATCTTTTAAAATATACATATTTGATGAGGACGTGATATTTTCTCTTTCACGTATTTTAAAGGGGGACTTGCCCTCAGTAAAATAAAGGTTATATAAACTGTATGTTTGTTATTAATCATCATCATTGCCATCACCCTGCCATAGTTCACCGCTGGTAATAGCTCTCGCCAAAGGTACCGGACGACGCAGCAGGGGTAGGGCTCCCGCAGGGTGGACCGACGATCGGCTCAAAATCGGTCTGTCTGGAGAACCTTGGGGGAGTCCTATGTCCAGCAGTGGACGTCCCTAGGCTGACATGATGAATGGCACGCCACTGAGTTCGGTTTTCGACTTTTCGTGTCCAGCCGCTGCCAGCCTCTTTGTGTATATCGTCGCTCCAATAAACCTCCAGCACAAACAAATATGTGGTACATAGAGTCAACCTAGGGTGATGCAGAGAAAGTAGATCATAGTTGCATGATTATTTGAAAATAATTATTTAGTATTAGATATATGAAAATGACTACTAAAATTCTTCTTCTTCGTCGTCACACTCTTGGCAGAGTGGTCGTGGTCGTCACGTTAGGGGTGGTGGCAAGCGTCACAATCCGTCGCCATTCCTCCACTCATTCCACTTAAATTATAGATATTAAAATCCTTTACTGACTGACAGGCAGACAAAACACAGCCGAAACTACTTGGTGCAAGACTTTTTTTATTTTTTTATTTATAGAGCCTGTATCTCCAAAGAGGTAGGCAGAGGTGTAATATTACTTGTTGCAAGAAGCTCAAACAAAGGTCATTAGAATGGAAACCATACCCATGGCGGACACAAACGAAATATAGCGGAGTGTTTTCATCTATGGCTCTCATTTACTATGGCATTAGTCGCATTAATGTGAGCCACCGCAATCTCAAAAAAAAACAAGTGTTATCTATGTATATGTCCATACTCTTTATCTCTGAAACTACTGATCCGATTTGAAAATTGTTCTTGTGTGTGATAGCCACATTCATGAGCAAGGTTATAGGCTACTTTTTATCCCGATATTCCCGCGGGATCACTGAATGAGGCCGATAAAGTCGCGAGAGTCCGCTAATTAATTGATACAGGTAAGAAAAATAAAATGCTAATTCATTAAAATATTTTTTATTCAATTTGATCCAAAGCAATCATAAGATCATTAAAAAAAGCAGCGGTGCGTCAAACAATGCTAGCAATATGGACGCAGCTATATAATGTGCGAAAAAACTACTATTCAATGTGCGAAAGAAACATCGTATAACATATCTCTAAACATAAGCTCATCCGTGCACCACGCTGTACGGTTTCGATATTATTTTTATGCCTTTATAAGATGAAATAAAAACCTTTGGTACCGTTTGTTTCCTTTTTTAAAGGATCCTGTACATTTTTCTCCGACGATTTTTAATCAAAAAATCATATGCAATGAAAGGTCATATTATTCCCCTATGTTTAAAAATATTTTGGTTAATGTCCGCCACTGTTCGTAAAGCGGGTCAGATATGCCCAATGACCTTTGACATGTATGTGCCTTGAGGAGTGTAGTGGAGCACGAAAAGAGGATTTTTGGATATTCTTATCCTAAGGCGAACAGTCCCGCGGGTGGAGCCATGGGCAAAGAATAGTATCAAATTAATTCTGAATGTAAGTATGTAATTTTGGTCAATTGTAATTGTAATTATTTATGTAGGAATCATTTGAATTTTTGTTCAGCTTGTTTGGTCTTCAAAACAGTTGTCAATAGTTTCTATTTATTTCAAATATGGTAACTAGAATATGTACACGCAATTCATAAAATCAAACACTTAAGCGTAAACCTTTCATTGGATCTCTGTGTCTTAAGAATATTGTACGTCAAATAGTAAAAAGCTGTTGGTTTTCCAAATATAAAATGAAAAAAAAAATATTAAAGGGCTGCAGGCTTCACTGGCACTTTTTATTTGTCGTTGCTCTACCTTTTACTTGATCAGAAGATAAAAGCTGTCCACCCGTAAGAGCCGTGTGTCCCACACACATATTATCTACATATTAATATAAGTTATTATGAAATGTTGTCACACCAACGCAGATTTATCGTTCTTGAAATTAAACATTTCACTGTTTGGAAGAATGTATCTTGTTCAAGTGACGTTAATCTTATGTAAACAGCTTGTCTTCTTGATTTTTACAATATGAGCCAAGTTTAAAAATGAAATGTAGGTAAATTAATAAGATATTTAGATAGGTATGTTGTTATTTTTCCAGTAACGGGGTGTAGTACGAACCCGGAGTCACTACAATTTTTTTTTTATTTTACACGATACTGCGACCTCGCCGTTAAGAGACCTCGACAGACACCGCGGTGATATTCGTGGATAAACCACACTTGAAACATGCATGTCTGAGAGGTCCATAGTGATGTCGAATTACATGTTAAGTCAGCCAATTATGGCCTAAATCTTCCCATTGTCAGAAGAGACCCGTCGCCAAGAAGTCAAAGAGTTAATAAACAGATTGGCTGATTTTTTTATTAAATGCTGTAATATAAACTTTGGTGGTATACAATATACGAACTATTTTATCATGTCGGAGCTGGTGAACTTGGCAATTGCTCTGCCGTGCACCTAGCTAACTGCAGCACAATGTGAGGGTTGCCTATTAATAATGTAATGCTATTTTAAATATTTTATTTTGTATCTGTATTATTTATTGCTGTTTAAATGATCATAAATTTTTATTGGCTCTCATGCTTAGGGTTATAAAAATTTCATCGATATTTTATAGTTAATTACTTAGCTTCTTCTCGCGGCTTTCTAGGATAAAAAATCTTTCTAGGATAACTTGACTTTGACTGCACGGTTGGCGTAGTGGTTTAAGCGGCCGCCTCGCCGTTTGACACTGCGCCGAGTGTTGTGGGTTCGATCCCCACAAGAGGCAACACTTTGTGTGATTCATAAATTGTTGTCTCAAGTCTGGGTGTTCATTGTGTCCGTTAGTTGTGTGTTTGTAAAGTCCCCCGCGACACAGGATTTAGTCCTAGTGCGGAGTTGTCTTTTTCAAAATAATAATAATGATAAATTTAGTCCTACAAAGACTTATGTCGATCTGAGGATGTCTGTGTGTTCTCCATTATGTTCTCGAAAGACATGTGAAGTCTGTCAAACCTCACTTGGTGAGTCCGTTAGTTGCATGTTTGCATAGTCCCCTCGCGACACACGATTTATTCCTAGTACTTATCTCCAAAAAGTCAATGCGCGGCCTGGCATTGAATCCGAGTAGCAATCTCTTAATCTTTTTTTAGGCTTTCTCTGTCTTTTATAACTTGACCGTACAGCATACTAATCAGTGTCTTAAACTACTCTAAAAATTACATAGCTCAACACACCTTTATCCCAAAGGATTTAGCAATCCTAGTGAAAATACCTAAATAAACAACATTAACTGCACAATCTGTTTGAGGCGAAGATAATTATACAAACGAGTCAGAGTACTCTCAAAAGTAATTAGTTAGCAGACTTGATATTATTATGTATGAAAGTGATTACCAGACTAGCAATGTAAGTGCTCATACACATGGAGATACCTGTTTTTGCCGGATCGTATTATTTCGACATGTTTTTTTTTGTTTTAGGCAGCGATAGCCTAGCGGAGATACCAACAGACTGCTATGCAGAGGGTATCGAGTTCGAATCCACGGTGCGCACCAATGGCTTTTCGGAGTTATGTGCGTATTGCATTCTTATATTGTTAATTATCGCTTGTCCCGTGCCTCGGAGAGCACGCTAAGCCATCGGTCCCGGTTGTCATGAAGATCTTTGACAGTCGTTACAGGGCGTCGTCAGTACCTTCTAAATAAGCTGACACTAGTCAAAACCATGGAATATCGCTATCCCTTCGGGATGCGGAGGTCAGACAGGTGTCCCTCCGTGGAAAAGCTAATATTCAGCCAAATCCGGTTAGCCTAGTAAGCGGACCCAAGATTGAAACTGGGATAACGCTAAGAGAAAGAAGACTTATTATAAGTCTGTTCATCTTTCTTTTTCGTTTGAGTGTGAGGTACTCTTTTGTCGAAGTTTTTAGACCGTCCGAGGGCCTCCGACATAGCCTAACGATTCATATCCAGACACAAGAACCGGGACCGATAGCTTTAGGTGCTCTCCGAAAGCGCTGTGATGTAAATGCCACTCTTGCACACCCATTCAAGTGGCCACCTAGCGATACGAACGGCAAAGGAAGTACGCTACGTTCATTACTCTTTTCATACACGCTCGCCTGTATCGGGTGCTGCGGACCTTTCGTTTTTAGAGTTTAAAGACTCACGCCTGTATCCCCGAAGGGGTACGCAGAGGTATAATATTACACCCAGATTTCGCCATGAATTTTTAGGTCCCACGTAATAGAGGGTGAGCCTATTGCCGTTACCGGGCACATCACCAGACTCCGTGCTGCTACTGAGAATTTGGAAAACCCATTAACACTTTGCCCGAACCGGGAAACGAACCCGGGACCTCCGATCAGCAGTCGCATACGCTATCCACCGGACCACGGAGGCAGTCGTTTATAGAAACGTCCAAAAATGTGTATCCTTATCGTTTAGAAGGTATTTTTCAACAAATACTACCTATCTTAATTAAGTTTTATGATGACTAAGCCTCGCTAAATAAACTTCTAACAAGCAAAGTCAGTCTTTAAATACCTAGCCGCAATCTAAAAAAGCAACCATACAATATTGCGACTCTGATTGCGGCACAAAACTGCACAATAACACATCGGACACGTTGTTCTAATTGTAGTGCAAGGTGAATGTAGTTCAAGAGGAACATTCTATTTGTTCTTATAAGAGTTACCCTGCCACCTGAATGCTTGAAAAGAAATCGGCGCAGTGCAGACAAGGAAACTAGGGTTGGGACACAATATATCGATGTTTCAAAATTGTGACGGCTTGTTGGCGTAGCGGGAGTGTAAGCGACTGCTACGTCGAAGGTCGCGGGTTCGATTCCCGCACAAGTCAAACATTTGTATGCATGAACATGGATGTTTGTCTTGTTCTGGGTGTTTCTATGTATAATTTGTATGTATTTACAAAAAAAGTTTGGGACTAGATGGTGTTGTGTGAATGTGGTAGAATATTATTATTATTCATTTATTTAATCATTTCTCAAAGGAAAATGGCAGATCTCCATGCATCGAAATGTCTGAAATTAAATTGAAGCGTACAGTAATAAAAAATATATCAAAAAAAATTGGCGTAAGTAACAGAGTCTATAAATGATTCTATTTTCACTCAGGAGAGGCGGAAAAAGAAGATATCGGTGTTTGAATTTTGACGTGACAACGTCTTATAAATTGGTTTGCCGGGTGACACTTCAAGAAACTGCGTTACGCTCCGCTCACGTTATGCGCTCACAATGAGAGCGAGTGAGAGGCACGCGTCCCGCCTAAGAGCGAGAGAGACAGACATAAAAAGTGAAAGGCACGCGTCTTTCATCCTTCTTCCTACTATACGAATGAATATTCACATTAAAATTATTTTACCACTCAAAGTCGTTGTCACGTAAAACTTTCGCCCGTATACCGACTTTACAGGCAACCAATTTTTAGTTAAGAATGAAAAATGTAGGTAAAAGGAAAGTTATACGTTTGAATTATCAAATGACATATGTCAGATTAACATGAAAACGCAGAAGTATTTTGTAGAAGTAGCATGTTAGATGCTACTTGTACAAATACTTCTACTTTCATGTTAATCTAATCTTTCATGAAATCTTGTTACAGCCAATGACAAAAGCAAAGCTGCACATTTTAAATCGATTTTATGTGAAATCGATACAACATTAAAACGATGCTGTGACGTTTTTATTTGATTTAAACGTTGTTTTGCTTCAAAAATATTAGCTTATTCATATAATGTTGATTAAATATTAAATAACTGCATTTTAAACCAAATCAACTCTATAAAGGTCGATCGTATCGATGACTTATTTAATATTTAAACGAATCGAATATATCACTCACGTCTATTCCTGTCACACCATTGTCTATGGCAACAATTAAACAATGTAGTATTCGTAATCAATTGGAATGCTTTTTATCATCATAAAATACTCCGGCTTTAACAAGACAAAATGAAAATATTAAAAATCGAAGAAAAAAAATTGTTTTGTTCATATGAAGTTTAAGGTCGTCACAACAAACCCAGACCAAATTCTGCCATTGCTCTTTAAATTGTATTTTTAAATATATAACTTACAAAAAATAAATATATTTAAAAATATAAAAAAGACCGTGGGATCCCACCAGCAACGGGCACAGGGTCCAAGCTGCCGGTGGTAAGGGCTCCAGAGACATGCAATTCCTCACAATAAGTGCCGTGTCGAGAAGAACTGCCTTTTGCATCGGACCCTTGACCCAAGCACCCAACGCGAGCCTCTTAAGGTGACGATCGAGGCTCTTGGCTATTAGACTATTATTATTATATATTGTTTTAAAGGATAATAACCCGTAGATAATCGTCTAACTCTAACATAAATGTCTATCAGCTAACATTGAGAAAACCTTTTTAGTTAAGGCTTTCTCAAATTTTCATAGAATGAACTTGGATATACTCGTATGGTGTTCCCGTCATCTTTAATAACAAGCCAATATACATTTATGTTAGAGCTAGACGATTATCCACAAGTTATTATCCTTTTTAAAGTCGGAAGTTCGTTTTGTCAAAATCAAGAAGTTAATTGAATACACTTGGCGGGTGTCGTCAGTTCGTCTCTCTTGCACTCATAGAGACAGCTGTCACAGCTCGACTGCCACGCCGCCAAGCGGCAATTTGGGTCACATAAAGTTTGTCTACAGAGCGCCCATAAGAAATGCGCCTCTATATAAATATCTATGCTCTATGGTAGTGGGGCATCTATGTACTTCGAAGAATGTATATTTAATTGTATTAATTTGACTGACATTTTATTGATACGCTATTTAATTGAATTCTTTATATATCTTTTTGACATTTTGATTGACTGACATTTTATTTATACACTATTTAATTGAGTTCTTTATATATCTTAAATTTGCATGCCGCTGCGTCGGCGATACATGTGAAACTTATCTATGTCTAACAGCTTTTAACCATGTCTCTTGCAAATAAATTGATTTGCATTTGAATTTGGGAATGAAGGTGGAAATAGTCTCGAGCAAAGATTACTGATCTTTGCTCGAGACTATTATATATAAAATCTTCTTTTAGAAACACTGATAAACTGTAGAAGGATAATGAAAACCTTCAAGAGTGAACTTTCTGGCAATTATTTTTATAGACTCACACCTGTATGCCCGAAGGGGTAGGCAGACGTGTAATATTACACCTACATTTCGCCATGAACTTTTAGGACCCACGTAATAGGGACCGAGCCTATTGCCGTTCCTGGGCACATCACCAGACTTCGGGCTGCTACTGAGAACTCGGATAAACCCAGTAACACGTTTGCCCGTCCCGGGAATCGAACCCGGGACCTCCGATCAACAGTCGCATACGCTATCCACTGGACCACGGAGGCAGTTCTAGAAAATTACATCACTAAATAGATGTTTTTTAATCATTGAATAAGAAGCTAAATAACTACATAAACAATCCAAATCGTACCAAAGTTTCCTTGTCGTCCCTTTAATTGGTAACTGAATAATTTTCATCGATTTTACGAGAGGTAATATTTACGTACAAAGTTTGCTCGTAATTTTTAATAGCCTGTTACGAACTAAAAGTAGATAATTCATTGGATTATGATTATAAAGTAGGGTTCGCATACAGACCCGAAAATGAGAAACTTTCAGCGTGCAATAAAAGTAACTACTAATTAGATGAGTTTGCAAATTAATGGAGAAAATGCTTCAAAGAGAAATATTATGTCAAAATTACAAGCCGGTTCATTTAAATTATTTATTTATTTATGGCTCTTCAACAATGAGTACACTGTTACATTTCAATAGGGAAGATTACTGCCAAGTTAAACCACCAGATGGCGGTATCACCGACTACAGTAAACAATGAATTTTGGCACGTATGACCTTTTAGTTACAACTTGACAACTCGTTTAGACTTCAAACTTTGGATGCGCGATCTCATTATCTCATCTCAAACAGGTCATTAAAACAGAAACATTGTACCATTTTTATTGGTATTGATAATTACAACTGTTGTAACTGTTTTGCTTACCTATATGATGTATAGATATATTGTTGATGACAATATTTGAAAAGCGCGCTACGAAAGTTTGTTTACTGTAGTTGCTTGTGCTGCCATCTGCGTCGAGCTTTGCGTAATGTTCCCTATTGAGACAGCATTGCGAAGTTAAATCTAAGCGTCTCATTATTTATAGAAAAGCACTGCATGCACAAATATAATTTGAAAATTTAAGAATATAAATATATTTTTCATTACAATAAATTAAATTAAAATTAAATTAGAGAATAACATAAATTAAAAATAAATTAGAAAATAAATTAAATTAAAATTAGATTAAATAATAAATTAAATTGTAGAATTATTAAAATTCAAATTTTTAAAAAAGTATTTAAATAAAAACATAAATTGAATAAAAACAGAAAAATACAATCAAAATTAAAACAATACAAATCAATTATTAATTACAATTAATTTGTATTGTTTTAATTATTATAAAAAATAATTACATTAATTAGTTAAGTATTTATTTTATTTCTCTCGTAACAGTGCTTCGTTGTCAACCTGGAACGCTGGAATTCTAACTTGCTTCACAGAAGCATAGATAAATATAATACTTTACAGTATTAATAATGCTTGTAGGTCAAATCCTCCTATTTACCGTATTATGGTGAATAAGAGGCCTACTATACCATTCTGATCAGACGAATTCGTAACCTAACATAACTTCACGCTTTTATCCCCGAAGAGGTAGGCAGAGGTGTATTACACACCCACACTTCTCCAGTTATGTTTCGGTCCCAATGTAATAGGCGGCGAGCCCATTTCCATCTACCGGGCACATTGTTAAGCGAGCGATAATTAACATTTTAATACACACATAACTTCGAAAAGTCAGAGGTGTGTGGCCGGGGCACCTGGGGATCGAACCCGAGACCATCGTCTCGGCAGTCCGTTACGTACACTGGGCTATCGTCGTATTCGTATACAGTTTTTAGTCGAGTTTCTTCACGTCTCTTCCCAAAGATATTATATTTCGTGAATTTTCCTAAGTTGCCTCGTTAGGTACGACATCCACGACATGAAATGGGGTAGTGACACTTTATATTCATAATCCAATTCTCATATTTTTATATGACATTGATATTATCAAAGAGCTCAGATATTTACATAGAGGCGCATTTCTTTTGGGCGCTCTGTAGACCAACTTTTTGTGACCCAAATTGCCACTTGGCGGCGTGGCAGTAGTGCTGTGACAGCTGTCTCTACTAGTGCAAGAGAGACGAACGTTGCTCCTGTGTATCTTAACTACGAGAGCAAGAGAGACGGAGAACGATGCCAGCGCCGCCAACGGCGCCAACTACGAACTACACTGGCGACAGTCGCCACTTGGAATCGGCACACGAAGTCCTTAAGAAATGCTCTTCTATGTAAATCTGTATTCAGTGATATTATATTTCGTCCCCTATTACGTGGGACCTAAAAATTAATGGCGAAATGTGGGTGTAATATTACACCTCTGCCTACCCCTTCGAGTATACAAGTGTGAGACTATATATATATATATATTTTGAATAGACTCAGAAGCGGTATTCCGATCACTTTATCTCATTATTGTATAATTTGAAATAAACAGTTCGTCGTTGACACATATTTTGACACTTGTTTCAATTACAATTTCATTCAATTATAGAAGAATACGATTTTTGTGACGTAAGTATGACACTGACATTATATTGAAACTGTATTTATTTAGCAGAATTGGGCCTCTGCTGTTACAGGAAAGGTGTTTTAAAAAAATACCTTTTTTCCGTTTTAACGTCCGTTGGTTTAAAATTTAAACTTTTAATTAATCAAATATTTGATAGACTAATAAGCTTAGCCATAGTTCCAAACAATAGTATTATGAATGCGAAAGTTGTTTGCTTAAATACTTCTTTCATCCTAACGGAGCTACATTTTGGTATGATTTTGTGTGTGGAGTAAGTGTGGAAGAAGGAAGCTGGAGTGCAAAATTTTATCCGAAATAACCAAATACCAGGCGGGCGAATCCGCAGACGAAGTCTTGTATCAAATAAGGTGGAATTAAACCACGGATAACTTACACAACATTGTTATCAACAAAGTAGGTTTTATGACAGCTCATAAAAATCTTTGATATCGAGACAAACTACCCACTTTATGGTCATCAGATCAACACAAGTGTGCCAGTTTGTTACTGCCGTCAAATTCGTCATATTTTGCCTCTCTATTTTCGTGAGTAAGTCAGAAAAGTATGGCAATATACGCTGCTGTTTAAATATTTCAATGTGTAGGACTGCACATAGAAAATCCACTCAATCCAGAGTCACTATGCATTTCTTTTCTTTATGTTAAGAGGTGGCAAACGAGCAGATGGATCGCCTGATGGTAAGCAATTACTGCCGCCTATGGACACAAGCAACACCACAGGACACGCAAGTGCGTTGCCGCCCCTTTGGGTTGGGAAAAGGGATAGGATGAGGGAAAAGGAATAGGGCCTCCGGCACTCTCACTCACCGCACGAAACGCAACAGTTTAGGTACTGATACTTTACATCGATTTTCTGTGAGAGGGTAGTACTTCCTCGGTCGAGCCGGCCCATTCATGTTGAAATCAGCAAGGCTCTACTACCTTGGAAATTCAATACGTGGATGCCATAAGACGATTAAGAAAAAGACACGAAGTATATAATATTCTGCAGAAGAGACGGAAAACTCAGCATCAAGCCTTATACCAACCCGTCTAGGCAGCGTGGCATAGTGGGCCAAATTAACCTTTTGGATCACAAAGCTGTCGTGACGCAAATTAGAGACGCTTGTATCTGACGGAGGACTACAAAAATCTGTAGATGTATCATGGACACGCTATAAAAACATGGTCGAAAAAAGTTATTTAGCTTGTCGATTGTTTCAAGGGACAAAACTCCCTTTATTCCAAATCCGTTGATTGGTCCAAGAGACAAAAGTCCCTTTTTTCTGAAGCCGTAGACTGCGCACAAGTAACTAATGTCCCTTTTATTAAAACTTAACGGATTGTGCTATATTATATATCAGTAGACGCGTAATAAAATGAGCTTTCGAATGATGCCAAATAACACCAAATAATATACACGTAGTCCACGCAAGGGCAGTATAAAGCGAAAATTAGAAATATTTTCCCGCCATTTTTGAGATCGATTTTATATTTTTGACATATTCCTTTTTCTCGTCGTTTTTTATTAAGGGAGGTATATAAGTATTATACACTGTTAGGAAGGTTATTTAATTTACTTTTAGAGGAAATAAATATAATTAAAAGAAACCTTTTAATTTTAAACATAAAAAATAAGACAAAGAATTGATTGTTAATTGCCGCCAATTTCCGTATTTTATTTTTTTAAATACCTTTTTATGTTATAAATCTGATTCAAACCTACATAAGTTTCTTACCAATGAGATTTTCAAGCAAAAAAACCATTTCCGATAAGAATCCGATAAGAATTACTCTTACTGGAATGTGTAAAGTTGTTTACTTTTTCCCGCCAAAAATAACCTGAATATCTGCAAAATTTTTCGATAATCAATATCTCATGAATAATATGAGTATTATACATCATATGGTAGGTTTATTTATAAACTCATAATTAAAAAAATAACACAGAGCATAAATGTAACCTTATCAACATACATATGTATTTACATTCAATAAAAAAGAAATGCCGTTTTTACGATAATTGTTTGTAAAAATCTCTTAAATTAAAGTAATACACAATTTTTTTTTTGCTGTAACTTCATAATTAATTATTTTATTCGCAATAAAAACATAAAAGTATCATATATAATTATAATATTTGTTTACAATGATGTTTTAATCCATAATTACGCCCCGCGCGCAAAATGCAAAGTCAGCGAAATAATATTTTTTTCACATGCTAATATCTAAATAACTTTTCAAGCAAAGATTGCTATAATTTTATATATTTGTTAAGATAATATCACCAGGTATATAACAAAACAAAAGGAACCAAGGTTTAACTCGTATTGTTATCACGATAAGCAATTGTTTCGGGTAAGTCGTTAAAAGTCATAATTGTTAACATAGCATCCGGTTCGGCCTCTCGCATAAAGTAAACACTTCATTAAAACGTAGTGTATTTGGGATCATATGAAAGAATAATTAATTAAGTTGAACAAAAACGTTAGTTGAGGCCACTGACGTGAACAAGGAGCGCACAAAAACTAATTTATCGACCACGGGCGGTGTCAAGTGGCCGCGTCAGCTCGTCATTTGACACCTTGCGCGGTCGAAGCACCTTAGCAAATTATTTAGATCGCTCAAGCAAGGCAGCGGTTAGTAATTATTTTTAGGAGACAAAGTAAACACGGTAAAATGCAGTAAGACACAAATACTAAATTAAAAAAGGGTTGTTTATGACTTGGTATTGTGGAACTAACCATATGCACATGAAAAAAAATGTGTTCAAATTACAGACATTTTAATTATATTTATGGATTCGTACTTTTTCTCACAAGTGCTCAATCTAATTTCCAATTTAATCTTCCGCAACAAACCTTAGAATCAGTTCCAAACACAGTATAATAATTTCATTCCGAGCGTTCCCCTTTGATTGACATTCATGAGGCGGCTTTTCCCCATAAGGGGAACGCGAGGATTTATAAATGTCGCCTATCCCTGAGGGACCGAGTACGTTTCACGAAGCATCTACAACAGTAGATGCTTCATGAAACGTACTCGGCCCATAAATGCCCGTAAATGGCCCATTTTAAAAAGTTCCGTTGGTAACAACACACGGGAACTTTTAAAATGGGCCATTTTTCACCCGGAAGTGTAGTGACGTGCTTTTTGTAGAAAATATTAATGTCCAGCAGTTTTTTGGAATAGGTCACGATGCGACTGTATGGCGCTGACTTTGGCAGGATAGAAGTCAAAATTATATCAGAGAGGAGAGTTTATAAGTGCACCACATGGCGATCGGTTAAATAGTCATCCTCTTAGTGTTATCCCGGTTACATTTAAGAGTTTCGAATATATGGCTTGACGGTACACAAGTGTCCGTTTATTCACGTGTAACGACTCTAAAATCTTCAGTATAGCGTGCTCGAAGCAAGGGGCAAACGATAGTTACATATCAAAAAAATATGCGCATAACTTCAAAAAGTTTGTGATGTTCGCCGTGGGAGTGAACCCGATACCCTCTGCATGCAATGCACTCCGTATTGGTGATGATGTTGCATAAACTATATTACAGCAAAGTTTCGTCAAAATCCATTCTGCAGTTTTAGCGTCCAGGAGTACCAAACATTAATCCATTCATCCTCACACACTTTTGCATTTTTTATTGTAGCAAGATTTATCTACATACTAGTCGACCAAGCCAACTAGACGAATGTCAACGTGACAAAATTCAACATAATTCAATTATTATAATCCAGAAATTCCTAGTACCGATTGCAGGCGCATTGTACGTTCACACGCCGCGTTCGCAAGTTACGATAAATAATTTCTGGATTATGATTGTTGAAATATGTTGAATTTTGACACGTTGACATTCGTCTAGTTGGCTTGGTTGACCAGTATGTATTTGTTCTAGCCAAACGTATGTACGACTTAAAGGCGGCCATGTTGGATAGCTTTCAGTTGCAGTATGCTCTGTCCATTAGTCTCGAAGCTTAATCTTCGCAGTTGATTCTACTACGCCCGTTCTTTAAAAGAATTGATTTATTATTTTTAAATTTTCTGAGTACTTAGGTGGTGAAGGATTAACCATACAAATTGTCACTACGTAAGAAGTGACGAATGAAATCGTACGAAGTAAATTGTATCTTTGCGAAGAGATGGAAAACTTGACATAGAACTCTGTATTAATCTATCTGGCCAGAGTGATATAGGCCAAAATCGTTATTTTGCCTCATACATATGTACTTTTTTTTTTGGTGTCCGGTTGGAAATCCTCATTTAGTCTCTCCGCCCTGGGGGAAGAGCGAAAGCGAGCGTAATCTTAATATATAAAATCCTTGCGTTACTGACTGACTGACAGACACGCTACAGCCGAAACTATTGGGCGCAGGAAGCTGAAATTTGCCATGTATGTTCCTTGGGGACCTTAGGGGTGCACTAAGAAGGGATTTGCCGAAATTCCCACGGGATCGGCCAAAACGGGTAAATTTAAAAAAAATGCAAGCATAGCTGCTGGCGTCCTCTAGTTTAAGATAATTTCTAAATATTTACGTTGGTCTCGCGGCATAAATGTGCGCGTGGGATTGGGAGGTCTCGGGTTCGATTCCCGGGTCGGGCAAAGTGTAATTGGGTTTTCCCGTTAGGAAATGCTCACTAGCAGCACGGAGTCTGGTAATGTGCCCGGTACGGCAATAGGCTCGCCCCCTATTACGTGGGACCTAAAAATTCATGGCGAAATGTGGGTGTATTATTACACCTCTGCCTACTCCTTCGGGGATACAGGCGTGTGTCTATATTTACATATTATTCCAAGTCTATGCATGCATAATGCACCCAATGGCAGCTGTTACCAAAACGAGTTCACTTACAAACAATAGCGTGAATGGCGTGTCTAGTGTGGCATTCATTCTATGTGTGCCCCGTCCATAGTGGCACGGTAATGCCCCGGTCAAGAATCACACGCCCGGGGCTAATCCATCACAGATTTAATTTGAGATTCCTTTTGTACCCGTACATCGCTTGTGATGGCTGTTTTACAGCGGGGATAGGGTTTTTAATCGCAAACGTAGGTTGATGTCCAATTTCAGTTCTCTAAGAATGTAATATGTAAATTTTCTGTAGAGAGAGTTATATTTTTGGAATTCATTACAACCGCATTCAGCCTGTTGACATAAAATGACTCTTACTCAGCAAGTGGGTATATTTTCTGGGCAGAGTTAGCTTTTTTTTTAAGAATCGCATTTAATTATTGAAGACATTATCGCCAAAAGATAACACTCAACCACACAAACAAAAAAACACAAACTGACCAAAAATGTTTTAACTTTTAACTGACTTAGTGTCAATCTATTTCAGCAGTAGATTTTATCTATTTGAAAAGATTATCAGACCTTACGTATAATTTCCATTCATGAATGAAGAGAAAAAGGTTTTTCTGTGTGTTTTTATTTGAAAATCAAGAAACGATCAAGTGCTATACTTACTTTTGGAACCCTAAAATAACACAGTGCTCATTCATATGACAAATCCTGTATAAATACCTAACAAAATATTTAACCTGACTAGAGAATGAACCCACAACATAAACTGAATTTTACATTTTAAAATTACTACTAAAACCACTGCACAATATGCCCAGCAATCTATCCCAACAGATCCTGTAAAGAAGATGCAGTACCGTTAATCTCCAATTCCCTCCCTCTCCAGACGCCATTGTTCACTTCTATACAAACAAATTGCGCCCCTTGATTGCGGTGATTGTTAGGCATTATGCTTCACACTTTGGTGGCTATGGCTGCTGCCTTTTCATGTAGCAGAAATTTAATGCTCGGCTTAGAGTGGCCTGAAGTTTTCGCGACTAGATTTTGTAAATGGATTCTTAAGTATGTATTTACAATAACTGATGTATATCGAACTCTCAAAGAAGTTTTATGATTGATAATTCAAGTCAGTCAGAACTCCAAGTATGAGTTTTGATGCGGTTATCAAAAAGGTACCAGCATCAACCCTTTATACTGTCCCACTGCTGGGCACGGGCCATAAACAATATGGTAATGTATGCAGGGTATAAATAACTGGAAAAGAAAAAAATATAGTAATAATATGCGTATTACTATGCGTATCACTATCAGCTCTGTAAGTATATGACTATCAAAATGTATAGTATCCCACCGCTGCCGCTGACAAAGCTAAGCCCATAGTCCACCAAACTGGTCAAATGTGGTTGGCGGTCTGCCGTGTATACAAAACGAAATTTTAATTAGCTAATCTATCTACATCAATTTCAGAACCCCTACAAATCTGTCGTCGGTATCCACAAAAACGTTTAGAGAAAAAAGCAAAGCTTCTCGAAAGTTCTGACTCTTATTAAACTTATATGAACAACAAAGTGTTCGGATGGACTAACGGGAAATCCAATTACATCCAGTGACTGAACTTTTACGTCAGAACAAACTGGTAGTTTGCTTAACTTACACAGCAAACGCTATTTTAGCGTGTCCAGATAATTTTATTGTATATTTTACTCTATTAAAAGTACAACAGATTTATAGAACTGCACTAAATTGAAGCAGGTTTTGATTCAGGATTTATTGTAGTTTGTTTTTTTTGTCTGTTCTGATTGGTTTTTAGGGTTCCGTACCTAAAAGGTAAAAAACGGGACCCTATTACTAAGCCTCCGCTGTCTGTCTGTCTGTCACCAGGCTGTATCTCATAAACCGTGATAGCTAGAAAGCTGACATTTTCACAAATTATGTATTTCGATTGCCGCTATAACAACAAATACTAAAAACAAAAAAAAAAAAAATATTAGGGGGGGTTCCGTACAATAAAGGTGTGATTTTTCGTATTTTTTGCTCGAAATTACTAAAGGTAACAGGTAGAAGCTTAAAATGTACTATGGCCTTACCCTTCTCATAGTGAGAAGAGTCTCACTATGAGAAGGGTAAGGCCATAGTCCACCACACTGGGCTAGTGCGGTCAAAAAGGTACCGATTCATCGCAATAAGGCATAAGACTTATTTTATGTAAATGTGTAACCAGACTTAGAATATGTAGTCTGTTGTGCGCAGACCATAATAGTCTAAAAGGTTATTCATTAAAATTGAATAGCCTTACGATGAAGTCTATGATATCATCCTCGGCCTTGCATTATCTCGGTTGCATCCAGGCTGCAAGACTTTCTCCTTGAAGCCATGAATCCGCTTTCAAGTTAAACCTCTTCGGAGGTCAAATACGGAAGTGAAAAGACTACGAATCATTATACGTTAATGAATCTCTGCATTACTTTTTATTTGGGTTTTTTTTCTTCAACTCTTTATAATATCCAATATAAAACAAAAAGGTACTAATTAAAATACCTAAATTATAGTATTACAATAAACTATGAGTCCTTGTTCCCCTCTAAACGTAAGTAAACAGGATAGGATAATGCCGAGACAAAAAGCTTCGACCCACTATTTTGAGACTCCATGTTATTTTTAGAACAAAAACAAGTATAAGAGTAGAACTATAAAATTGCCCAGTGTCGAAGTTTCTGAGGCCCATTGTGATTTTATGAAGCGAGGGCTTCAAAATAAAACCTTTAGTTTTTTGTTATTTGCGCCGAAACGAGTGTTCGGGGATAAATGGCACGCAGTATTTAAAATTACGATGCACTTTTTTGTAAAAAAATACACGGCCATTTGAGATAGGTAACAACTTATTTTATACATGACGGCCAGTGTATATTTTACGTAAATATAGATGTTTGGTTGGTAAGGCAGCGATAGCCTAGTGGAGATACCAACGGATTGCCCATACAGAGGATATTGGGTTCGAATTCACGGCGCGAACCAATGACCTCTCGAAGTTAAGTAAGTACCTATTAAATAGTTAATTATCGCTTGGCCCGTGCCTCGCAGAGCACGTTAAGCCGTCGGTCCCAGCTGTCGTAAAGATCTTTGACAGTCGTTACGGGCATTCAGTACCCTCAAATTATCTGAGGCCGTGCCGTCTGACTGATATTCCATGGTTTAGACCACTTAACAATGGAATATTGGTCAGACGGCAGTCGCTCTGTGGAAAAGTTGATATTCTGTCATATCTGGTTAGACCGGTGAGGGGACCTCGGGCTCCCAGGCGTGTAAGTCTTGGACGCAAGCGGGATAACGCTATGGTGATTATGATGATGATAGATAATAATAATAATAATTATTATTTATTTATCAGAAAACACAAGGGTACAAAAAATATACTCATACATAATTAAACTT
Organism: Euclidia mi; assembly: GCA_944739405.2. Lineage (NCBI taxonomy): Eukaryota > Metazoa > Arthropoda > Insecta > Lepidoptera > Erebidae > Euclidia > Euclidia mi. The sequence goes on from OX123195.2 coordinate 62,882,952, forward strand.
AAGGCTACAGTTTTCCTATAGATTGGGAAGAACACCAGTCTCCTGTACTAGTTAGAAAACTGTATCACAGGAGATTGGGTCTCTCTTTCAAAATTATTTGTAGGTAGGTAAGTATATTAAAGAGATGCAATATTAGTACAGTATTCATAAAGTAAACAATATAATTAAATTAAGGTAAGATATTAAGCTTAGTTTCTAATTTATATATAAACAATAAAATTGATCATTATAATCGCTTGCTAATCATTTTATGGAAGAAGCAAGTCGGCGGAATTGCTAATAGTGTCAATGTTGTTGGATTTAGCAATATAATTATTAATTACGTTTATAACATCTATGTATGCATTTTATAAAACTAAGTGTATTCACAATACCTATTACAATGTTAGTAGGTCACTATGCTAATGGAATGATGGTAAGTACATAAAATAACTATTATGATTGAACAGAAAGATGAATATTAAAAGTAAATTAATTACGTAGGATGATTAAATCACATATATAATAAGGTTGTAAAGCTATGTTGCGGCGCTCCTAGGCGCCTTCGTAGTCTATGGTATTAATATACCTGATTTCGGCAGCCTTTCTAGCCGGGCAGTCGACGTCACCCGTAGAGTGATTGCTCTGTTTGTTGAAGCGCAGACACGTTGCACATTTAGGTGGTTGTGATTTTTTATTGCAGTCCTGGATCGAATGTCCTTCTTCAGCACAATGTCCGCATGTAGAGGTCGCATTCTTGCAAGTCTTAGCCGCATGACCGTACTGCTGACATTTATAGCACCTGGTCACAAGTGTGAAGTCCCTTACCGGACAGGAGGTCCAGTTGATGAATGTTCTATTCTGTGTGATCAGGGCTTTACGGATTACGGCTGTTACCTCTAATATAAGATTGCAGAATTCAGAATCTCTCTTGCCCGATTTGTGGCTCAGTTTGATATTAGACAAAAATGTATCCTGGGTCATACCTGGTAATTTATCAGCGATGTTCTGCTCAAAAATACATTTAAAGACCTCATTTTCGCGCATTGCTGTCGGGACTCCTATTATAATAATGCGCGGTTTACGCTTGAATGGTTCATCGAACTTTAAGCCTGATGCAGCTAGTTGGACTGATTGCTTCAATTTTTCTATATCAGTTTTCGTTTCCGTGCTTATTATTACACCTCCATTCCTGGTCTTTCGGACACCGCGAACTTGTAGTTTCATTTCTTCAGGCCTTATGATTTTCTGAACCATACTTTTTGTGTCCTCGCTTGTTTTTGAAGTATCACTAGGATAAATAGCTGCCGAGCTTAGACTATTTGGTCGAATATAGCTGTTGGCTCCCTTTTTCACCATATCGGCAAACGATGTACTGGCTGGAGCTTGTTTGGCGCTGATGGTCTGATTTATCTGGGCTAACTCCTCCATAAGGTCTTGCTTTTCTGTCGAAGCTGAAAGGGCTTGGTGGTTTTGCAAGGCTTTTAGCTTGAATGATTGGTATTGAATTATCATTCTGGACACACCCTGTGCAACATTGCGGCAGTTGGTATTGATCTTCAACTTTTGCTCGGTGTTAAGCTTACCTTCAGAGGCGATAGCACAAACTTCATTAAGACTCTGCTCAATAGTTCCTAACCAGTGATGTAACTCCGGTGTTGAGATCATTTCTCTTCTCTCTTCATGGTCTTGTCTCTGATGTTGAGAGGTCTTCGGTGCCGGGGTCGGTGGTGGAGAGCGGAGTGTTCTATCACTCCTACTAAAGGGACTATCCATGTTGATGAAGTTACTTGTATTTTATTTGTAACTGTTCATTATGTAAACAAACTGCTTTATTGTAATGACAAAGCACCTACCACATCAAAAAACGCAATAGATCTAGGTCAACGTAAATTTATATTATTGTTATAGAGCACACGTCTGTACGCAACGGCGACTAATATAAAAGTGATGAGATGTTTGATTGCTGCCTGAATGTCATAATGATTTAAGCAATCGCTTTGCTGGTTAATAGCATTGCATCGAGCATCATTACCATGAGATTCAAAGACTGCTGCTTCAAATGTGCTTGTTCGTTGTGTCCGTTGATTTTATGTTTGTAATGTCCTCCGGACACAGGCTTTATTCCTAATCCGACAGTTGTCTTCTTAGGAATAAACAAACTACCACTAAAAAGTCTGGTAAGTAAGTAGATCGCAATCACAAGGCGATCATTAAAAATTGGGCAAGTGTGAGTCGGACTCGCGCACGAAGGGTTCCGTACCATCATCTATAAAATAAAATCACGTTTGTTGTATGTATACTTAAATATTTTGTAAGTACCTGTTAATTAAGATAGAGTAACAAACTGCTTAAAAAATACGTTTGTTGTATGGGAGCCCCCCTTGTTTATTTACTTTTTTTTATTTAATTATTTATTTTGAAAGCTAATATACAACTACATATTCTGTGAATATTTTAAGCTTCTACCTGTTACCGTTAGTAATTTCGAGCAAAAAATACGAAAAAAACACGTTTATTGTACGGGACCCTCCTAATATTTTCATTTTTTTTATTTTTAGTATTTGTTGTTATAGCGGCAATCAAAATACATAATTTGTGAAAATGTCAGCTTTCTAGCTATCACGGTTTATGAGATGCAGCCTGGTGACAGACAGACAGACAGACAGCGAAAGCTTAGTAATAGGGTCCCGTTTTTTACCTTTTAGGTACGGCACCCTAAAAACCAATCAGAACAGACAAAAATAAAATCATACAATAAATCCTGAATCAAAACCTGCTTCAATTTAGTACAGTTCTATAAATCTGTTGTACTTTTAATAGAGTAAAATTTACAATAAAATTATCTGGACACGCTAAAATAGCGTTTGCTGTGTAAGTTAAGCAAACTACCAGTTTGATCTGACGTAAAAGTTCGGTCACTGGATGTAATTGGATTTCCCGTTAGTCCATCCGAACACTTTGTTGTTCATATAAGTTTAATAAGAGTCAGAACTTTCGAGAAGCTTTGCTTTTTTCTCTAAACGTTTTTGTGAAAAGTTCTTTAAATCTGTTGTACTTTTAATAGAGTAAAATCTATATATATAAAATTCTCGTGTCATGGTGTTAGTTAAAATACTCCTCCGAAACTGCTGGACCGATTTGTATGAAATTTTGTATGTATATTTGGTAGGCCTTTTTTTTTTTTTTTTTTGATGTCGGGTTGGAAAATCCTCATGGAGTCCCTCCGCCCTGGGGGATGGGCGAAGGGGACTGTCAGACTCTTACTGACTAAAAACCAACCCGTGTGCCTCATGTACCCGTGTGTCGGAGGGTCGGGTTTCGCCCAAGCATACGTCGCAACCCCCCGACGGGTATTGGCCCGCCAGATGGTCCGGCGGGCCCCGAACAAAACCCCCTTGGCGGCGGATGATGGTGTTGGGCTCCGCCGCCAAAACATCAAGCGGCCGCAGAGGATAGGGAGGACGGCAACGCAACACCGCATCTCCTCTTCCTCTGCGGCCCCACCGCGACGCATCGAATGGTGCGCCCCCATTTGGTCGCGGGAGATAGGGCGCGCGACAACGCAACACCGACACGCCTCTCCTCCCGCGACCACGCCCGACTGCGAGGGACAGACAGAACTGTCCCCCGCACCCGCACCGTTGGACGCATCCTGCGCAGGCCCCTCCAAGCCCACGCGGAGCGCCCCCTCCTGGATCCCTCTTAGCTTCACCGCGGATGCCCAATCCACGGTTACTGAGCCCCCCCACCACGACAAGGTGGAGATCCTACGGGGGGGAGGTGGAGATCCTACGGGGGGGATATTTGGTAGGCCTGAGAATCGGTCGTTATCTATTTTTCAAACTTCCAAGCCCAAAAAATCTTTTTTTTTATTTTTTGAATTATTTTTATATTTTTATTTTTTTATAATATGGCAGTATAAAATACATACAACTCTTAATTTTCACCCCTTTATCACCAACTTCTTTTTTTTTTATAGCCATATTAGTAATTTCATCTTATGACTAGATCAATCCTGTTGGCCACGCCACGCGCATACCGGAGTCAAAAAAGTCGTTTCTCAGTGTTAGTTACAATACTCCTCCGAAACGGCTGAACCGAGTTGTATGAAATTTTAAAAGTATATTCTTTAGGTCTGAGAATCGGCCGCAGTTTAGTTTTTAAACCCCTAAGTAAAAAGGACGGGCCAACCCAAACATATATTTTTGAAGTTATAATTCTTTGAAAAGGCGCGTTATGAAAGAATGATGAGAGTCACATTTTACGATGCGCATGTGTGACACAAAATTCTCACGGGAAAAGCTTTTAATGTCACAAGATGGCGGACGAGACTTGAATGAACATGAGTATCATTTTCGGGGTTTTCATGGATTCTGATCACGAAAATGACATCTACAGGCTGTTTCATAAACCCCCCGTCCGATCAATGAAGGGGTTGTAGAGTAGCGTAAAATGATGAGGTATTTGTCAATATTTCCAGGAAATTCGAGATAAAATTTTCCCGTGTAAATTTTATTAATTTTAAATAATATCATATCAGTTTACCCATGGCAACACTGAAGACTTATAAATCGTAATAGCTAAATATCTACCTAAAGTTCATAAAGTTCAAAAGCGGCGCTTTTGAGTGCATAGGCCACCCGACCGCCTCCTTTGACAAAAGCCGCCGTCACGAGTCATCGTCCTTTACACGTGCCAACTATTATTTTAGGTATAACAGATTTTATGCACTTGATGCAACAACTGATCTCTTGCTTCGATGGTGTAGGTAAAACAAAACGCAGTATTTAGGTTGTCTGTTTGTTTCGTGCGAGTGCGTGGCCAACTCTGATGTCAGTGTTTTCAGACTGCCCGAAGGCGTAGGCCTTGGGCAGTCTGAAAACACTGACATCATAACGAAAACTGAAAACAGTGACATAGGCGACATGGCCTAACGATTCTTGGATTCAGCCTTACGTGCCGGCGGCAGCCCGGTAGTGCTCTCATGTAATGTCACACGCGGTCACTTACTAACACTAGCTAACTTTGCCGACCTATTACGATCGGCAAGCCAAGTAGCGCTATGGCTATGACGCGACGGTACTTACCTATGTTAATAACAACTTTTTAATTGGTTTAATCTTACGTAAATAGGTGCCTACCTTAAATTGATAAAAATATCAACTTGCTGTAAGTTGCTACGGCCATTCTCCGCATGTCCTCCGCTCACGTCCAGACACTTACGGCACCTTTGCACCATCTCTGAACACACACTACTCAACACTCCTGGGCTTAACACTCCTGGCACTTTGAAAAGCCGCAACGATGCGAGCACCGCAGTGAAGCCGTTGAAACGCGCGTACCGACGGCACGGGTAGACCCCGTGGTCTAACATACCGTTCCTCGTACTCCCTACGAGCTCCTGCATAATTACATTTACTCCTACCTAAACACATCAACATGTTAAAATATTCAGGGTTTGAATACGACATACCTAAAGAATTTACCTACTATTTCACAATTTAATGAGATCCGGAAGTCTAAACAAAAGGAATGCTCGCGAAAGACTGAGTGGTCAAGTAGGCAAATTGTTAATTCGTAAATAAAATAGGTAAATAATTAGAGGTGTAACTAATGATATTCATTGGAGTAATGTTTTTATCGATATTTTATGTTATTGTTTACCTGATACAATATCGGTAGGCAAACCCCTAAAATGTTAGCTTTGTGTAATTGCATGTTTTTATGTACTGTTATTCAATAAAATATTCCATGGTTAAGACCAGTATCAGTTTATTTTAGGGTACTGACTCCCCGTAACGACTGTCAAGGATCTTCATGACTGTTGGTCCGACGGTTTGACATCCTCTTCCGAGACACGGGGCAAACGTTTATTAACAATTTATTACGCACGTAACTTCGAAATGTCTTATTAACGTATTATGTATTATTAACATAACTGGGGAAATGTGGGTGTGTAATACACCTCTGCCTACCCCTTCGGGGATAACAGGCGTGAAGTTATGTTATGTTATTATTATTATTGATACGCACCGTGGAGTCGAACCCGATACCCTCTGCATGGCAGTCCGTTGGTATCGCCACTAGGCTATTGTTACCAGTTTGTAACATGTCACGTTAAAATTAAATAAATCGATATTATCTGTTGATCGTAAACATCACTAGAGCGGTCCCTTTGTGTACGGCGGCTCGCTTGACGGTAAATAAAATTGCACTATTTTAAAAAGGCGGCATGCCCTTTGATAAGGAAATCGGCGAAAGCCGACGATATTTTAATAGAATTAATAGAATCATCTGTTGAGGGGAGTGTTGTTAGCTTAGAGAATTTTCACCAAATTCGGGGTAATGTTTCTCCATAGTACTGTGCTAAGGAAATAAATTCTGATGTTTTATGATGAGCTAGATTTTTTAAATTATTTTTCCTGGTATGCCTGACAAGTCAGTAATATGTACTTTCGGGATCGGACAGGGGGTTATGAAACATCCTGTATTTGGCAATCCAAGATGGCGGACGGGACATTTTTAATAAAATTAATATGAGTATCATTTCCGGGGTTTTCATGGATTCCGATCACGAAAATGACATCTATTTGGGAATCCAAGATGGCGGATGGAACATTTTTAATAAAATTAATATGGGTGTCATTTTCGGGGTTTTCATGGATTCTAGTCACGAAAATGACATCTATTTGGGAATCCAAGATGGCGGACGGGACATTTTTAATAAAATTAATATAAGTATAATTTTCGGGGTTATCATGCATTCTGATAAGGAAAATGGCATTTATTTGGGGATCCAAGAAGGCGGACGGGGCATTTTTAGTAAAATTAATATCTTTAACATCATAATATAATTGTTCCAATTATCATTTGGCATCGTTTTACTGTGTCAACTTTACTTTACTTTTACCTTTTTTTTATTGACTCACGCCTGTATATTCCCGAAAGGGTAGGCAGAAGTGTAATATGACACCCACATTTCGCCATGAATTTTTAGGTCCCACGTAATAGGGGGCGAGGCTATTGCCGTTACCGGGCACATCACAAGACTTCGTGCTGCTACTGAGAATTCGGAAAAACCCAGTAACACTTTTGCCCGACCCGGGAATCGAACCCGGGACCTCCGATCTGCAGTCGCATACGCTATCCAACGGACCACGGCGGCAGTCTCTTTCTTTATGATATGGCATTGAAAATACAAACAACTCTTATTTTTTACCCTTCTAACACCAACCCCTATTTTTAATAGCCATCTTAGTAAGTTAATCATATCACTAGATCAGTCATACGCGCCAGTCGCATACTGGAGTTAATAAATCGTTTTACAGCTGCGTTAGTGAAACAATTCAGCAATTTCACAGTGTTCGCTATTCTCTCTTTAAACGTTTTTGTGGATACCGACGACAAATTTGTCGTGCTTCTGAAATTGATGTAGATTATTAGCTATTAAAATTTCGTTTTGTATATGCGGCTGTTTGCAAACCCGCACTTGGCTGGCATCGTGGACTATGGCCTTAGCCTTGTTGTCAGAAGAGGCCCGTGCCTAGCGGTGGAATAGTTTATATACTTATATGGCTGATATACGCGACGGAAAATATTATTACTATTCTTTTCTCTTTTCCAGTTCGCTACATATGTGACGCAAAACAAATAAAATCAATATATCTTTCACTGTGTGAGTCCATTCCAACATATTGTATTATATGCTGGGGAGGAGGTTGTAAAACCAACCTAATAATACTGGAAAGAGCTCAATGGGCGCTGCTTAAAGTTCTATACTTTAAGCCCTTTCTATTTCCCACATCACTACTATACCAACGATCGGCAACTCTCACAATAAGACAATTGTTCATCCTCCATACTGCTTTAGACCAACATAAACGCCCCTACTCTGTCATATCCCTTAGCAGTAAGCGACGCAAAAACAAGGTGTACACAGCCCCGTTTTGCAGAACTATCTTTTCCCAAAGATTCAATCAATTTCTCGGTCCGTTTCATTATAATAGACTCGCTAAAATAATCTCACATATTCATAAACTAACAAAATTTGATTGTAAAAGATAAATTTTCAAATATTTTAAAACTTTACTAGTACCGTGTGGTTGACGGCATAGAATACAAGTGTCACCACCCCCTATCTTCCCGTGGGTGTCGTAAGAGGCGACTAAGGGATAACACGATGCAAATACCATCTTTGCGTAGAGACGGAAAACTCGACATCAAACCCTATACGACTACCTCGTTGGTCTCGCGGCATAAATGTGCGCGTGGGATCGGGAGGTCCCGGTTTCGATTCCTGGGTCGGGCAGTGTTATTGGGTTTTTCTGTCACGAAATTCTCAGTAGCAGCACGGAGTCTGGAAATGTGCCCGGTACGGCAATAAGCTCGCCCCTTATTACGTGGGACTAAAATATATCTGGCGAAAAGTGGGTGTAGAAATACACCTCTGCCTACCCCTTCGGGGATAAAAGGTGTGACGATATGTATGTATGTATGTTTAAAACTTTAAATTATGAATACACCGAATCCCTTCTAAATATTGCTGGTTACAACTTTTCCATCTTTTGACAACCTAATCTCTCTTCATTTGTATTGTTGCTTTTATTTTGTTTTTGTATCACACCAACTCCACCTATTTGTAATTTAGGATATTATTAGCAAGAATGAACAGTTACCTTCTGAGTCACAGTCTAAACAAGTTCAGAAGGTACGGATATACTGCTAACAATAACCGAAAATCAATCACTATTTATTATTTGTCATCTGTATAGGTTTATCATGCCAATAAAGAATTTTGAATTTGAATTGAATTTTGACAGTAACAGACAGGGCAAGTTGTCTTTTAAAAAATAAGGTTTACCACATTACATTAACCTATTTAAGTATCTGGAATTTATTACAGTATTATTTTAGTTAATCAAAAAACTTGTTATCATATTTATCTTTTTAATATGGGGACAGAAATAAATTAGCTTCGCAACGTTGCAAATCTTCTCAAAGCTCATCTTTGATTAAAACGCGGTAGCGACCGTTGGTCCGTCATTTTTGATTCACGACACGAAACCAATGAATACAGATTTATAATAGAAGCGCATTTCTTAAGAATTTCGTGTGCCGATTCCAACTGGCGTGTTGACGACACGTCAGTGTAGTTCGTAGTTGGCGCCGTTGGCGGCGCAGGCGTCGTTCTCCGTCTCTCTTGCTTTCGTAGTTAAGATACACAGGAGAAACGTTCGTCTCTCTTGCACTCATAGAGACAACTGTTACAGCGCGACTGCCACGCCGCCAAGCGACAAATCGACAATATGGGTCACAGAAAGTTTGTCTACAGAGCGGCCATAAGAAATGCGCCTCTATGTAAATATCTATGCTCTATGACGAAACTCAATTCATTAAGTATTCCCATGTATATTTACTCTTACGGGGCTACGTCTTAATTTAATATAATTATGTAGGTCAAAAGAATTTTTGGATCTGATTACCTTCTAAAAAAACCCCTTATATACTTACTTAGGAACAGTTAAAATTCTGAGTGTTGGTCTAAGCATCGCACATGTATATTTACGAATTAACTTAATAATATAAAAATACTTACTTTCTAAAAATATAGTACTTACCATTGTAGTTACTCCGTGTAGTGGCGAATCAAGAAAATAAAAAGTCACTACACTACTTAAGAGGCATTTAAGAGGCGACTAAGGAAAATACATACGTAGTTAGGTCTATTAGTTGAATGCCTAGAATACTTACTATGTTATTTTATTACTTCTTTATTTGTTGTTTTTAAGTTGTTTTGAATGACCATAGTGTGAATTGACTTGCCGTTCATCATAGTTCCATGAAGTTAAGCGCAGGTTAAACAGGTCACCACATGGATGGATGGGTCATCCATCTCGTGAACATTCTTCAAAGGGCCCAGGCCCTTCAAAGGGTAAGAGTTCCAGTTACTGTGTCAGGACAAGAATCGCTGAGCCACTACGAAGAGCTTCGTGTGTTATCAATATTCTGAGACTAGAGTTGGCCACAAAGAAATACTGAAAGACAAACTTCTCTTTCCACGTTTATTCAAGTTTCTTAGTGCTGATTTCGGTAATATCTTACTTACTCAAGTTACCACAAGAGTGACGAAGAACGTGTGAAGTTGTGGCGTTATAGCAGAAAATTTGATCTCGGTGTCGAAGTCAGTCATTTAAGGTCCTGATACTAAATACCTATGATACTTTCATGCGCCCATGTCGAATGATAACGAAAAGCAGATCTTTGATTTTAGGCAAGTATGCAAGTAACTATTCCTGTATTAAACCAATAGCGGCCGTCCTAGTTTGAAACAAATTGCCACTGAATATCTTAATCCAGGTATCGAACATAGTGCTAGATCTCAATCATAGACGTGTAAAGCCGGCCCCCTGGCCGGCTAGGCCTTACTTACACCATTAGGATGCGTTTCCACAGAAGCGGAGCTGCGCAGAGTTCAGCGGAGCAGAGCCGTGTAAATAGGAAGGCGTTTCCACTAAAGCTGCGCAAAGATGAGCCGAGCGGAGCTGAGACGCCCGGGGCGGACCAGAGCTGAGTCTAGCGTAAGCGTAAACGTGCATTCTCGATGACGATACAGAACTGCCACAAACAAACTCCCGCGCCTGACGTCGCGTTACCCCTCTCAGCCCTACTCCACCCCGTGCAACCACGCTCCACTGCGCGCATCCCCGCTCTACACCGTACAGCCCTGCTTCACCCGGTACAGCTCTACTAAGCTTCAAACCGCTGTGCCCCGCTTATCTCCGCGCACCATACATTTTAATGTAAATCTTCTCAACTCCGCTAACACTGTTTCCACTGAATCGGAGTGGAGATTAGATGTGAATTTTGAGCAATGTGATTGGTCAATTTTTATAAGTCTCCGCTCAGCTCCGCGCAGCTCAGCTTCTGTGGAAACGCAACCTTAGGCTGCGGTTCCACTGAGGCGGAGCGGAGACGAGCTGTGCCGCGATTCACCAATCATATGGCTTGAAATAGAAGAGATGGGATTTCAAGCCATGTGATTGGTGAATCGCGGCACAGCTCGTCTCCGCTCTGCTCCGCTCCACCTCAGCGGAACCGCAGCCTTACGGCTTACGGCCTGGTCACGAGATCGGTCTAAGCGGCGTGCGGCGCGGCAGGGGCGATGTACCTGGCGCGTTTACTCTGAGGCGGCAGCGCGCCACCTCACAGTAAACACGCCATGTACATCGAAAACGCTCGCCGCTGCCGCCCGTCGCTGTAGGACATCTAAAAACTTCACATAGTTCACACCATTGTTTTAAAAAGTTCCAAGCCCACCTAAACCAAAAACTATTTGCCAATGATCTCAATACTTGATAACATAGCTTTATGATTCAAATAGGTCTATAGATGAATAAACTTTTTAAGTATATAGTTAATTTGTATTAATTGCGAAAGATTAATGGAGATCCTTACAGTTTGCTATGCAGAAGGTTATGCTATGTTAGTACTCACGGCAATGAATACAGATTTACATAGAAGCGCAGTTCTTAAGGATTTCGTGTGCCGATTCCAAGTGGGGACTGTCTCCACTTTAGTTCGTAGTTGGCGCCGTTGGCGGCGCTGGCGTCGTTCTCCATCTCTTTTGCTCTCGTAGTTTGAATACACAGGAAGAACGTTTGTCTCTCTTGCTCTCGTAGAGGCAGCTGTCACAGCGCGACTGAAACGCCGTCAAGCGGCATTTTGGTTCACAGTAAGTTTGTCTTCAGAGCGCCCATAGGAAATGCGCCTCTATGTAAATATCTGAGCTCTTTGCTCACGGTATGCACTACTGCCATTTCGAAGTCATGGCTTATTAATTGTCAATTATCGCTTGCCAAACTAACTTATGCACAAAAAACGTCAAAAGAAAACCTCTATGTCAGACATCTCCGTAATGTTCTCGACAGACCTGCGAAATCTGCCAATCTGCTCTTGGCCAGCGTTTTAGACTATGGCCTTACCCCTCATAGTTTCACGAGGGCAGTGCCCAGCAGTGGGACAGTTCATATACAGGGCTGATAATAATGAAACAAAACGTATCAAATATAGCTTTAATCACGTTTAATAATGTCTCTATGTACATTGGGCTTAAAACTATAAAAACTTTTGGATTTCTACAGTAAACATTGTAAAAATATCGTACGAAGTACACTTTACAAATAAAAAGTGGAATAATGCGAGATGGTAGAGACAGCAGAATGTAAGCTGTTTAAATAATGCTGCGATTTTATAACAAAAGCCGAGATTTTATTCGCGTCAAGCTTTTGAAAACACGACAGCAAGCGATTTTAAATTTTCGCATTCATTAAGTCGATTTAAATACTTCTGTTTTTGCCGACGTTTCAACCGGCTTATAACAGTCGAAACGTTGCGGACTATTAAATCTTTAGTATCCTATAGACTCACAGTACTACTGTAAGGCAAATAAGAAGAGGCACAAGTCCAACAGTGTACTGTGAAAGGCTGTAACTAAGAACGTTAAAGCGATTAAGTCCCGCTAAATAAACTAATTTGGCCAGAATTTTAGAATAAATAAATAAATAAACTTGTATATCTAAAAATAATGTTTGTTGTTTAAGAAAAATGCTTTAAAGTATTTAAAAACGCGGGATCATTTTTAAAATCACATCATAATTTCAACAGCTTACAAATAAACTTAAACAAACACATTAGTGAAACATGGGATTTGTACGAAGGGCGTTACACACATTATTTTTCAACTTTGTCATAAAGGTAATAATACATTAGCGTATTCATTTGATTATTTAAAATGCTGCACTGATGGTTCGGTATACACCCTAAAACCACGATTCGTTAAAACACTAAATACAACAAAAATCACGTAAATACAACTTTGTCATGTACTTGTTCAACTTAATTCAATACCTCCTATTTTAAATGTTTTAAAATTCAAAGCCAATATTGCTTATATTTTCTCAAAGAATAAAACAACGTGGCAAATTATTGTCGAGAACAGAAGACATGTAAAAATACCAAGGATTTTCTCGAAAAATCTCGCAATAAAATTCCTCTTTGCTGCTTTGAAAAGTCATATACTGGATTTTCGATTACCAGCCTAAACTTTTCAAGCCAATAGTAAATTACTTGATGTTAAAATCAGACAAAGATTTCATAACCTGAAAAACATTTACAAACAAGAGGTACGTGGTATACATTAAAAATAAATAGACACAAATAAAAAGGTATATAAAAATATGCACCAGAAATAAGCGAATCCTAAAATAATAACATGATAAAATAGCTACCGCATGAGCTAATTACATGGTTTAAAACTTTTAGGAACTATCTCTCGTAATAATTACATGGAGGACGTCGAATATCATGTACCCATTTGTTGAAGTTCAGTTCGAAAATACATAAAAATATGGATAACACAAAATGACAGCCTGTAGATACGGCAAAAACGGTTTCATTGTAAAATAAAGCTTACAGCCTTGTAGTTAGCTACCAAATTTACTTTTGCAGATTGTCTACCTATCTCGCTCATATCACTGTGTGCTGAGAAACTAAATGACCAAAATCAGCCCAAAGTTTTGGCGCTGAATTATGTATAACATAAAGTGATTCTGCTTCGTACGGGTAAAGCATTCGAGACAAACATGACTATTAAACTAACGCGCAAACTTTAGGCAGCCATCCCATAGCACAAATCGTTTTGCAAACTACCACCTTTTTTATTTTTCATGCAACGTTAGTTACCGGATCACTAACTCTGCTTCAATTGTTGAATTTAAAAATATGCGTTTAATGGTTGCAGCGAAACAATTTCTATACCTATAGATAAACTATTTGGATTTTGGCACATTTGTTGTTCGTTAAATTCTAATTTGAATTCTGCTCCTATCTTCGACTGATTGTATTCTCTATATTTTTACGTACTACCTTAACTGAACCAATCCTGTGAATCTAATACATAGACGGTACATTTCGAAGTCCATTTTAACCGATAGTGTCTAAGTAATATTGTTAAAAATACAACAATAATTGTGACAATAAAACAAACAATTCCAGTCATATGGATGCTTGCTTTGGTTATCCAGCGAGTTCCGTTTAGTTCCACCAATATTTCGAATTCTTAGTTCCATACAACTATTAGAATTGACAAAAATGGAATGACTCCATAAATACTTCTAAAACGTTTGAAAATCAAATGTTAGCGAAACAGCCTCGGGATAAAATCTAAAATGTTGTTAACTTAGAATGTACGAAGTTAAATATTTTAGTAGTCGGTGACCGGTCACTGTGTACGTTGCACATTTTTGAACATTCAAAACAGACGGGGTTCAACCATGAATACTTTATCAGCTAATAGTGTAAGAAACTTGTAAGCAATATTTTGTGACATACATATTTCATTAAAATCACTATAGTTTATTTACAATTTTTGTCGGGTAGTTGTAAAACTGAACAATATTTCAAAGCTACGGTATCTAACATTATGAACAGTCATTTTATCGTCTATGAAATCTGAATTGATTTTAAGAAGATTTATGTTGCCTATACAAAAAAATGTGCAACAAACAAAGACAAAACACGTACTAAACAAACAGATAAACGCTTATAACATACTATTGACTTGATCAATAGTGGAAAAGCGAACATTTGTCTCAGTCTTCCATTACATCTATGTGAATTATTCTAGCATTGATGTGCTGATAGATGCTCAAGAATGCTTTAAGGAATGTCAAATAAATGGAAAGTACGTAGATAGTTTCAACTAGTAAAAAATAATGATACGTATTTCAAGATGGTCGTGATATAACCAGCTCTAGAAGAGCAAGTACAATGTCATTGAAATTTGCAAGAAAAGTGAGATAGCTTATCTATTTTAGATTCCGTAGAAGTCTTATTGTAATTTTAGAATTACTTCGTTTCTTCTTTGAGCTTGTTACCAATATTAAAGTGCATTAGTCCGATCTTCAACTTATAAAAGCCTCACTCAACTCACAATTCAACATAGATCGTTGTGTGGTATATGATGCCATACTTGAAACTATTCACGTACATAGTATCAATTTAGAGTAATCAGTCTTGAAAATTGATGAAATAATCGTCGCTACAGTTACCGTCACATGCCATACCATCCGTCCTTAACCAAAGAGTGCCACAAATAATAAATACTTAAAATAACAGTGTACGCGACGACAATGGCATTACAATGATTATATTTAAAATGGTCCATACATTTTATACGACAAGTAAAAAATCTAGCACGATCGTTTATTTACAGGAGCACCGCGAAAATTATCGTAAAACACGTCTCTTTCACTGATATCGTGACGTTGGTCTCTCTTTCACTAAAAGCTCATTGGTACTTTGGTTTACCTTTTGTCTAATCTACACTTCGGTTCCGTCCTCACCCTCGTCTTCGAATAAGGGTTCGCTCGGGCTCACTTCTGTACTTGGCTTTTTCTTCGGTTTTGGAGGTGGCCGAGGAGGGATCTTCCCACTCCTGCCCAAAGTCCCCGACTGATTCAAAGTATTGTCGTTCTTATTGCCATCGTCTTTTGAAGGAGAAGAAGGCTCTTCCTTGCTATCGACTCTCGGAACTCGCCTCAGAGATCCAGTCTCAGGCTTGCCTTTTCGACTCGGGGTACTGCTTTCTATAATTTGAGATGGCGCTTCATTTTTACTGTCACTGAATAAAACTTTTCTAGGCTCTGGTTGGGGAGTGGAAGTATTCTTCGCTGTCCAACTCATTCGAGGATTCACTGGTTCTTGTGGCCCAGGAGTTGAAATTGGCTGTGACAACTGAGAGCTGATGCTGTTCCGAGGGTTCATTTGAGGTGGGACGGGTGAAGGGGTAGACTCCTGTTCCTCAATCGGTGCGTAGAAGACTGGATGCGTATTATGAGCCGGATAGACCTGTGGCGTGGCTGGCAATGGTCTATTTCTCATTGGTGAAAATTGTGTTTCTAAACCAGCTTTGTTTAAAGATAATACTGAGCTGCCATCTGCTGTGGTGCGCAGTCCCAGGTTGTCATATAGCGGTTCCTGAGCTTCAGAACTTGGCAGAATCGCAGTGCTGGCTGTGCTAGACCAGCTAGGTACTCTGGGTCTTCTTGGAATAGTTACATACCCCTGCCTAGGTGTCACAACAGGTGGTGTTATGGGGGCTGTGAACGGTGATTGCGAGCGCGAGTATGGAAGTGTTCTGAAGAGGTTTTGGTTCGTCATGCCGTATATGGGTGAGTGTATCGGACTTATTGGGTTAAGTTGTTGTGGTAGTCTGGAGGTATCAATTACAGTAGATGCGTTGCTAGCTGCCGGCGATATTTGAGCTGCTCTCGGTGGGAATGAGAGAAGGTCGGGCGGATATGCCCGGCCGTCAGCACGCCCGTACTCTACGTTCAGTGCATCTTGTGATCGTTTTGACGGATGCTCGAAGTCAAGTGATCGTTTTTCGTCTTCGTTGTGGGCTGAAACAAATAATTGTTTATTTAGGTTTAGTGGCTCCAATATAATCATATAAAAAATCTATAAAAGTAGTTGACTAATTCAGTTTCTTCAGATAATAATAGAATATTAGTTATATCTGTATGTTTCAGAAGATTGATTTAATCAAGATTATTAAGCTGATTCTCTGTTTTTCTGTTATTTACCGTATGTGATTTTATCAAATCTTAAGTACTACATTATATTTATTAAAACGTCTTACTAAACAAAAATTAATGGGAAAAGGAAGAGGGATAATCTCGTTAGCCCTGATCTAAGAACCGCTTGGGAAACATTATAATTCGGTTTTCCGAGAAACTCTTAGTGTGATTACAACCCTTAAAAATAAACCGGCTCAACTAAGTAGAAAAAAAATATATAGTCGACAACGTAGGATGTGAATTTACAGGAAAATATTTACTCTATATAAAAATAACTTACCAAACACAGAATCATTGTCCAGCAATGTTTTATTCAACTCCGACATCTCAGTGGCTCCACTAGTGATGGATGGCGGCACGTCGTATCTTCGCGGCGGCTTAGTCACTGGGTTTACAGCTGTAATCAAGCTCTTCTCCATCTCGGGGATCACTGACCCTTCAATCAAGGCCTCGCCATTTGATGCATCAGCTTTCTTTTTAACAGAACTTCGTCTTCTGCAGCAGCAGTAACAGACAATCACCATGATGACTAATAAAATCGCTGCTGTACAAGAAACGCCTATCAAGACAGGCATTATATAACTACTCTGTTGAGTCGGAACCACTATGCCTGGCATGTTACTGCTGGCCACTGCTAGAGTCACACTCCGCTCTTCAACACCACCAGGGTTTTTAGCAACGCACAGATATTCTCCGTTGTCAGTCGTTACCAAATCAATTATTGTCAGGTTAACCCATTTACTATACTCCATATTTCCTTCTGTTATAACGTATTTAATTTCACCAGGATATTTGTATGCACCGTCTATGATTTGTGCGTTTAAGACCCAGTTGATTTCTGGCAATGGGTTGCCATTGACTTGACAGGAGAGTGTGATATTATTGTCTGTTGTGCGAAGTGTTGTGCTCGTTGAAGGGTAGACAATGCTCGGCTTGCAAGCAAAGTCACTGGAATCCAACTCTTTCCAGAGCTTTCCATGGACCTTAGGCGGTTCAACGCATGATATAGGAGAAGTATAAAAGTTTTTACTGATAACCCAGTTTCTGAAAGGCTGCAAATAACAGTCACAACGCCACGGATTGTCGTGTACGTCTAAGTTTGACAGCGAGGTCAAAGCACTTAATGTGTCAATCTTAAGATGTTCCAACTTATTGCCATCAAGTCTCAGAATATTCAATTTTGGTACATTCATGAACGTCTTCATACCAATTTGGAATAATTTGTTATTACTTAGATCGACCTTTTGTAAGAACTGGAGATTGTTAAAGAGGCCGTCTTCCAATTTCTCCAACTTATTGTCATTTAGCAGAATCCATCTGATTTTGACAGTTTCACGGAATGTGTCTGAATGGAGTATTTTCAAATCATTCTTCGATAGATCAAGCTCTATCATAATAGCAAGTCCGCTGAAGCCATTTCTTTGTATTGTTATAAGTTTACATTCTCGGAGTACGAGTTTCTTAAGATTAATTAGGCCGACTTCTTGGAATGCTAATCGCGTTATTTCGTATAGTTCGTTTCCAGTGAGCTCTAGATTTTGTATTTCTGAGCTAAGGTTTCTGGGTATGTTTTCGAGATGAGAGTGTGAGCAGTCTGCTTGTTTGTTGCCGCTTGCCCATACGCATTTACATTCTGCTGGACAGTTGGTTGCGAAGTCAGCAAAGGCTGTGGCCAGAAATAGGCCAAGGAGCATAAAGATCAGCTTCTCCATGTTGAAACCATAAGCGACGAATCTGTAACAAAAGAATGAACTATTGTAGTAGTGCAGTAAACGTTTGGCTGGTAATAGAAGGCGATGGAGCACGGGCGTTAGCTTTAATGGCACCATTAAGAATGCAGCCGACATTGGTTTTATGTATCGAGGGCTGTTAACCCCAGGTTATATGTAGGGGCTTTGTTGGCTCTCGAAATTTGTTGCAGGAAATGGATTATTTGTGATTAAACAGACGTACATATGTATAATAAACTATAAAAGCGATCACTGCTCACTTATTGTGGTACCAGATGCCAAATTTACTATCATGGTTGTTGTTGTTGCACCAAAATTTTATAAACTAGGTGTGATCTACATAATGAGATTTGACTTTGTTTTATAATCATCAGGAGTTATCTAACTTCATAAATGTTGGCTGGTGTAACCAATGACGAAATGTCGAGTGAAATAGAAGATATTATACCTAAATATTCAAATTATTACTCGATATAGACCCGTTACATAAATATTATCTACTCTGTTTACAGGTCGAGAGAGGTTGTTTATTTAGTTGGTTGTTAACTAGTTGGAAATCATAGGAACTTCAGGTTCGAGTTAAATAATATTTTTTTGTGTTAGGTAGCCTGTTTATCGAGGAAGGCTACATACTAACATCGCGCTATGAACCTCGGGCGCGCAGCAGTAGCCCTAAATAAGTCGGGTTAAGCGCGGTCTCAGTTGGTTCAATATACGAACGCCTATCTATAGTCACCAAGTGTAAGTAAGATTTGTAGATACCGTGACGTTGTTAGAGATCGCGATAATTACTCCCAAGAGACGGAGACATACATAAAGCGCGAGCAATTTGGAAGTAAGTGCGTCCCTCCTCGTGATCTGTGCCTTATGTCTGTGCGGTGTACGGTGCAAGTTATAAGCGGACAGCTATAAGACCTGGCTTGCCGTTCGTTAAAGATGGGCCAAGTTAAGCAGCGCTTGCAGAGGTCACTACTTTGATGAATTTACTTCAGAGCGTGGTTCGAAGGGCATATAAAGTTATCGGATCCGGTTCTTGTCTTAGAACCAGAATCGGTGGCCATGTCGGGGGCTCTCTGGCGGTCTCAAAACTCTGACTGCAGAGCTGGCCACAGACGCACTATTAAAAAAACATAAAGACAAAAAAAAAGAGACGATTTCTACTATCTATCCATTGTATCATCATCATCAGCCTTTAACAGTCCATTGCTGGACTAGGCCTCTCCTTTGAAAGGAGGAATTGGCCTACTATACCACGCTGGCCAAACGGGTTGGTATAGGGTTTGTATCAAGTTTTCCTTCTCTTACAGTGCTTTTCTCTGCATAATATGCTCCCTCTGTCGGCTCTTACGACACCCATGGGATGATATAGGGTGGTGACATTCGGTATTCTTAATCCGTCACCACACGGACAATGTTATCACGGATAATTGTATAATGGATAAAATATGGATGAAAGCTGTAAGTGTCGTCTTCTTCTTTCGTATGAGTGCGTGGTCAAGTCTTGTTTCGGGAGTTTATAGGCAGCCCGAATCGCCTCCAATGTAACATGATGATTACTTTCTCGATTTGTGACCGACGGCTTTATATGCCTTCCATACTTAGAGGCCGCCACTTGGCTGGGTGAACACCTATCCTAGTGGTGACCTGTGTGAACGCTGCTTAACTTACCAATCTAATGCGATTGGCAAAGCATGGAGTCACCACTTTATCGGATCGAAACCTAATTTCGTTCTTGCAGTCGCAATTTGCGTCTTTTTTAAATACTAATTTAATTTTATATATTTATTTTTTTATAATGAAATAAAATCTGTAATGAAACTAGCTTATTTCTATACTATTATAAATAAAGCTGGCGTTTTTAACGAAGAGCCGTCTAGGACGCCCTTGCAACCTTTTAAACGTCAAGAATTTTAAAAGGATTACGTATTTTGTTTTTAAATTCAGAGAGAGGCTGTTCGTAAATATTTATTCAGCGGATCCTTTATTTCAAAATTTTAACGAAAGCGTTGGTTTATTAGGGTTTTGTACGAAATAATAAAAATCTTTATTGAATCACTCGTGGCTATCCTACAACTACAGCCATTTAGCTCCGAAATTTTAAGAACAAATGAATGGAATTTTGGCAAAGTGAAGGGCAGTGGCTAGACACGAAGAGCCGAAAAGATCGATCGAGAGGCCTATTGTATTCAACAGTGAGCTGCGTAAGGCTGGTGATGATGAGTTGAAAATTGGCACTCTTGGCTTTCACTGCTTTTATAATACAACATAATAATAATAATAATTTCATATTGACCAAGTTATAAGTATTTTAAAACTGTTAACAAGGCAAAGATCGTTATGTCGTCCCCTCTTCCTGTTTTCATATCAATCTGCGGCTGTGTCATATAAATTAACGTTTAACAAACAAAGATGTAGTGACAAGCATCGAGAAAGGTATGCTAAGATGGTTTGGGCACGTGGAGAGAATGGATGACGAAAGACTGACCAAGCAGATATATAAGGCAAGTGTGGAAGGGACAAGACGAAGGGGAAGACCTAGGCGGACGTTCTCTGACCAGATTGGAGACATCCTAAAAACAGGACAGGTGAGAAGTACCCTGAACAGAAGAGCATGCATGAGAAATCTGATGGGAGTGAATGAAGCAAGAGAGATATGTCAGGATCGTTGCAAATGGCGTTCCGTAGTCTCTGCCTACCCCTCCGGGAAACAGGCGTGAGTCTATGTATGTATGTATGTACAAACAAAGGGATAAAAACATTCTTATTTTTCAATTTTCATCTTCAATGCTTTTTCATCGTTCATACTTTTATTGCAAACTGTTTAAATTGAAATTTATTACAAGAAGTCCATTTAATAATTAATTATTTTGATACTAGTTTCTGCTCCAGGCTTCGCCCGTAATGGAAGTCGGTTATTGGGACGTAAGGTACCCTATTCTGACGTTTAAGTTATATTACATACTGCAAAGTTTCATCGAAATCCGTTCAGTAGTTTTGTCGGGAAGGAGTAACCATCATGCACACATCCATCCTCACAGGTTTTTCTATTTATAATTGTGGTAAAATTAGTCTAACGCCTTTGCCGTCTACCGTACAATTCCTTTGGACCATACATCAATAATACTGCACAGTAATGCGGCGAATGTTCTAAGTACCGTGAAGCGGAGGATCTCTTTCTTATGTTCCCCTATGTTATTGTTCCTTACGTTCGTTTACCGAGCTGTCTGAGAATCAGCCAGTTTGACTTTGTTAAAGACGTTTGGATTCATGTATTTTCAAAGAATTTTGACTTGTTGTTCGTGGTAAATTGGCTAAGATAAGATACCATTAAACAGGTCTCCGGATGAGGATGGGTGATCACTTGTGTGGTATATATATGAGAACACTATCGCGTTTCGGATGACACGTGAAGTCATCAGTCCCGATCATCTCT
Organism: Euclidia mi; assembly: GCA_944739405.2. Taxonomy (NCBI): domain Eukaryota; kingdom Metazoa; phylum Arthropoda; class Insecta; order Lepidoptera; family Erebidae; genus Euclidia; species Euclidia mi. The sequence continues at coordinate 62,904,734 of OX123195.2, forward strand.
GAACAGCAATTAAAAAGCTATGTCGGATGCCTTCAGGAGGTCTATAAATTCCTAACCTAAAGTTGGCCACACACATGCAAAAATTAATCAAGATGGCTGACACACAACTGATGTCAAACAACGGCTGGAAAACAAACACTAGCGACATTTAACAGATGGCTACAAAATGACTATAGCAAGAACCGGTTGCAGACCCTGAATAACGCTATCAGAAGTTCCACACGTGATTACTATTACTATAATAATTCTCGACAATCACCGTCGAATTGCGCTTCAAATTGATTCGAACCCACGACGTCTAACTTAGCAGTCAGTACCCACTAGACAGCGCTCAGAGCGAGACTTGGCTTGACGTTCGTAATTGATCGGCAAAGTTAAGCAACGCTTGCACAGGTCGCAACATGGATGGGTGACCAAGAGTGGCAATTACATCAGAGCGCTACCGTGCTTCGGAGGGCACGTAAAGCTGTCGGTTCGGGTGTGCTGTCTCAGGATAAGGATCGTTAGGCCATGTCGGAGGCCTTCGGGCGGTCTGAAAACTCCGACACTAGAGTCGGCCACACACTCACACGAAAAACAAGCAAAAACCAATAGACTTTTCATAATTTACCAGCGGATTTATGAACAACAAAAAATTATAAGCCTTTTCTTTCGTGAAGATTCAAGCATTTTTTTTATAAATAGTTCTTAGAGTGTTACGCTAATCTATTGAAATGAAAATGAACGTCTTAATTTTATTCAAGACGTGGCAGGAGTACTTCAAGTGGTCGGAGATTCAGTAATTGATCTACTTACGCTTAAGAGAGAGGAAAAAACCTCGAAAACTTGAGACACTCCAGACTTATCCGTAAATATAAACAGTGTTACAGAAACGATGTTTTGTAATTAGTGGCTTTACTTTCAGACATTAGCTGTTGGCTGTTCAGTGGGTTAAGTGGTTACAGGCAATTTCAAGCTGCGTCATATTTTTTCTTTAGAAAAGACTCCGTTCTAGAAAATAAATCGCGCAGAGACTTTATAAACATGCATTCATCATCATCAGCCTTTAACAGTCCATAGCTGGACTAGGCCGCTCCTTTGAAAGGAGGAATTGGCCTACTATACCACGCTGGCCAAACGGGTTGGTATAGGGTTTGTATCAAGTTTTCCTTTTCCTACAGCAGTGCTGTTCTCTGCATAATATGCTCCCTCTGTCGGCTCTTACGACACCCATGGGATGATATGGGGTGGTGACATTCCGTATTCTTAATCTGTCACCACACGGACGTCACAACATGCATTGAAGTGGTAAAATATTTTTACTATTGAAAAGATAATTCCCGCACTTGAAATAAATCCTGTGGCGCAAAGACTTTAAAAATTTATATCGAATATATAATAGGTTTGTCCGTTCGTCTGAATGTCTGTTTATCTGCCTTTTAGTCACCGATTCTTCAGGCGTGAGTATACACTCACGCCTGAAGAATCGGCTTGATTATTCATTCTGTAGTCGTCAAGACAATCAAGACTCACTGTTTAATGCTATTTAAAAGATTTGATGGCACTTTTTGTAGTTAATCGTGGATAAAGAATCACTTATAAACGCATTTTTTGCGACGTTGGCAATACTTAGTAATACCATCATCGCATTGAAACCTAGAAAGTTGTAATTATTAATTATGTAAAGTCTGCCAACCCACACTTGGTCAGACTAGTAGACTGTATCTTAAACTTCTGATAGTGAGAAGAGGCTCGTGCCTAGCAGAAGGAATGTTTAGATACAGATCTGATATTATAATTTCAACCTAGCTGATAAAGCCCATACACATCTTTCGAAATTATTACAATAAAATCAGTCTGGTGTCCGCAGCACGTGTCATGTTAAACAGTGATCAATTTGACAGCTTCAATTCAGTGCATATTTGTACAACATAAAGTTGAGTATGCTGGTATTGACCAATAACGAGGCATAACGAGGCACTACGAGGCAGTGTGTCCGATGATAACCCTTAGGACGTGGAGCTTCAATAAGGGCCCATTGTATCGGGGTTACGGTTTTATTGACCCACTGTTATTTACGGGTTAAGAGTGCCGCGATGGATTTGTATGGATAATCTGTTAGATAGAAAATATAATATATAACATCAAAATAATATTGTTCACTGTATTTATAACGTGAATATTTTGAAGCTTTAGCCTTTTTGATCACATTCTAATATTTATATAAGGGGTAAATACCTATATTTGTAAAAATTTTGCTCAAATACCTTATCTTATTTGCCCCGATTTTGTCACGTAGGTTATATCAGCAATAGTCACTAATGTACATATTTCATGATTATTTTTTAAAAAGTTTTAGAGTCCGTTACAAAAAAAAATTATAATGATAAAGTGGTTTATAATTCCGATGAATCTACTGTCGATGACTTTATCACTAAAAGCGATTAGGCAACCTTGTGATGGACAGGAATTATATTAACAGTTTTATGTGGTCGCGACGGTATAGTAACAAATATACCTACTACTGTGATTAGGTATAGAAATAAAGGACTACTTGGAATCATCACATATTCCGGGAAATAATATTAGCTTGGGAAAACTACATCTAATTTAAAACTAGGCCGAACCTGTACTAAAGCATTTAGAAAACTCATAAGTCATACTCCTAACGTTATGCCAGTTTCAACCTGAAGTTTTTCAACCGGGTTAGGCTGAATATTAGCTTTTCCACGGAGCGACTGCCTGTCTGACCTCCGCAATCCAAAGGGATAGCGATAATCCATGGTTTAGACTAGTGTCAGTTTATTTACAAGGTACTAACGCCCTATAAAGACTGTCTAAGATCTTCATGACAACCGGGACCGACGGCTTAACGTGCTCTCCGAGGCACGGGGCAACCAGAAAATTCATAAATACGCATATTAAACGCCCACTTTTCGCCAGTGTTTTGATCCCACGTAATAGGTGGCGAGCCTATTGCCACTTATCGGGATATTTTGTTTGCCAGAGCCTCGTCCATTGATCGGCAGGTGCACCACTTGCAGGTGAGGTTGGCTTGGGACCCTAAGTTCTTGGTGGGAACCCTATGCACCCTGGCTGTTATATAATGCGTATAAAATCGCTGATTATCATTAATTACGTATAAATAAAACATGGAAATGCGCGCGCAACCTTCACTTAAGACTTTATTATTAAGGTGATATTAGAAATAAATATTTGATCAACAGTTAGAATTAATAGTGCAAGTCCTGATGCCTTGATTTTGATATATTTTTTTAAATAATGTCACCATATGTATGTAAGTACGACATATTTTACAAATACTTACCAATTATTTTGCTAAACAAGAGATATTTTAAGCTTTCTTCGCAAAAAATAAAGTGTTAAGAGAATTATTTAAATTAAATGTTTAAAAAAATACACACAGACGCATTTTTTTCATCATCATCTACTTATATAAAATCTCTTGTCCTGACTGACATACCATCGCAGAGCCAACTATTGAATTTTATTTGCACAGTGGATGTCTTTTGCTAAATAAGCACTTGGGTTTTATATAGCACGTGGGTAATATATTAGTAAGTAGTAATTTTTTTAGGCTTTAGCTGCACTATGTAAATGTTTTAACTTTACTTTGTATACAGGGTGTCACAAGACCCATCACCAAGCCGAAGTCTACTCGTTATGAACATCATGCCAAGTCATACTAAGCAAAAATAATACCTGGGAAACGATTATTTTTTAATTGACACATTTTTTAAACCGCAATTAAAACTGCACGCGTGCAATGCTCGAAATACCACTTATCCATGGGGTCATAGGACATCTACAGAACACATTGGCGTTGTAAATGCGTCGATTTTGTACCTAATAAGAAAAATTCTATGCTGACTTTGAGCCTCAATATCTCCTGAACCAGTCATTTCCCAGGTATGGTGCCGAAGTAAAAAATGTTCGTAATGACTGTAACAAGACGGGGTTTCAGTTTTCGTTGAGGGTCTTTAAAATTAATGTAGTTTGGCCCTAATTTTATCATCGTTCATTTTTTACAAAATGATTCTATTGCTGTGCATCACTGTTTGTAACTTACTATGACTAACAATGAATTTGAATATGTCTAACTAAGGCACAAGAGGAATTTGGCTGCAATTTCACTAGGTCAGATGTTATTATAATATGAGCGAAGTATAATATGAACTGTCCTTCTGTACTAAGTGTAAGGCGATAGTCGACTTTGTTGGCCAAGTATGCACGTGTCTTCGAGAATACTACAGAGAATTCTCAAGGGGTTTGAAACCGATTTCCTCTGCGTATCAGACTGTTGGACTTCCGTAAACAGAGGAGTCCAGCAAAGTGCAACGCTTGCTGACCGAATATCAATGTAATTTTTTTTTCAATATGTTTTCCTTGCAGTTATATGCTGGTTTCTAATACTACAGACCGTGCATGCCTCAGCATCAGAAGATTACGACGACAGCTCAAGTGATGGGGAAACATTAATATTGCCGAACAAACATACTATATTCCACGACCTAACAGCGAGACAAAGAAACAAACGCCAAAAACTACGCAGCTTACTACGGTACTTAGGCAATTCAAAATATAATTTCAAAGATTATAAAGATGCTATAAAGTATGGGACCTCTAAATTCAATTATGATTACAGCTATAGTGACGATATACCGCCAGACGAACCTCCTCCCAGACAAAAACAACTTTTTAAAGCGTTTTATAACAGCATGTCTGATTGGTTAAAAAAGAACAAGCCTAGGTTCAAAAAATGGTTGAAAGGTGACCAGTCGAAACCTAACATAAGAAGTGGCAATATACATAGAAATAAATAATCGAATTAGAATATTAAGTGGGTTTATTTACTAACCTTAAAAAAATAATGCAATTTTGAAGGAGTTGCAGTACTCCTCTAGTCACGATTGTTTTAGCTTTAGAAGGTAGGTACGTACCTATATTCGAATCAAGAAAACATTTTTTTTATATATACGTGGGACACTCAGAAAGTTTTGCGACACTAAAAAAAATGTTCTATAAGTAAATATATTTTTATTACATCTTTTCAAAGTACTCTCCACCAGCCTCTATAAAAAGTTTCATGCGTCTGAACCAGTTTTCGAAACACTTTTTCCAGTCCGCCGCAGACACCTCGTTTACAGCCTGCTCTAACTCTGAAAGCGCATCCTCCGGCGACGAAAATTGTATCCCTTTGAACTGAATTTTTATTTTTGGGAATAAGAAGTCACACGGTGCTAGGTCAGGGCTGTAAGGAGGGTGACCCAGGAGTTTGACCGGTGTGCTGTCTAAGAAATCCCTCGTTTTGATACGCAAATCCATTTTTCAATGAGACACGGTAATTTTAATTAGCTCGCATAAAATGTGGAGGGAAGTTTTGAATTTAGAACGTACCTATTTTTACTTATAAGTAATCATATTTTTAAATAAATTATAACTGGCCAGTCTCACATACATAAAAACTTTTTGTCGCAATACTTTCTGAGTGACCTGGTATAGATGTGTTCGGCATTACAATAAATTGACAAGAATAGTAGCGTTCATTTCGTTATCACTATTACCTAATTAATATTCTGACAAATCTGGTCAGATTAAATTAAAAACGGATTTCGGGCTCCAATAAGAAGGTCTCGAATGAAACCCGGATGAAGTTGCGTTACGTGTCTTGACCTGCCGTTTGTAAACGATCGGCAAAGTCAAACAAAGCTCGCATAAGGCACCATTCGGATGGGTGACCACTTCTGGTATTAGCATCAGAGCGCTATTGTGATTCGGAGGGCACAGGATCATTTCCTGGTTTCTTGTCTCATACACAAAGGCACAAAGACCTTAATAGTGAAAAAACACCGACACCAGAGTTGGCGTCCGACACAAAAAAGAAAGAAGTAAGAAACATCTAAAGTTAAATAGAAATAAAACAATGAACACTAAAGAATATCATTAAAACAAACTAAGTAATTACTTTGATTAATATCTACTTTTAAGTGAAAACTTTGTAGGCCACCCTTTTCGTAAAATGCTTTATTATTTGCAAAGTTTCGAAGGCAACAATTTAGTTTGTGTATTAACTGAGTGAAGTACCATCAATCGTGTGACCACTCTGCGATCGCTAGTAAACACTTAATCATTGGGCGCAACAATGCCTTTGGATATTCAAACAAAGTTAATCAAGAAAAAAGGTTTCTCTTCTAATGTGATTGTACAAAAAAGTAATAGAATGTTTTAATGCGGCTGTCCAGAAAATGGACTAGTAAAAGAACTGAAAATATTGAAAATTATTCAGCGAATACAGTGTGTGTCTTTTAGCCCACTACTTATAATTGGCTGAATATATTTCAATATTTTCGGTTCTTTTATTTTAGTTGCATGTTGTCGATGTAAAATCGTGAGGTAGAACGATTTGGTAAAAATCTGTTTGGGAGTACCTGGGGCTTGTAATTCGAATATTCGAATGTTCGAATAATGCGAATATTCGTTCATTTTTACTATTCGAATATTGAGTGGTGTTAAATTCGAATATTCGAATGATTTATAGTTACGTTTGAAAGTACAAACTCTGTCTATTACACTACATTCATGAATGAATGTGAGAGGGTATTTTCATCCTCAAATACTTTGAGGATGAAAATACCCTCTCACATTCATTGTCAACCATCTGAGATGTGCTTTACAGGACGACTCTATACAAGCTCTAAGTTTTCTTAGATCGCAATACCAAAGTTTACTTGAATCCCACGAATGATTATTGTGATTGCGGTGTGATTTATGATCTCTCATTTACCTTTGTTTAATTAAAACTTATCATTGCTCTTTAGTAGGTTATTTTAATTTGACCATTTCTTTGTATAAATATTGACTATTTTCGTTACGTTCATTTAGATTAAAATATTACGAAAATACGATTTGATCAATGATTCTCAAGTTCCTGATAATTTGAGACTAAGGTTTTGTTATGTTTATCTACGCAGTGCGGGTGTAACTTTAATTATATAATAGGTATAATAATATAGTTTATTGCTTTTTGTTTAATTAGAAGGTCAAAGTACATATTATGTATGTTACTGAAAGGTTATTCAATTTTAGAAAATAATTACAAATACTCTACTGTAACTTGTTTTTTAATTGTTTGGCCTTTCATGGTTTTATTACCTAAGGTTTAAAGGAAAAAGCTGATATTCGAATAGTTCGAATACTTCCTGTAAAACATTCGAATATTTGAATTTCTAAAAACTTCGAATAATTACAAGCCCTAGGAGTACCAAAGGAGCGCATCGAGCCGTAAGTCTTGTAAAATGAGGTTGCATTTGGATTATATCGCCGCATTTGGTTTATATCAATGTCCTGTTTATACCACATTGCTACTCAAAATGCGTTATCTGCTGACTTAAGCGCATTAACACGGGCTGAGAGAGCAAATGGAAGTGTCAGTTAGTTGCAGAATGCCAAAATAAAAGGGTTGGATACAAACTACAGTTACACTTTTCTGGCAGCCCAACCGAATTTCAGTTGAACCAAAGTCCTTCCGAGACCACGACCGGTACAAGTCGGTAGAAACGTCGGAAACAAATAGGTATACATACCGTAAATAAGTTAGTTTTACGCGATAAGGTCGTTAAATAATGTTGTATGAAACGAAGCTCGTTTGGCTCCACCCTATTACATAAAAGATACAAATAAAAAAGGAAACTACTTTTTACACAAGAATTACCGTATCAGTCACAAAAATGGTAAGTAACCACATATGTTATGATGGGTTATCCATACTAAGATATCGTGGAAGCTATGGCCCCTTGCTTAATAAGCGAGTCCATAATGAACCAATTCTAAATTGTTACGTACAGCGACTGCCCTGTTGGTGTAGTGGTTAGTGACACTTATTGCTGAGCCGCAGGTCGTGAGTTCGATCCCCGCCCAGGAAAAATCTATGTGTGATGACTGTGATGAGCACAATCACTTGTATTGTGTGTAATTTTCTCTTATAAGCAAATGTAATTAAGAATCTCTAAGAAAGTTTATCAGTTATCAGATGACCACGTGAGAGTTGAACTAAGTAATTCTTATTAGATACAACACTAGCCTCTCACAAGTAGTGTAATAGATACTTTATACAAAACCTTTACATATTATATACCTTGACCTTCCTCATAAATCTCTTAGTGTACCTATGTGCAAAACCCGTTCAGTAGTTTTTTAGTTTATTGTGAACACACAGACAAACATTTTTATTTTTTGCGACCGGTCAACTATCTACAAACCTGAAGGTGACAAACGCGCTTAACCTCGATAGTTATATTCAGAATTCACTTTACTACGGCCATAAAAATAATATACATTTTCTTTAATGCGAACCGAACAAATGCTTATTATTTTTAGGTCTCAATATTTTCCAAAGTGTTATTAGGTTTCAAAAGAGGCTCAGGTTGTATAACTAGGTAATATCGCTAATGAAGGTCCATTCTGAAGTTTGTATTGCTCAATATCATTATACTAACATCAGATACTTAGTATTCGCGGACTTGCGTCGCAAGAAGTATTATAAAGCTATTAAAGTACTGATACAATATCGATAGCGGCACAATAAAGGGTAATGGCGTGTTCAGATGTTTTAATGTTTTCATATTACGCAGATAGTTTGCTAGCTGACTATTAGGTTTTACAACTTCATCCTTCAAGCTTCCCCATTGCAAGCTGGTGTTCGCTTACTAGTCTAACCGAATTTGGCTGAATATTAGCCTTTCTACGGCGGTCTTACAGCTTACAATGAATATTAAAAATAAGTGTGTATGCTTAACATAATTCGTAGAATGCCTCGTGATCTCTTTATAAACATTAATTATTATCTTCGAAAACACAATTTTAAATAAAGCAATATTTAAATAATTGGCACCTAATCTATAGTATTAGGTATATTACCTGTAAGTAACTAAGTACATCGAATCAAAAGCAACAAACACTTCTGAACATAGAATTGTATACAAATGATGACGAAGCTTGAATCCTTCGTATTGAATTTTCATATCTGTGTCAATATTAGTTTGCATTTCATTATCTTAATCTGTTAAGCTAGAAATTTCACATGCAAACTATCTGCCATAAACATTAATCCGCAAATTGTTCGCCTAATGAGGTCTCACACAAACAGTTTCCGATCTGATGACCCGGTGTAATGTGCGTTGAATTATCGTTAAATATTACGGTTACTGTGGAATGTAATTAAGAATGTGCAATGTTTATTTGCGACGCGGGTCGATAGTGGGAACGATGCCGCGAGTAATGGATATAACTAGAGGGAATTTAAATTGGTAATGATTGCTTGACCCGTGCCTTGCAGAGCACGATAAATCGTCGGTCCCGTCTGTTATGTCATGACGATCTTTGTCAGTGGTTATAGGTATAGGTAGTCACCTCAGGTAGTCATCCTTTGAATATACGGACACTTGAATGTTATCGGACTAGATTGAGAATTGAGCAATGTGTCAAACTATGCGAAAATGTCGATCTATGTGTCAAATTAGACTGTAATATTAAATTGTCTTTCGGGATATATATATATATATACCACGTACCTTTGTTTAGGAGTAACCGATATTTCGGTACTGCTGCAAGCGCCATGTTCACGGATGTACTGGCTTGCATGCCTTCTTATTGATAAAAATTTTTACTTCGAAATTTACCTATGTCATTGTAGTACAATAAAATGCATACCGTCCACTTTCGTCGCATCTCAATAACGATTTTTTCCTAACTAACAGCCAAACTTTACATCAACTGATAAATGGATACATGAAAAACGTGTGCTGGCTATGCCGCTATGGCTTAACAGATTTGTTCTACCGATATACATAGTATGTGGTGGCATACGTTACTCGTTAGAACCAAAACGTATGTCACATCGAGGCAAGCTGCGAATGGCAATATCGTGAAAACCATGACGCGAGTTGTAAAAATCAATACACGACTTTAAAATATATGACAATATCTAAGTTAAATACATACATATATAGAGTCACGCCTATTGCCCGAAGATGTAGGCAGAGACTACGGACCGCCACTTGCAACGATCCTGACATATCTCTCTTGCCTCATTCGCATATTCAGCCGCCCGAAACTAGGGCCAGTCGACCAGTTTAAAACATTGGAATTTGTATATCTATTTGTAATCAGGTAAATACCAAAGAAAATAATCGATTTTAATCTTTCGCGATTTGTATACATCACACAAAATAATTTAGCGGGTCTTAATCGCGTAAACTTATATAAAGACCAATTAGTGAGGGTAGGTTCTGAAACCCGCACTTCCACAAGACGGCGCTGAGCTCTCATTAGTCTCTCCGCGACCACGTTCGGTGCGAGACGAGCGAAACGTTGGAAACAAATAGGTATTCATACCGTAAATAAGTTAGTTTTACGCGATAAGGGCGTTAAATAATGTTGTATGAAACGAAGCTCGTTTGGCTCCACCCTATTACATAAAAGATACAAATAAAAAAGGAAACTACTTTTTACACAAGAATTACCGTATCAGTCACAAAAATGGTAAATAACCACATGTGTTATGATAGGTTATCCATACTAAGATATCGTGGAAGCTATGGCCCCTTGCTTAATAAGCGAGTCCATAATGAACCAATTCTAAATTGTTACGTACAGCGACTGCCCTGTTGGTGTAGTGGTTAGTGACCCTTATTGCTGAGCCGCAGGTCGTGAGTTCGATCCCCGCCCAGGAAAAATCTATGTGTGATGACTGTGATGAGCACAATCACTTGTATTGTGTGTAATTTTCTCTTATAAACGAAACGAAATGTTGGAAACAAATAGGTATTTATACCTTAATAAATTTGGGTGCATAGGGTTCCCTCCAAGAACTTAGGGTCCCAAGCCAACCTCACCTGCAAGTGGTGCACCTGCCGATCAACGGACGAGGCTCTGGCAAACAAAATATCCCGATAAGCGGCAATAGGCTCGCCACCTATTACGTGGGATCAAAACACTGGCGAAAAGTGGGCGTTTAACACGCCTCTGCCTACCCCTTCGGGGAAACAGGCGTGAGTCTATGTATGTATGTATATGTATGTATGTATTTATACCTTAAATAAGTTAAGTTTATGCGATTAAGACCAATGAAAGTGTCATGATTATGCTCTTATTGCTCGCTGCATGTGAGCCGAATGGTCAGAGCAAATCGAGATCAAGTTTAATTTAGTTTTAGGTAATAGAAATTCAGTTGCAACTGCGCGCGAAAAGTATTTCTAGTTATAAACTTGCACAGCTATGGCAATCACAACTTGTTTTCAAAATAAAAATAGCAGTTGTCAAAACATTTCATTTTGATTAATGGCAAGAAGCCATATATCGGCTTTATAGTCCAATAAGGTTTCATAATACGTAATTTCACAAGAAAGAAGTCACAATTTCCATATACTGTAGCTGCGACCCTTATAAACCCTTGCATTTAACCACAAAACCTTTTTCCCTTTCATATCGGAATGACAGGCACAGCGGATTCAAATAAAATCGCGCCATTCGTAACGGTTTAAAAATGGCGTCGACAAGACGTGACGTAATTCAATGTATACGTCACTTCACTATCATGGCGGTGTCGTCGGTATATAGCATGTTTATTTGATATGATAAAAATGACAGATAAATTGTAGAAATCTGTGATAGCCTTTGGGTTAGCAATAGGTATGTTGACTACTTTGATAAAGAAAATATCGTGGCCCTCATAGCGAGATTTGACTTACCGGTCGTAATGAGGTCGTAAGGTGAAGCAACGTAAACAGAGGTCACTATCTGGATAGGTGATGCAGACAGCACATAAACCTATCGGTTCTGGTTCTTGTTTCAGGACAAGAACATTAAAACATGTCCCGGACCTTCATGAAATATTGCTGTAAGTATGATACGTACGTACGATGTGTCTCTGAAACAACATTTTCTGTATCACACACTAGTCTTTGTCCTATAGGTATAGTCATCGAAAAATAACAGGCGGATTGCCTAGATGACCATAATTATTCATCATCGCTCTGTTTGTTTAATAAAGGTTGACTGATTTCATATTGTGTTGTTAAAAACCAACGCGCGCCATAGAATAAATCCTGTATTGCGGCGGACTTAATTCACTAACAAATTTCAACCAACGAACACACACAAGAGAGTGGAGACACCGACAGACTGCCATGCAGAGCGTATCGGGTTCGAATCCACGGCGCGCACCACTGACTTTCCGAATTTATGTGCGTATTAAATTGTTAATTATCGCTTGCTCCGTGCCTCGGAGAGCACAACCGTCGGTTCCGGCTGTCATGAAGATTGACAATCGTTACGGGGAGTCAGTAGCCTCAAATAAACTGATACTTGTCTAAATCATGGAATATGGCTATCCCTTTGGGCTGCGCAGGTCAGAACTTCAGAAGGCAGTCGCTCTGTAGAAAAGATGATATTCTGTCAAATCTGGGTAGACTAGTAAGCGGATCCCGGGCTCCAAAGCGAGAAATCTTGGATGCAACAAAGTTATCCCACTCGGACGATGATAATTTAAACCAACGAACACCCAGATACGAAACAACAATTTTTGAATCACACAAAACTTTGTCTCTAAACAGTGAGGTGAGTACTTTTAAGATCTACGTCATGCGTACAGTCAAATTTAGACAAGAGGAAAGTCTACTCTTATTTTGTCTTTATTTATAAAACAAAAATTGTGAGGTAAATTATTTCATTAAAATTTATACAAATAAAATATCAAAGCGTATTTCTTTACCTGCAGAATAATTATTCGCCCAAGATTTTAAAAATAATGCCTACACTTGGCACGTGCCTCGTTTGACAGTTGAGAGGGATTAAGAGACAATCCGACAAAATGACGGCATATACCTTGGAGATAGCAATGATAATAATTGTATAAACATTTCATCATAGCGTTTTATTAGGCTACAAAGAGCTGAGAAATCCGTAAAACATTAAAGAATTGTTTTTTCTTTTTTATGTTCTGAGACGCTTGATAATTTTTTATGTTGATTTACTAGAGTTTTTATTTTAAAGAAGATTATTTAACAGGTCCTAAACGAGTTTACTAATTAAAGGTATATTTTCCCCGACGTTTTGATGGGCTTTTTGTTCTGTTAGAGATATGCTTATATATTTCATCACTAATTTTACGGGTATTACTAGTCAAGATGTAGGTATAAACAGGCGGATCCCAGGATCCACGGCTAAACCTGCGATAAGTAAATCCTTTTTAGTTAAATATTCTGTTCACGTGGCAATTAGAGCAAATACAATAGTATCGGAAATATCCAATAAAGGCCTTCCTTAATCTAAGAAGTTAAATACAGGGCGCGTTGGTATTATTGGACAACTTACACGTATAAAATTTACCTCTGTGTACCACGTTATCTAATACTAATATAAAAAGCTGAAGAGTTTGTTTGTTTGCTTGCTTGAACGTGGTAATCTAAGGAACTACTGATCCGATTAGAAAAAATCTTTCAGTTTTAGTTAGCCCATTGATTTAGGACTTTAGGCTATATAACATCACGCTATGAGCCAGGGTAGCGCAGCAGTAGCCTTAAATAACGCGGGTGTACCTACCCGCGGACTCACCTAGTTTTTAATATAGTGCAAACCTCTCACACGTTTATTCAATGCGTTTTTTATAAATTTTGTCATAATATCGAAAACATCAGCTGTCTATATTAAATTGAACTTAACCTCAAAAAAGCCGTGGTCACTCGATGAGATTCAGTTAGCGATGGGCGATGTCGAGATGTTTGTCCAGTCGAAACAATCGCAGTCGTTAAAATTTTTCATCGAGTCGCCGATTGTCTCGGTCTGTCATCAAACAATCGAGATGTTTTTCGATTGTTCCGAGTCAACATTGTCTATGCCGGTGGCGATGATCCTAGCCGTCTTTCATTGATTGATTGAATCAGTACTAACTACTAAGGAAAATAAAGTACATCAAAATAAAGAGAACTTTACATAGCTATACTTCACAATAATTGTACCAAGTACCAAGTACAATATGTTGTGAATAATTAAGAGAAATTTAATAAATACTTAAAAGACTGATTGCCATCGATATGAATTTGTATTATTAACTCCCACCAACCAACACTATATTAATATCACATTAAAACTATATAACTCCATTGATATTTACGAGTCTGACTCGAAAGTCAACGAGTCAAACGACTTGCGACGATTTCAGTCGATGTGATTGCTGTTTACGATTGTGGCCGAGTTGATCCTTTCAAACATCGCATCATTCGCATCGGTACCCGAGCACCTACGCGACGCCGCAAGTTGACTCGAAACCATCGACTGGGCGAGAGAAAACAATCGCGAGTCATCGAGATGTTTGAACAATCGAAACAATCGACTTGAACATCTCGTCATCGCCCATCGCTAGATTCAGTCAACTCGTGACCACGACTGGTGTCACCCGTGCGGAAATGTCCAGGCTAATTTAAGGTCATTCACCTTTTTCAATTAAGGCGCTGTCCTAAGCGACTGTTTTGGTAAATGAGGGGGTGCAGCAGGGGAGGTGAAGGGAGCTTAGCTCCGTCTACTGCGGGGCGCCCCCCTTCATTCTCGTCGCGTGCGGCCGTATTCTGGCGACATCCGTATTCCAATATTTCAAAATCGCAAGCAAAACGTTTCAGCATATTGAATTGAGATACTGATATTAAAATTTATATTACATACATCAATCTGTTTGTACAGTATAGGCATAGCGCAATTTTTGTTCTCAGTGCAGCCATGAGCAAAACTGGTTTAGGTACATTAGAAGTTATAGGTATTAAATGTTGACGAAAGTAGGTAAATACCTACGTGCCGTAAGATGATAAAAATAATTAAGTCAGTTCCATGTATGGAGAGGCCATTATTATGTTTGTTTTGTTTTTGTATAAAAATAGTGAAGCAGTTCATAGAATACCTACATCTAATTCCATTCCTGCCAGTTTTCAAATCTGTTTTGCAATAAATTGGCTGTGACATACGGGCGGACAGACAGACAGACATTGCGAATCTATAAGGGTTCCGTTTTTACAATTTTTGGCTACAGTACCCTAAAAAACACAATACTGCTCTACTAAGCGCAAAAGCCGTATCTCAACTAAAGCGAGTTACAAGATAATTGAAGTTTAGTAAAAGTTGATTTCTTTTATTTATTTATGGATGTTCATTGTTATTATAGGTATAATTATTATGGCAAAGGTTTCGAAATACGTCGCAGTTTTTAGGGGTTGTGAGTGATTGGAGAGGGAGCAGGGGAGGTCTTGAAACCCCCCTCACCATTTTCACTTGCCGGAAATACTTGGTTTCCTCTGAAAAAAAAATCTCCAAACATCGGTGTATATGGCACTGCCAACTTCCACATTCATCACACTAGTTTAATAAACTAAGGTTGTCGGAGCCCTGCGAAGGGTTCCTATTTTCGGATTAATTGTCAAAAGAGAACCTAACATAACCTACTTATTTACTTATTACAGTCGCACTTAACCCAAGGCACTCGAAAGCAATGACGCACAAATTTGACATTAGCTGTCAATATGATCATTCCAAGATGGCAGTTTTGCGTTTCGTTTCACGTTTTTCACATAAAACCTAAAAATTACATTTGTAAAACTGTACTAAAGTATAAAAACTATGTTCCGTTTTGCATAATTGCCAAAGTATTTATGAAATTTTGGAAATTGTTTAAAAATATTTAGACGCAACTCCGGCAGCCAAAATTACTTTTAGGGGATTAAAACGAACTACCTTAAGCCAATACCCTCAAATTCAGGCGACTCGTTTCGAAACCCAACCCATTATTATTTTTCAAAATAGATGAAACATCAAAAATATATGTGGATATACCTTATTCATGAGATATTGCTATGTCGCTTAGAAAATTATAGAATTAGAATTTGAGTTACTGCTTTTTCGTTAGCTCTCGTCATACATGTTTGTATGGAAAAATATAAAAAAATATTTCGCTTCAAACATGTGTTGTTTCAAAGAAAATAAATATTAAAAGATAAGTATTTATTTATATTCATTTATAATTTATTAACGAAATACAAAGTTATCGTATAGTCATCAAAAGTTAGCTGTCTGCTACAACCAGGCAGGTTTTCTTTATTCTCATCGAATGTTAAAGGCAGTGTGTTAGGTGATAAGGCTTCAATACTTATTATTTGCTGTTGTTCACGAGGCACAGTTTCATTTACTTTCCTTTTACGGCTTGGTATTGTAGAAATTTCAAGCACTGATGAAACATTTTCCTCTCCGTGATCTCGCAATGCCATCCCTTGAGCTTGACGAGAATCAACAATTTCAGGCAACTGCCAATTCATATAAAACGCCACAAGCTTCTCCCAGAAAACATCATCTCTTTCTATAATTTCTATTTTTAGTGGTATACTTTCGCCACTCCACACAGCAAATAAACACTTTGGTTTGCGTGTAACGTGGCGTTGCCCCTGAATTTGGTAATAACAATTACAATATTTGTTTAGACTAGTCAGTTCACTTTTTTATCATGTTTCCATATTTGTATTTTATTTGCTCTTATACTATTCTCCAGGTCATTCTTATAGGCAACTTTAGAACATTAAATTTCCACAATCGTGTTTGGACCTATTAATCCATCTGGCGTGGCACCAATAATCGAATAATCCACAAGGCTCGATTGTTACATTTTCTTGCTTCGCCAGTTGTTGCAAAGCCAGTTGTTCATTTTAGATTCCATGCGCAACTGATTTTACATTGCAAATATTTTATTTGTACAAAATATTTTTTACTAAGTTGGCTTTACTGCTCTTATCTCTTCTTTTTACCACTATACAAAAATTTCAATCTGTCAACATATTGTTACGCAATTCGAACCAGTCACTGCTATCCTTCTTGTAATTTTTGCTTATCACTACGGAATCTGAGTCAAATTTGTTAAAAAATTGTTTGGCATTTCTTGGCTAGCTCTTGAACAGATCGTGTTAGGAATGACTGAAGTCAAATGTGTGTAAGACGTTGCAGAACTGTTATCTTTAAATTCACTGTAATTACAATAATGATAATTAGTTACGTACTTTATTATTAAAAAAATACTATATCTTGTGTTATAGCAAACAGAGAAGTCACCTTCTTACTTATAAATGATTGATTTTAGAAATTAAAAAGATATTAGATGTACTGAGACATACCTAATAGTTTATGAATAATCAAAGTTTTACCCGATGTACCTAAAAAGGTTTATGTTCAAAACACAATAATACACCATTTGTTACCGCTTGTGTGCGGATTGCGGAGCGCCATATTAGCGCTGTCATCATTATTGTTCGCCGTGGCGGCATCTTAGCGCTCCAGGCGCTCTGACAAGCTAATGAATTTGAAATATAGGTACATAAAATGATTCGATTTTATGTTATTACTCTTTCAAAAATTGAAAACTGTGGCAGCTATGTATTGTGAGAATAATATATATAATATATTATGCATAATGGATAGTATATAAGTAACATAGTTAGTCAGAAAATAATTTGTGTAAAAATGTTACATATTTCATAATCACTTGGCCATGGATGAATTTCTATTTTATTACGACGCTTTCTTGTACAAATCCCTCGTAGAACTTCATTTCTCTAATTGTCCATATTTTATTCTTCTAATTATATATTTATAAGCACAGAAACAATAACACATTAAACGCAACAAGAGTATAAACTTAGGTCCTAATTATATGTGCCCATAGTTACATTAAAAGCCTATTTGATTCAAAGTATTCAGTCTATAACATAAAACATGAAATTACGAACTCAAATCGGCGTATTATAATAACAAACAGGTTTACGTAAAATTTCGTGCAGCGGAGACGCAAGCGACATGACCTTTCTCCCACAGGGCTCATAGCCGAATGATGAGGTCTAGGCGGGGCGTAAACTAGCAACTGACACTCAGTACACCGCTTATGCTAATAAGGTTTAAATTGCTGAAGCGTTTGATATTGATGGGATCTACCGAGCGTCAAAATCATAGACGTTTGGCAGATTTTATTTAATTTTACAAAATATACACGTATAATATGAAAATAAATAGGGTAATTCTTTAGTTCATTAGATTTCCTACAATATTATCAAAAAAAATATGACAGCTTACGATCAAAATATTGCAAACAGTGAGACGAAAGATTATTTTCTGCCTCGATTTTGTGATTTTTTTACCGTGATTCTATTTTACGTACATGAAAAATTCTTTCAAAAGTCTTTTGTTCAGACTTTTGACTTTAAGCTCTAATTTTTGCTAGTTTGTAATATGTACCGTTATGGCTAGATGCGCGACGAAAAATTAGGTGTTTCACGGCTTCTGAGGTATAACAGCGCCTTAATTACGCATTATGAGCCCGCTACATAAACATTAGCATGTGTACAGGTGGCGAAAGTATAAAACATTATTTTCATTTTTGTAACTTTTGCACGATGGTTAAACACATGCGATATAATGAGGATATAGATAATTGTGTCTACACAATGTTACGCACGCCAGCACGCTCGCACACATGCACGCTTGCACGCACGCACGCACGGATGCACGCACGCACAAACACCTACGTACACACACGCACACGAATGCACACATACTAACGAACGCCCGGTGCACACACATAGATAAACTAATACAAATCGCTTAAAAAAGCACAAAAAAAACATCTTTCTAGAGAGGAAATGCAAGGCCTTTTCCCGATTTCGATTTAAGAGCCAAATTGAATGACACTTGTGTGTGCAATGGCGAATGGGAAAAAGAGATAAAGGTGTTGCTGTTTTCCTTTATTCGCTTAACAGTGGAGTGCAGTCAGTTTGTACGGCTTAAAGCTCTTAGATATATTTTGAACTGAAATGAATGATGAATTTGTTTTTCAATTTAGCTTATTATTGTTAACTGAACTATTTATTTGTATTCCCAATCTTTAGTAGGTATTGTTAATCTTTTTCTTTCTCTGAATGCAATTATTGGGTATTTTCCACGAACATTTTGACAATAATTTTCTTAAGAAACTCTAAGTTAAAACTTACTGACGTCTCCTACCTACAAAATGCCTACTAGGCATTTAGGTAAAATTAGGTACTCCTAATTTTAGCTACATATTATGTACTTGATTCTTTTCGATATATTATTATGTTGTATTTTTGAGTGTCTTCGTTTCCACCCTGTGATCCTTAAATAGTTGTTTCGATAACGAGTGTTCTATGTGTCTCGTGTGGAATCGAATCCCAGACCAGCCGCGCAGTAAAAAAGGCGAGGTAACCACTTACCGCTGAATTCAATATTCGATCTATCCATCTTTTTTAAATTTGTGATTCATTTTTGCTATAAGCTCCATACAAAATATGTTAAACATGTATCTCGAATCTTCAAATCCATGTAGAGGTTGAATATTGAAAACTACCTGCACATATGTGCAATCAAATCGTTCCCATGACAATATTACGGCATCACACATGGCCACACGTTTACATTGTCAATCTCCAGAGTGTGTATAACACAATTACACAAGTCAAGGATATATGGCTCTCAAGGGATGGGCAATAATAGCATATGATTTAATGCCAGTCTGGGTGCATAGGGTTCCCATCAAGAACTTAGGGTCCCAAGCCAACCTCACCTGCAAGTGGTGCACCTGCCGATCAACGGACGAGGCTCTAGCAAACAAAATATCCCGATAAGCGGCAATAGGCTCGCCACCTATTACGTGGGATCAAAACACTGGCGAAAAGTGGGCGTTTAATATGCCTCTGCCTACCCCTTCGGGGAAACAGGCGTGAGTCTATGTGTGTATGTATGATTAAATGCCAACGGACTAATATTGACTGTATCAAGTCTTTGGTAGGTATTTGAATAGAAATTGAGATTTTGATGTAGGTATAAACTAGTCATCAATATCATCATTAGTCATATAAGCCGAAAGACAGCTGGACATAGGTCTCCCCCAAGGCTCTCCACATAGACCAATCTTGAGCCACCCGCATCTATCTGCTGCCCGCGATCCCAACAAGATCTCACGCAACGGAATTAGGCATATTACTACAAAATTTCACAAAGATCTGATCAGTAGATTTTGCGTGAAAGAGTAGCAAACATCCTTCCATCTCTACATCCACCATCAAACTTTGCTGTTATTACACAACTTGTTGAACCAAGTCAGTACCTATTTAACATTTAATTACTCAGACCTCAAACGTATGACTATATTGCACAATCGACCTCATTCATCAATTAACGCGATGCCCTGATGCGCGTTTCAAAATTACGCTAACTCAGTTAACAAACTCATGTGCAATGCCCTATATTCAGGAGTGCGTCAATATTTGTAGAAATATGAATAAAAGTGTATTAAAATAACCAAGTGCCTTTTATAAAGATACCATCTTAATTCTTATATATGTATATCAAACATAACTTCACGCCTTTTATACCCGAAGGGGTAGGCAGAGGTGTATTACACACCCACACTTCGCCAGTAATGTTTCGGTCCCAATGTAATAGGGGACGAGCCTATTGCTTTCTACAGGGCACATCATTAAGCGAGCGATAAATAATTTATAATGCACACATAACTTCGAAAAGTCAGAGGTGTGTGCCCGGGGTACCTGGGGATCTAACCCGAAACCATAATCTCGGCAGTCCATTACGTACACCACTGGGCTATCGCTGCGGTATGTATATAGCCCCTTAAACAGCCCAACGCAGACCAGTGCTGGACATAGGCCTGATCTATTTGTATCGTCCTGACTGTAAATCCCGACACCAAAAACTGCACATCAACTCCTATACGGTTTGATTTCGATCTTTCCGTCTTCTCCCAAACATATTATTTACTTCGTGTAATTTCCTTCGTCGACACTTACGACAAATGGAATAAAATAGGGCGGCACTTTGTATTCGTGATCCGTCACCACACGGAGAAAATCCATACAGATTATCCTTCATAATGGTTACAATATTTAGTTTTACAATTATTGTATTTTCAAACATATACCAGTCGTATTTACTCGCGTCTCCCCGCGTCTGCCTACAAACCGCCTGTCCGTGCCTACGGGCTCAAATGTCCCGAGCAACTCCGTCCACCCCATTCTACTGACGTCTGCCTTCTCTTTGAAATTAAAATCGACTAATTTTGTTTTGTATTGTCTGCCCGCTGGCTTTGCACTGAACTTATGCCGATGCGTAATTTACGTCCATTATGTTAAAAGTACATACGAAAACGCAGGATAATTTTAGTGTGCTGACATCTTTTTGTTCTTTCTCAGGGTGGGTGGATGTAGCTTGAATTTAAAAATATATATAAGCATGACTATTAGTTATCTAGTTGCCATAATACAAGCTCTGCTTGATTAAAGATCAGAAGGCCAAATCTCGTAATTATACTTTTTTTAAATGCAGTTTCGATCTAGTCTCGTCATAAATGGTATTTTCGTTAATTAGTGGACACTTGAATTATATCGCGACCGGATCCAAAATTAAACCAATTGTCAAACTATGTGTCAACGTCGATACTACCGGGACAACGGTAGGACCATGATAATGACGTTGGCATTCCCATCAGTTGAAAAGATAAAAAGGACAATAATCGAGTATTTCTATATCATACGAAATAGACATACTAATTGTGACATAAAAATAATTAAGAGATGCTATGCTTTGTTTTCACTACTATACATTCACTGTCTTGTAATTTGAACTCTTTCACGCCTGCTACCAAAACCTTCGGAATTATCAAACCTACCTATATCCAGTTTGACAATTCCGTAGCAGAAGTTTGTCGGTGATATTTAATTCAGTTACTCGTCAAATATCTGGATTAGTTATTGAATATCTGCACAATATTGATAAGCGGGTGGACAGTCGATATTTGCGAATATAACATTTGATTTACAATTCCGTGTGTCCAGTCCAGTCCACTCTGTCCGATGTGAGATGAATCGTTTCGACAGGCTAACGTTCGACCGAGGACACATAGCAGAGAAAAAGCGATTTAGGGATTTATTTTACATGCTATGAAAAATCGGCGATAGCCCAGTGGTGTACATAACGGACTGCCGAGACGATGATCTCAGGTTCCATCCCCAGGTACACACCTCTGACTTTTCGAATTTATGTGTGCATTAATAATGTTAACTATCACGTGCTTAATAATGTGCCCGGTGGATAGCAATAGGCTCGCCCCCTATTACATTGGGACCGAAACATAACTTGCGAAGTGTGGGTGTGTAATACACCTCTGCCTATCCCTTCGGGGATAAAGGCGTGAAATTTTGATGTTATAAAAAAGTTCCTCCTTCCTATCCAGAAAACACAGTTCAGTTTAAGCTTCCACCCATACACAGTAGGACATATTATTCGGTCTCTCACAAAACGGTTCGGCAAAATCCATGACTGCTAAAGTTTAGGCGGCATGGAGACCATTTCATAGACAACAATAATAAAAGTATACTCAGACCAAGCATTTTTACGCCTCGGTCAAAAAATAGATAACTCATGTTGAAGTAAAAGTGAAATCACTCGTAATATATCTCTGTACAATATATTTGTGCTATTGCCCGCTAGGTACGCTTAAATCAAATCTATCCTTTACCCCTATATGACGACTGTTAAGTGGACGGTGTCCGCTGTTGTAGCAGTAAGCGCGATGAAACGTTGATACTTTTTAAATTAATGAATTTCGATACGTACATTCACAGGAGATTATTAATGGCATAATGGCCAACATTATATTACTTGGTCATGATATATGTTGTTTATGTAAAGGGTCTCAATGGCGGGATTATTCGAAAATGAAGGTGCATTTGTATTTGTCTCGACATTTCGGTGTGAGGTGGTCACGGGATAGTCGATGTCCTACGGCGTTGTGTTCGAGAATGGCAGTTCTTGAAGACGGCGCGCCGAAACAATGCATTACTCTCTTATTGTGTACTAGCGACCCGCCCCGGCTTCGCACTGTGCACCCGTTATGCATGTATTATACATATACCCCTTCCTCTTGAATCATTCTATCTATTAAAAAAAACCGCATTGAAATTCGTTGCGCCGACAGACAGACAGAAAACAGACTTTGTTTTGTACTATGTAGTGATTCATTTCTCTCTTAGCATTTACAGGTCATGTTTCTTCTATTCGCCAATCGCGGTAAAATATGCTACCCGCGATTAACGTTACGCACTGCTACGGGCTCTTAAAGACACCACGATAATTTAAGTTCCAATTCGGATTATTACCTCGAGTAGCGGAGGGACGATCCGCAATAGTTACCATCGCAAAAACAAAAAATACATTGTTAAAAAATTGGGCAAGTGCGAGTCGGACTCGCGCACTAAGGAACCCTTCGTACCGTACCATCATCTATAAAAGAAAATCACGTTCCTTGATACTTAAATACTTTTTAAGTGTCTACCTGTTTATTAAGATCGAGTAACAAATTGCTTAAAAATTACGTTTGTTGTATGGGAGCCCCCCTTTATTATTAACTTTTTTTTTATTTAATTATTTATTTTGAAAGGTAATATACCTAAAACTACATATTCTGTGAAAATTTTATGCGTCTACCTGTTATCGTTAGTAATTTTGAGCAAACTTACGAAAAAAAACACGTTTGTTGTATGGGACCCCCCCTTAATATTTTCATATTTTTTTATTTTTAGTATTTGTTGTTATAGCGGCAACCGAAATACATAATTTGTGAAAATTTCAGTTTTCTAGCTATCACGGTTTATGAGATACAGCCTGGTGACAGACAACCAGACGGACAGACAGACAGACAGGCAGCGGAGGCTTAGTAATAGGGTAGTTTGCTACCCGCGATGACCCATTGCCACGGGCGCTTAAAGACACCACGATAGTTTAAGCATAGTAAAAGAATACTATGGTTTAAGTGAGTAGACTCATGCGCCAGGTGAGAATTACACCTCACAAGTTCCAATTCGGATTATTACCTCGAGTAGCGGAGGGACGACCCGCAATAGTTTCCATCGCAAAAACAAAAAAAAAATAATGCTAATAATATATTGTTAAAAAATACTATTTACAAAAAGTATTTTGTACTAAATTAAACTTCTATAGATTAAGAGTCAGCTATATAAAGAATGAACTAAACAACCTGGAACAAAATTAAATTTTCGCGATTTCTATTAAGATTAGGTAACTAGACGAACATACTAAGATACTTTACGCTAAACATATTTGTCGTACCAATATTATCGCTACGTTATCTCTTTCGCAACCCTATTACCATAAAATACAAAATAAGGAAGGCTTATCTGTGAAAGAAGGCGTCCCTAAAACTTGTGATACACGTCTCGAATTTTTTTCGGTATTCTCCACAAAAGTCGGAACAATTAGTTGGGTTACTTTATTTTAAATTGGCAATTTGCCCCATTAGTGACATTTTGATATCCTCAAACCTTGACAACGAAATGGCAACAGTCGCTCCCAGCTACTTGGCGTATATCGTGCTTTCACCTAGCCGGAGAGCGACCGAGGATACGTTTGCCAAACATCTCTTGTTCCTGTGTAATACGTAGCTATCAAAATGTTGCTGTTCATTTTTTAACAATCATGACTGACACATATCTTACGCAACATTTAAATTAAGCACATTAAAGCAAGTCATTTATTTCTTACTTATACGTATTTAATCCACAAAAGCTTACAAAAAAGGCACCCAATTTCTCAGGACCAGAAATCGTCTCAATCGAGTCGGCTGTACGAAACCAACATCTAAAGGTGGATACAGACTTTGCGAGGCATGCGCTACGAACGGCGCACAACGAATGCCTCTGTTTGAGGCGTACGTGTTGAAAAACTATACCAACATATGCTCGGGTCGAGCCATCGCGTAGAAGCAATCGCCTCGTTTCTCTGTCTTCATGTTTGCTGCGAGGCATGTGCTACGCACAGACGCGCGCGTGCGAGCCGCGCGTGTGCGCCGGCTCATTGCGAGCAGTGCGTTGCGTTTGGACGGTTGTGTCCGCATCGCTGTGATGTTTGCTAACAGTATATTCTAATCTATGATGTTTGCACGCATTATGAACGAAAAATTTGAATTATACGAAAATAACCGATTGTCCAAAACATCATTATTATTATAATAAAAACAAAAGAGAAGACATATGGCATTTAATTGCGAATGAAGTAGTGTAACCGTCGCTGAGCTGAAAAAAAAAATATCTTCTAGGATCTTATAGAAGGAAAAATCTCGAGAAAATAAAATATATTATAAAAGCAGCAGCGGATACGCGCACGCGATGCAAAGGTGCCATCTTGACTGCTGCTGTGTGGGTTGGATCGGCCCGAGCATGCGCTGCGCGCTGTATGGCCCGAACAAACGCAGTTTCATTTTCGCAGTCGAGGCGTACGTGAATATTGTACGCGGCGCACAGCTCGAACGGGCATGCGCGGCACCGTCCACAACTAAGGTAATGCTCGCACTGAGGCACTTTGATCTTGTAGCATTTGCCGACACTCGTTGGCTCGCCCTCGCACGTGCGTAGCACATGCCTCGCCACGAATATAAAGGTACACACCTTGCGAGGCATGCGCTGTGCGCCGTGCGCAGCGCATGCCTCGCAAAGTCTGTATACGGCTTAAGAACCTGATATATAAATAATTTGGTGTAACATACGGTTCTCGCACTGTTGACTATTGAGGTGAAGTGTACCATTCTCTGTCTATCAAATAACGTTAGGTAGAAAACAGGTACAAGGAAAATACGGACTGTAATAGCTATTTGATGGGGTAGGAATGGTTACGAGTGATTGGAATAAGAAGTATTGGGGTATCTGTAGCTAATATTTATCTTCGGTATTGGTATTGCTATATTGTACGACCTTATTCTTTGCATAGTGTTTGCTCTTGAGCGTGATTGTTCTTGTATTATAAAGAACTTCTGGTGTCAGACATTGTCTTCTATATGCTACAATAACATTATGGGAAAGAGATTTACACTATACTAAAAATAATCATGGATTGTTTCTACTATTGCAAATATTTTGTGACAGTATTGTTTGACATCTAGATTTTAACATTTTTAATAGTTTTTATGTGAATTATTTGGAACAACGAAGTAGATAGACTAATCGTGGATCACGCTAGCGAAATTTGCACATAAGTTGATCAGACCAACACGCGATATAAAAACACGAATCAAATTGACTTTAACACTAATGCCGTGATGCAGGCCCAAGAACCTCTTTCTTTTGGAAAAATATTATTATATCCAAAATACGAAACCAATTTTTTGATAATTTGGCAAATAGACCATGATCTATGTAAAGTTTACGAGTTGCCTCTAAATTTAATGCGGAAGTACTAGTATAGTATTATCCTATCTGTGGCGGAAGATTCAATTGCGATAACTATGTAAGAATTTCCTTGTCGAAAAGGAATGGAAAAATTATGTGACCTTTTAATGAGGCGAACAGAAGGGACGTGTTTCTTCACAGGAAAATCAGACTGAAAATATAACAAAAGAGATGAACTGTCTCTTTTAATATTTTATATTATGTAGTAAAGTCGGTGAAGGGATGAAAGAATCCGTATTAAATTTGACATTTACAAACCCGACTCATTAGACTGATCAACGTTCAAGTATGTACTAGAGATCCATTCATAGAGAGGGATTATAAATTGCCAACCTTATTGTTCAATTTAAATAGAAATTAAGCTGAAATTAATTTGATGTTAAAACGATAAAGGGTATCTCCAATTAAAGGGAGGAACCCCATATCAGGCTAAGTTATCGGCCCTATAGAACCGAGGCCCGACATATGTTGGTGAGAACTCATAGGCCGCCCTCACATGGGGCGTCATGTCAGCGTCAACGCAGCGGCACCTCGGCGTCGAGGCAGCATAGACGCTGCGGTGCCGTCCCGTCTACGTCGCATCAGTCGAGCATTCTTTGAGAACGCTTTCGTCATTTTATAGTAAACACGTGCGAGGTTTTTCATAGCACGATTTAAAAATGTTGTGTTGCCGCAGTTCCATCGGTGTCCTTTAGATGTCGCCGGTGTTTGCATCTTCGCCATTGTATGACATCACTTGTAGGTATGTTTTTTTTACCTACCGTTACAAACGCATTTAAAAATTAAGACATAAAAAGTAAATCTCTTTTGTGCTCAGTAAGCGTAAACATAAAGGTACGCGCAAAATTTGTCATGAATTGTTATCTTAATATATAAAATCCTTGCGTTACTGACTGACTGACAGACACGCTACAGCCGAAACTATTGGGCGCAGGAAGCTGAAATTTGGCATGTATGTTCCTTGAGGACCGTAGGGGTGCACTAAGAAGGGATTTCCCGAAATTCCTACGGGATCCGCCAAAACGGGTAAATTAAAAAAAATGCAGGCGTAGCTGCTGGCGTCCTCTAGTTGCTTTATAATAAGTAAGAAGGTAGTAGAGCCTTGCTGATTTCAGCATGAATGGGCCGGCTCGACCGGGGAAGTACCTACTACCCTCTCACAGAAAATCGATGTAAAGTAACAGTATTTAAACTGTTGCGTTTCGTTCGGTGAGTGAGAGTGCCGGAGGCCCTATCCCCTATTCCTTCTCCCTCATCCCACTCCTCATCTTATCCCTTTTCCCAACCCAATGGGGCGGCAACGCACTTGTAACTCCTGTGGTGTTGCTTGTGTCCATGGGCGGCGGTAATTGCTTACCATCAGGCGATCCGTCTGCTCGTTTGCCGCCTATTACTATAAAAAAAAATATAACAAGAACTCATCAACCATGTTGATCAAAATTTTATTAGCGTGGGTGTGCCTTTCTACCGACATAATTATGTTTATGTTTAGATGGTTTACCATCTAACATTACTTTTGCTATAAGTTAGTTGCTATTAGTTAGATGGTTTACCATCTAACATTAGGTACTTAATTAAATATTAAGTTATCCTAGCCAAAAAATATTATTTTCCATAAATATATTTACATAAATAAAAAGAAAAATGCAATTAAAATAATCTTGCAGTAGGCAATATCACGAAATCTTAAACTAAACTATTTTTATTTTTAAAACGCTTAAAGGCTTTATGCCTTAAAGTTAATTATTTATCCTTTAACTTGTTAAGACGATCAGATTATTAAGACAGACATTAAAACTTAGTTGGTGAATTAATTAAGAATAGGTTTTTACGCTAAATATTGTAATGCGATTTGTATTTTTTTTTCTACACTTAATAGTTTCAGAATGTAAATAATAATGACCGTTAAGTTGACACAGACCTTTACCTTCACCGTTAACCTGTTAATTAATTTTACCTATAACTTTGAAAGTTTGAAGCCAGGGGTCGAACCCAAACCCTTGGACTAGTAGTGCAACAGCCTCAAAAGATTCCAAATAAATTAAAAAGGCTTCTTATAAATCTTTTCAGTAAGTAATGAAATTTATTGAATTAAGTAAATTGTCTCGCATTTGCTTATTTAAAGATTAACAATCAAATTTATGACGAGGACGGGTGCTTGGTAGAAATATTCAGCTTTTGCAAATAAAACCCTTGACAATGGAAAGCCATATATTGATACAAAAATCTCTTTTAGGGCTTGCGAATCACATAAACGGACTAAGTTATTTTCTACTTGATCGCTTGGAAACAAAACGGGTGTTTACAATGGATGCTGCAATTCGTAAGAGATAGCGAATTCTGTTAATAAAAATACTTATTTATTTTACGCCAAAGGATTCCCGCAACTATGACTGCACTTTTTTTATTAATTAAGCGTTTCTATATTTATAATCCTATAATATAAATTCTTTGCGTTACTGACAGATAATGCACAGCCGATACTATTGGGTGCAAGAAGTTGAAATGTTGCAAGCATGTTCCTTGGGGAGCGTAAAGGTGGACTAAAAAGGATCACTCGAAATTCCAACGGACTCGGGCAAAATTGTAAATTAAAATAAAATACGATCGTAGCAGTGGTCATGTTCTAGTTAAATATAAAGGCGCTGATGCACTTGAGCATTCACCTGTAATGAGCATTCTCGCGAATGTTACAAAACAAACGCAAACGAGTGTGTTTTAGCGAGCATTCTCAAGAACATTCGGGCGAGCCTTAGAATATAAATAATACATAGAATTCGCGCTACAATGGCGCTTACACCCAATTTATTTACTTCACTTTGTCTTATGATTTTAATCTAGAGAAGAACTTCGTAGTTTGTCACAAATTTTAACTTGACTAGTGATGGGCTTACTCAGAATAAATATCGATAAAAATTCGATAATGTTTACAATAGATCTTTAGATTTGATTTACTCAGAATTAATTTCAATAGAATGCTGATAAACTCTCGATATCGATAAATAAATTTCAACGTAGGAACAGACACTTGTGTGATTTATTAAACCTGTTGACATTAAAATTTCACGTTATTTATTTATGTATCTTACTCTTACTCTAGAAATTATTCATAAGTGAAACTGAAGTAAATATATTGGGTGAAGCTGCAGTTGTAGTGCGATTTCTATATTGTTTCTATATTCTACGGACTATTTGAATTTAGAGTGTTCGCTAGAATGATCGTGAAAATGTTCGGTTCGACAAATAAAAAAACGGCGAATGCTCGCTGTTCTGTACAAGTGAATTCTCAGGTGTATCAGCGCCATAAGATCTTAAATTTGGGTGAGTTTAATGTTGAAGTATAAACAACCAGTACAAAATTACAGTAAAAAAATACCTCGTTATTAGGCACATTTGTTTTATAATAAAATTAAGTAACGATGAATAGGTTCTGAAAGCTCTTAGCTGATTTTTGTTATTCTTACACCTAATTTATTAATTAAGCTCAGGAAATTAATTAACAAATTAGGTGTACAAACAAAAACAAGTGTATTCTACTTGTAACAAGTGGCTAATTAGCACAAAAAAAAAACAGATGCTCAATAATTGAGGCGTACAATAAATAAGCAAATGAATAATGATACATAAAATAATATAAAAATATAGGGGGTAAAAGTGTAGGTATGGCAAGTACCGGGATTGACATGCGTGATTACATTCTCTCTTTTACTTACATAAAATCAGTACGTGTAAAGACCATATTTGCGTTAGTTGTATTGAGTTGGTATGGAGATTTAGCCAACTATACCACGCTGGCCAGACGGGTTGGTAAGGCTTCGGTGTCGAGTTTTCGTCTCTTCCCATCTGGCCAGCATAACCAAATCCTGCTGAGTGACAATGCTATAACAATAATATTCTATAATATTCTACCACATTCACACAACACCGTCTAGTCCCAAACTAAGCAGAGCTTGTACTATGGGTACTAGACAATGGATAAACATACATATATACTTTTTTTGTGAATACATACATATCATACATAGAAACAACCAGACCAAGACAAACATCCATGTTCATGCACACAAATGTTTGACTTGAGCGAGAATCGAACCCGCGACCTTCGGCGTAGCAGTCGCTTACACTCCCACTGCGCCAACCGGTCGTCATATTATATTGCTATTGTGATGCACATTATACATAAATATCGAGCAGTGGAAAGCGAAATAATAATAATATAATATGCTACTACATACACACAACACCATGAAGTTCTTAATAAACTGAGCTTAGTACATGGGTACGAGACAAAATAAATTGGAAGATGATTTTCCTTAGTCGTCTCTTACGATACCTACCCACGGAATGAAATGATGTAGGGACACCTTTATTCTTAATCCATGACCACTAATATTTAACTTATAAAGAGATGATTTTCCTTAATCATCTCCTAAAACTTAATCCGTGACCACTCGGAAGACTTGAGACGAAGCAAATTAAAAACTACGTGTATCTCTATCAGCTTATGACTTGCACCACACTCTTGCCATGGTCCACAGCCGACCATCGCGGATATGAGCCTATTGTCTGATCTTCTCGGAACTCTCCCGAACGCCGAGCACCGATAAAACCATTTTATGTCCAGTGGATGCGTTCCCGCCGATTAGTTTCGACACTCGGGAATGAAAGAAGTATTTAGGAGTGGAAAATTAACACTAGCGTAGTATGATAACCGTGAAATTGAAACTTTGACCTTACCTGGGTTTTGATATTCATGATTCGTCTTAACAGGAAACCCTTTACTTGCTTAAACACTTTTCTGATTATGCAATTTTCGAACTGCGGCCGCATAATTGTCTTTTGGGATATTGTTGAACAAAGATGACATGATTTTCCATCGAGTAACCCTACATTTTTACAGACCCTAAATTGTTAGCATTGGTTATCAAATTATTGGGCCACCGACCCTTTACTGTCAGTGTGATGACGGATTAAGAATACGGATTGTCATCATCCCATGGGTGTCGAAGAGCACAGCACCGTAAGAGAAGGAAAACTCGATACAAACCCTATACCAACCCGTTTGGCCAGCGTGGTATAATAGGCCAGTTCCTCCTTTCGAAGGAGAGGCCTAGTCCAGCAGTGGACTGTTAAAGGCTGATGAAGAAGAAGACCCTTTACTGTCCAACTCGCAGCAAATTGAAATTTTGCGTTAATTTTTGGACATTTGGACGCTTACTTTTTATTATATGTCGCAGCTACCCTTTATCGTAAAAACAGCTTCTCCACTTTAAAATGCCCCCAACTTCAAAAGCTACAACATCTTCATGAAACTGTAATAATTAGAACCAGCTCCTTTGAATTCAAGATGTCTGAAATGCAACCATTTCTTGAGTGCATTTCATGAAGCAGTTTAAAGTGCAGATGTAAGTACTGAGCACTTATAGAGATCACTATTCCAGAAAATTTTATGTATTCTTGGCAAGCTATTTGATTTTCCTAGCAGTTTGAAGACGGGACTTACAACTTTTAAAAGGCTCCAGAGGAAATGCCACGACCTCCTTCAAGTATCAATGACTTGAAAATAACTTATATAGTATAACGTCCAACAAATAAGATACTTGAAGACATTAGGCAAGAGTCCAACAATTTTTCGGCACTAACTTTTTATAGCAGTCTTTAAATCCGATAGATAATAGCTTCAGTTGTACATTAAGTCGTTCTACTTTGAGAAAAGCTTTGGTGTAAATATTTTAGCCCTTTTCCTCGCGTTACAGCGGAATATGGGCTATGACGGGTACTTTTGCAAAATTGCGAATTTTGTTACGACGATGAAAAAACGGAAAGGAACGAAGGCGAAAAATAAAGAAATATGAAAGAAAAGGAATATTTTGTACGAAGCTCTAAGGGACGTTTTATATAAAATCTGGGGTTTAATTTTTGGTTCAAAGAAACAAATACATTTTGATATGCTTACACAGTATAAGCTTGAACGTACGTATATAATAGCACGTGTGGGTGTCGGTAATCGCAGAAAAATTTGGCTATATGTGTTATTCAGATGTATAAGTTACATTCCTTCAAAGTTTCGTAAAATTCTAGTATGTGGATTTTGCGCCAAAGAGTACATAACAAACATACTTCGTTGGTTACGTTCATGTTTAAAATATCAGTAGAAGGATAGACTTAAAGTCACAGAATGCTCATTAAAAATACTCAGAAACTAGAAAGTACGCTATTGTCATAAACATACACCAGGACGAAAATTAAAACTGTTTTCCTTCCAATATGTATGTCATAAACGTACACCAAGAAGTAAAATAATTCCGGCCTCTTTCCAATATGTGGCTGAATTTAAAAACAGTATCAGAAGACCAAACATTTTGACTGCACGGTTGGCGTAGTGGTTTAAGCGGCCGCCTCGCCGCTTGACACTGCACGCAGTGTTCGATTCCCACACGAGACAACACTTTGTGTGATTCATAAATTGTTGTTTTGAGTCCGGGTGTACATTGTGTCCTTTAGTTTTATGTTTGTAAAGTCCTCCGCGACACAGGATTTAGTCCTAGTGCGGGAGGGAGGAGGCTTAAAAAAACATTTTCAAAATAATACTGCATACAATACCGGACGAACTATCAGATCAATGCACAGATCTACATTCAGATTTTATTCATAACTATTGTATGGCCGGATGTATGGATGCAGAATCAATGAGACACATTAAGGTTGATGAGAGATAATGCGCATAAGATATGCGATTGAACACACCGTTTGCGTGCACAAATAGATCGTAATTCGTGTAATAATTAGTTCGATAATGGTCTTCGGAAGTCATGCGTGGCTTTGGATGTGACAGAATGCTTCTGTGTTTTGTGTGCAGTAAATAATTATATTTGCCAATGTTACGGACTAATTGAAACTATGATTTACATATCCTTATATATATATATATATATATATATATATATATATATATATATATATATATATATATATATATATATATATATATATATATATATATATATATATATATATATATATATATATTGTGTGCGTGTGTATGTCACTGAGCTCCTCCTAAGCGACTGGAACGATTTTGATTATTTTTATGTGTGTTCAAGTGGACTGGAGAATGCTTTAGATTCACAATTTAGTCCACTGGAAAAAAAGATTTCAAAAATCGACTATTAGGCGGCACGAAGTTTGCCGGGTCAGCTAGTAACATATAAGATTTTAAGTATGCTAATCAAAAATCCTCACATGTAGGTATAAAAAATATGATTTACACTAGAGTTAATTGCAGTTTATAACATTTTTTATTTTTATTGAAATTACTCGTCATTGACACGAAGGAAAAAGAACAGTAATATAATAAGCCTCATTAATTGGTTTATCCCTGATCTTGTGAACCATGCTGTGAAAATCAATTTTAATCTTTCTAGATATTTCATCATACAAGATTATTTACTTTAAATGAGTAAATTGAACCCTTTCAATAAAAACTTATATAGCCGTGAGTAAGTTCGTCCCAAGACATTCTTATCAACGAAAGTTTCACGCAAAACACACAAAACAACTTCTTAGCGCATTTGCTTGTAAATTACGAAGTCATAGTCCCTTGGTATCGGAAGTAGCCCAAACATCCAATAGCGGATATCAAAAAGTCGTCAGGACGAAGTTGCGTCATTAATTGAGGACAGATGATAAGGGACTAATGGCGGACGTGATAACGATACACACCAAATGATAAGCGAATTTTTGCAAAAATGTGTACTGATTTTCCTTTAAGTCATCAATATTTTTTAATACCGTCACGCGTGTAATCCCAAAGGGATGGGCAGAGGTGTAATATACAACCATATTTCGCCTTATGAATTTTTAGGTCCCACGTAATAGGGGGCGAGCCTATTGCCGTTACCGGGCACATTGCTAGACACCGTGTTGCTATTGAGAGTTCGAAAAAACTCTGTAACACTTTTGCCCGACCCGAGAATTGAACCTGGAACCCGATCAGCAGACGCATACGCTATCCGTTACTGACTGACTGACAGGCATCGCCGAGTTTATTGGGCATAAGACGTTGTTTGGCATGTATGTTCCTTGAAAAGCGTAGGGCTGCACTAAGAAGAAATTTCCTGAAACCACGAGATGCGCAAAAAACGGTATTTATTTTTTAATATACATTTTTGCGGGCTTTCTCTAGTCAGATATAATTTTCTGTTTCGCATGAGTCCTATGCCCAACAGTGGACGTCATTTGACCGAGAACATAACATATTAAAGATACCGACCAAATAAAAAGAGATTTTTTTTGCGAAAACTTGTACAGATTTTTTTTGAGTCATCAGATAGAATTTTCTGTTACGTATACGGCCTATGTCCAGCAATGGACGTCTTTCAGCTGCGATGGTGATGTATTAAATTGTTATCCATCCCTTGCTTAGCGGTAAAGGTAAACTAAGTGAGGAAACCTGCATGTCTGAGAGTTCTACACAATCATTTCGAAAAACTTGTGATATAAATATGCCACACTGCACTTGGCCTTATAAAATAAGAAATGCAGCAATTCGGTCATTACTTACATAATTACATCTACGATTATTCAAGCGCCTATTTACCTGGAAAAAACAAAATTATTATTAAAACACAATACTCTAAAATATTACATGTAAACAAAAATCCCATAAAAACAATACTTGTCAAAATACCAAGTCTATATGAAAACACAATATATCTCATAAGTAATACATACATAATTATATAAATTAGTTTGTTTAGTGCGATTGCCAAGTCAATGTATTTATTTAAAAAATTTAAAACATTAAAGATTTTTAATGAACCGACTTGGTATTACATGGATCTCACAACTTTTTACGGTAGCGAGACTTTTACTTAACTTTTGACAAGTATTGTTTTTTTTTATGGGATCTCATTTCTTTTTGTAGATAGTCCTACTTTTTCCATTTCCGGTACCTTCTACTTCTTGTACACCCACAACGAATTTTCTTAGTTAAAGCCCTAACTGCAAATGTAACTTTGTAATCTTATATGTTTATATGGGATTACAAAGTTATTATTACTAAACACTAATTGTATTCTAAATTTGAAGCTTCTATGTCTGCTAGAAGTGCCTTAGACTTTTGATGATCGCTCAGTGAGTGACAAAATCACGAAAATTGACTCGTTGTTATTCTTGAACTACTGGTTCAAATTAAATGAAATTTGAAATATACCATATTTATACAATGCCTGTTTGGGTACTAAATAACAGGCTTCTAGTTTTATTCACAACGAAGTTATAGGGGGTCGAAAATGGCCTGAATTGCTTCAAGAAAAAGATGGTACGGCCGTGCCGCTTTTTTGCTCGACTTGGCGGACTTTTATTAATATCTGTAAAACATTGTATAAATGTTTTACAGATATTAATAACCGAAACCGGTGAGCATGTATGGAAAGAGTAAAAAATGTAGAGGAAGCGTATACGGTTTGTTAAGATAGAAGCAAGTAGCGCTGTGCTGTCTTTGCCTACCAGACGGGAAAAATGCATATACTCATATGTATGTTTATATTTCATTAATTACAACCTAATGGAAGGAAAGAGGAACCCACCACGCACCCTCGGATTGACTACCCCAACTATTGCAATAGAAAAAGGTTGACAATACCGAACTCCTCTAAAAGGATAAGGGATATAGGAATGGTATGGGTTCCAGGAAGATACCTGACTTGCATTATCCCGCTGTATGCGCCGACTATTCTTCGACACGTGTTTCGCCTCTGCACGAGGCATCCTCAGGAGCGATGGGCAACGACTGAGCCTACCGAACTCCTCTAAAAGGATAAGGGATATAGGAATGGTATGGGTTCCAGGAAGATACCTGACTTGCAGTATCGTGCTGTATGCGCCGACTCTTCTTCGACACGTGTTTCGCCTCTGCACGAGGCATCCTCAGGAGCGATGGGCAACGACTGAGCCACCTATTTCTATTGCAATTGTATGTCAAGAGTATTGTCAACCTTTTTCTATTGCAATAGTTGGGGTAGTCAATCCGAGGGTGCGTGGTGGGTTCCTCTTTCCTTCCATTCGGTTACAATGGAGTTCCGCCAAGTAACGCCTGATTCAATCAACTATTTCATTTATTGTTATTTTTTTATATAAACAAAAGTTTTCGTTTCTTGCTAGTTCTTTTTAGCAATACGTCCTGAACTGGTGGTCGAATAAAAAACATTTCGTAAGCATTTAACCAAATAACACTTACACGAAATAAAAATACACTTCATTTAAAATAATTATGAAATTGAGTTACAGGTAGTTAATAATATATTTTAAAATTCTTTCAAAAATTATCTTGTCATTTTTATTATGCCAGTAATTTCATCTGTTATTAGAAATATTTCATAGTTCGTTAAGCACTCTCAGCAACCTCTACCTACGCTTCCGTGGAATACAATAAACTTAAATATCTACATGAGCACTGCTTAAAATAAATTGCATAACCCATACATTTCGTCATCCTCTCTTAAAATGAATACATATCTCAAACGTACAATAATAAGGGTTGCTCAAAACCATTACATAAACTCACACCTATTAACAAAAACACAATGTGAAAACATGCCTTTATACTAAAAATAACAAATTAAATATCCACCATAAGGGAAAGCTTGGGGTGAAGGACGAAATTATCGTCATTTGCGATCCGACACAAACCATGTCGCTTGTATAATAAATTAGATATTATAAACATGTAGAACCTTCGGGTTGATAACACCCCTTGTATGCTTTAATGGGGAAAAATCTGTTTAAGAATTGCGTGGTCTAAGACGTGGGATGAGCGATTTCCTTTGTCGAGTTGAGGTCATTGTTCTCAAAGAATTCTGTTATCCAAAATACATTTTGTTATAGAATTCCTTGAATAGAATGCTCTCATGTACAACCTTCGGGGTTGATAACACCTCTTGTATGGTTTAATGGGTAAAAATCTGTTTGTAAGAATTGCGTGGTCTAAGTCGCAGGATGAGCGATTTCCTTTATCAAGTTGAGGTCATTGCTCTCAAAGAATTTTGTTATATAAATAAAATTTTGTACTAAGCGAATTTCCTCATGTGACACTTGTTTTCCTTGCGCCCGCGTGTATGACGTTTTGTTACTGCAATGTTTCGTCAAAATCTGTATATAGTTATTGCGTCAATATTCATACGTTCTCACAAATTTTCGCGTTTATTGCCTGGTTTCTATCAGTTACCTATTAATTTTAGAGGTATTATATAAATACTAGCTGACCCAGCGAACTCCGTATCGCCTTTACAAGAGTTTTTATTTAATTCTCTTTTTTCCATGCCCCTTTTCCAAAGTTACCATTGACTTAGCGCTTAATCTCTTATCATTTCAGAGTCTATAAATGATGAACAAACAAACATAGATTTTTATATAATATTGAATTCCCCATTCCTTAAAATATCGAAGACGATACCCATATAGACTTTAAAATAAAACCCGTCCGCCATCTTTGATCTCCTATCCGCCAGCTTTGATCACGAAATATATGTTGTATTTGGATTCTCCGTCCCTTAAATCATCAGAGACGATACCCATATTGATTTTTAAAATTTTTTCCATCCGCCATCTTTGATTTCCCATCCACCATCTTGAATCAAGAAACAGATGTTGTATTTGGATTCCCCATCCCTTTTAACATCGCAGACGATACCAATATTGATTACCTATTTAAAATTTTCCAATCCGCCATCCTTGATTTCCCATCCGCCA
Source organism: Euclidia mi (assembly GCA_944739405.2). NCBI lineage: Eukaryota > Metazoa > Arthropoda > Insecta > Lepidoptera > Erebidae > Euclidia > Euclidia mi. The sequence continues at coordinate 62,942,830 of OX123195.2, forward strand.
TCTTTGATCACGAAATAGATGTTGTATTTCGATTCCCCACCCCTTAAAATATCGAAGGCGATATCCATATTGATTTTTAAAATTTTCTCATCTTTGATTTCCCGTCCGTCATCTTGGATCACTAAATAAATTTCATATTATTAATCAGCGTCCCGAAAATCTCGAAAACGATACCCATATAGATTGTATCCTATTCGTTTAGGCTTTTTTTGCCTTTGACCCAACCCTCCCCCTTCTCGTTTGACCATTTTATTATTTTTATCTGGCCCCTAAAAGTTGTGGCGGAATATTTGGGCTGTCATAGGCAATAATAATTTTTAAAAGCCGACTGCTAGTGCCTGAGATTAGCCGACATTATCTTTTAGCCTTTTTAGCCTTTTGCCCGGCCCCAAAGAGTCGAAGCGTTATGTTATATAGCCTATAGCCTTTCGGCATACCTGGGCTATCGTATACAACAAGATTTTTTCAGATCCGACCGGTAGTTCCTGAGATTACCGCGTTCAAACTAACAAACAAACTCTTCCGCTTTATTATATTAGTATAGATGTCGTTTTTTTTTAAGAAATATAACTGCAAAAAGTATTTACACATACAAACTACTTAGTACTAAGACATTTTAGTAGGTACTCAAGATGCTTTATGTCAAAATGTTATCCGGTGACGTTTTGCTAGAGTGGCCAAATTGGCGACTGCGATTTGTCTGTCGGAACCATTAGAATTTAACAAAATACTCGACAATCCGAATTTTGCGGATATATGTTGTCGACTCGAAATCTTTATTTTTTAATGTTTTATTATTCAGGTAAGGTTGCGATGTACTCCTTGCCGAAATTATTAATATAAGGTTTGACACTGCGATAGCAGCGCAGTCCGTCGGTTCCAATGTGAAACATTCCAAAATCCACAACTACTTACAAATTAAAAATTAAGTAAAAAAAACATTTTCCAGTGGACAAAATTGTGAATCTAAACCATTCTCAAGTCCTCTTGAACACACACAAAAATTTCATCAAGATCGGTCCACTCGTTTAGGAGGAGTTCAGTGACATACACACGCACACTAGAAATATATATTATATTAAGATATTTTTTTGGTCCGTCGTTTCTACTGGATTAAACCTTAAGTACCTACGCTTTTTCGTCTTGTTTGTCAAGAACTTCCTACTTTGATAATAATAAATCAGTTAGTAATTTTATTAATGTGATTCACTTTCGTAAATCGGACTTCTGAGGTACGGAAACAAATCACATAAGTACCAAATGTAGATTATACTAGCTTTTACCCGTGGTTTCACTTGCGTAGATGTCGGTTATCGCGACAAAAGTCAAAATCTGTGCAGGAGTTTTCGAGTAAAGGGTAAAAAAATACCATACATACATCCTTCCATCCTCACAAATGTACACATAGGTATAAAATACTCGTAGCAGAAAAAAAAGGAAGCATTTTCACTAGCGATTACACCAAGCTCATTCCTCAGTCAGTTTCTGAAGCAATTTCTTTCCAATTAACTTTGATAAGAACAAATCTCTTGGGTAACTCATGGACGCACGGCACTCACCACTGTATTAACTTACAGGAAATTAACCGCCGCAAACTATACGCTGGTGTGATGTCACAACGAGAAATATATAGATTTAGCAGTTCTTTTGATATTAGTAGATTATGTATGGTGACTTAATATGTGCTTTTGTGCTTGCTAAATTATTATCTTTGGTAGTTTTGCTAGTATGTTTTGGAAACAATGGAACGAAAAAAATAATCCTACTAAGTACTATTATAAATGTAAAAGGTTTGTGAGGATGTTTTAATGGTTGCATATTTGTTATGGTTCCAAGCAAAAAACTAACTTTAAACTGTATTTTGATGAAACTTTGCTGTAATATAGATATGGATATGGTGGGATAAGAAAAAAATAAGAAAATATATCTTTATTGCAAGCACGCTGCACAGTACTCCTTAATTTTACTTATTCTAAAAAAAAACAAAAAAGAACCACACTAATAACACAACTGTGGTGAAGTCAAACTCAACTACGACCGAAGACACTATTTTGCTATTTGGCAACTTGTTACTATAATGACACGTCTTGTCAACTGTCACAAACGGAGTTGAGTTACTTGACATTTATGTGATACGTGTCACCACGTGACTCGCCACGTGTATCTATCTACACAGAGACTGAACAAATTATAATTATTACTTTTGCAAATACAATTAAGTAACTTAAATTATAATAAACGCATGAGCACTATAAACCGCGTGCCGCAATTCGGGCTGACACTCAGCAAACACTGCGATGGACGCCATAGTTCCAATCACAGTACTGATTTTCAGTGCCGCCACGTATTATGTCAAAAGGCCACTGAAACGTGATGGTCATCTTCTTAGAATCTACGTACCATTGCATATGGAACATGTACAACTATTAATGATTATTCAAGTACACCTTCAAAACATGTGTTTTACAAATAACAAGGGAATACATAAATAGCAGGTATGCCTGTTTACTAAGTTTCTACATTTAATTTACTTATTTGCTCAGCTCATAGAGGATAATATGACGTTATTTTCGTTTAATGTTTAATGTTTCAGGAGTTCCTGCAAGTACCCAACCAGACCTTGAAGCAGAGATACTAATATGCTGTAAGCAGTCCAGACTAATGTTACTAGGGCTCCTCACAGGTAAGCAGTATCTTGTAACTGTAGTTTCTCAAGCATATGGTGATATAACAAATAAGTTAACATTTATGTAAAATTCTTGTTGACAAGCCTATGTAGTAGCCAGCATAATTATGTCGTCTTGAAACATCATTCTAAGCATACATACTTTTAAACTGCTGCTTGAGTTGGTACATACTTAAAGCCATTAGTAAAATAATTTTATCAATATGATTTCTGAATATTCTGTAAAATTATATTTATATACAAAACTCTTGCGAATTGTTTGTTTTTAATTAAATACATACATACATAGACTCACGCCTGTTTCCCCGAAGGGGTAGGTAGAGGCATATTAAACGCCCACTTTTCGCCAGAGTTTTGATCCCACGTAATAGGTGGCGAGCCTATTGCCGCTTATTGGGACATTTTGTTTGCCAGAGCCTCGTCCGTTGATCGGCAGGTGCACCACTTGCAGGTGAGGTTGGCTTGGGACCCTAAGTTCTTGGTGGGAATCCTATGCATATTTTAATTAAATGTAGTCATATAATGGAATAAAGACATACCTACATATAATTATATATAAATCATGAAAGTAAAAACATAAAGTAAAACATCATTACGGCACACGTAGTATTGTATTCATTCGCAGGCGCTGAAATAATTAACAAGGGATACATTCGTAGATATTAGGTACATGAGATAAAATGCAGATTTTTAATTCAACGCAATTTTATTCTGTAAGATTAAATGTTTCATAAGTCGGGAGCAGACATAACCTATGTCTGGTCCCTTAGATTTAGATATTTTCATCAGTTCACAAATTATTCATCACGTTTTAATTTGCAGAACGAATAAGACCGTTGTATGCCAGTCAAAACATCTAAGATTGCACTTATGGAATAGTGATTTAAGCATTAGCAATTTCATCTACGAGACAACAGGTTTCATGATCCATTAATTGTTGTTTAGTTTCTAGCTGTTCATTTATTCAATATGTCCGTTGATTGTAAGTTTTCCAAGGCCCGGTAGTGTGCATAACAAAGAAAGAAAACATAAGTATTTATCCCACAAAATAGCTACTTAAAAAAAAACAAATAATACTAAACGCGATAAGTCCTGTAAAATAATTTTGCATGAGCCAACACTCATTAATTCTTTTATGCAATACAAGTCAGGAAAAACACTGGACCGGCCCCCAAGATGGCTCATAAGGAGAGTTTCCACCGTAGACAACGAAAAAAAAGGAAAACACTGGAATTCCTGAGCTTTTTTTTCAAAAGTTATAATCAGGAAGTTAAATTATTTATAACCCTTTCCCACCCAGAGTTGCGAATAAACTTTTTAAATTAGTACCGACATTTCAAGTGGAATTGTTTGATGATGTTCAAAGAGAACTCTTGGAAACAAAAACTGGCAATCCTCCGGCAATTTCAGAATTAATACGTAACTTAATAAAATATTATTCTGTCAAAAAAGTACCGGGAAAAGATCAATAATACACAAACTATTTGTTATTCATCCATATTTATTTGATCACCTTCAAAGTATGCTCCTTCAGAAACGATACACTGACGCCAACGAATAATCCAATCATCAAAACATTTTTAAACGCTGTTTCCGTATTGAGTTTAGTTCTCGCCGCGAATTCTCCTTTATGTCTTCTACCGATTTAAAACGGGTGCCACGAAGTGGTAATTTCAGTATAGGAAAAAGAAAGAAGTCAGCTGGAGCCATATCTGGTGAATATGTTGGTTGCTCGATGGTATTTGTTGAGTGTTTGGTCAAAAATTCGTTCACAATTATGGCCTTGTTCGAAGGCGCATTATCGTGGTGCAAAATTCTTTTGGGACTACCCAAGCGGCAACATGTTTCATACCCAAATGATTAGTTAAAAGGGTACGGCTCGACTCGTGAGATACAGAAAGTTCGGCGACTATCTCTCTCAAATCAATCTATCTTGAATGAGGATTTTCAGCCACTGTTTCCTTCACTTTTGCGATGTTAAGAGAGAGCGAGGCAAATCTTCCATCACATCTCGACCGCTTTTGACCACTTTGTAACACTCATATGCGAGAGTTTTTGATTCGTAAGCCTTCTGTAACATTTTCATTGACTCCGAACACGAAATTCTATTGGCGATGCAAAATTTAAGACAAACTATTTGTTCGATGTTTTTGTCCATTTTGAAATTCAATACACACTAGATACGATACCTATAACTAAAATCCGCACTGTAGTTGATATACTTGACAGATACAGCTCAAACTCCACACCAAAATGGAAAACAGTTGTGCCAATCTAACAACAACAAAAAAATCTAAAAATTTAATTTGGAACCATGAACATATAATATATTCCCGATACTTTTTTGTCTGAATGTATATTATCATAAAACAAACTGGCTTATTGTACGGATGACGTAGTAGTTTGAGCGACCGCCTTGCAGTTTACCATCGTACCAATTGTTCAAGAGTCAACACTTTGTGTGATACACAATTTTTTATCTCCCTACTCGACAAAGTAGAAAAATAATGAATGTAAATGTAGGTAAAAAATTTATGAATATGCATGTAGAAGGACGAAAAGGGAGAGGACGGCCAAGGAAAAGATGGATGGACTGTGTGAGGATGGATATGAAAGAAAAAAGTGTAAATGATCGGATGACTGGTGACAGAGAAGTATGGAAGAGAAGGACATACTGCGCCGACCCCAAATAAATTGGGACCAGGGCAAGACAATGATGACTCGACAAAGTAGAAAAATAAAATTCATCCTTAGGGGATAAAACTGAGGGCGAAAGTTTCAGTTTCAAAATCGTTGATTTTACTAATTATCAGCTAGTCCATTACAAAAGCAAGTTATATCATTCCAATATATACGTTTCTATTTTTCAAACTGCCATAACTCTAAAAATATTCCGTCGTGTTTAACCGCTAACTGATGTAAAAGCACGAACTACGACAGAGGCAATCACTGGCCTCAAAGCAAACAAACTTGTAAGGAGTGAAGCACACACGATACTTGTAGCGACACCGACCGGCGATTTTGGGGCTGCATCGTATTTTACATGGCCAACCAAAAAAAGGAGTGTAATATTTTTCGGATTTTAATGAGTTCAATACTACATAATAAACAACTTTTGAATGTAATAAAATTGATATATTCCGTATATATGAAAGTCTTGCGTTACTGGCTAATTGACAGACTAGCCACAGCCTAAACTACTGGGCGCAGGAGGCTGAAATTTGGCATGTATGTTTCTTGGGAGCCATAGGGGTGCACTAAATAAGGATTTTCCGAAATTGTCACGGAATCGGGTACATATATATCTAAACACATAAATAAAATTGGAGTGTCTGTTTGTAATATTAAAATGAACCGAAATGACTTTTTTTTTCAATTTTTGTCTGTCTGTCTGTCTGTTTGTTTTTGCTAACCTCTGGAACGGCTATAAATATAAATACAATGTTTATAGGGTGCCATGAATGCCCTCCACATCGCCATCGATTGGGAGCGTGCCCAGGAGACTAGCAGCTTTGCCATGCCACGCTGTATACCAATGCATTTTTTGGATCGATGTATGCATTTCATCCATGTGATGACATATTAAGAATACAAATTCACAAAACAAGTAGTATCCTAGTGTAGAGATGGTAGCCTCGACATCAATCCTTGTACCAACACATCTGGACAGCGAGGTATATTAGGCCAAATTGCCCTATAGACTTAAGTCCAATCAGGCGTTCAAAAAGAAATGTATCGCCGGTCGGTAACGCATAGATGACTATGTGCTGTGGCCCTAATGAAATGGTTTGGACAGCTGTCCGTTATGCCACGAACAACAATATGTCAGTAACAATCACTTTTAGGATTGCTTAACGCCTTTATCCCCGAAGAGGTAGGCAGAGGTGTATTACACACCCACCCACTTTGCCAGTTATGTTTCCGTCCCAATGTAATAGGGAGCAAGCCTGTTGCCATCTACCGGGCACATTATTAAGCGAGCGATAGTATAATTTTAATGCTATTCTAATGTAAAATTTTTATTACTATAAACTTCATCAAACCCGTTGAGTCGTTTTTGCGTAAAAGACAACTAAACGTACTGAAATGAACCTCATAGGAAGTAAGAACTATATTACGAAACTATAACTTAAATAACTAGCAGTAGTTTTTACCTTTCCTTTGAAATAGTAAGATTGATATAAAACTAATCCATATAGCAATGAAGGTCACATTTGTGTGTAAATGGTGTCGTTAAAAATATAATATTTCGCAGAATGACGTGCTGATATTATTACAAAGCTCTTAGAAGCTTTTTAAATGGGTTTTCCTTGTCTCATATTGTTAAAAATCCAATAACTTAATCCACCTTCTTGTTTTTAGGGTTCCATAGTCAGAAATAAGTAATCCTCAAAGTTCTCCCGTGACCATCCGTCCATTCACTGTGAAGAGTAGTCCACTAGTTTAAAGTAAACTGGCTAGATTTACCAAAGGCATAAGTATGTCTTATTATACGTTATATGCTTAACGTATAATAAATTTCATAAAAAAGTAGGTAAATAAATAGGTATAGGCAGCTATAGCCTAGTGGAGACTACGCAGAGGATCTCGGGATATAATGTGCACCAGTGACTTTTGAATTAATGTGCGTATTACGTAATTCACCATCAGCCCTATATACTGTCCCACTGCTGGACACGGGCCTCTTCTTACTATGAGAAGGGTAAGGCCATTGTCCACCACGCTGGCCTAATGCGGGTTGGCAGACTTCACATGTCGTTCGAGAACATTATGGAGAACTCTCAGACATGCAGGTTTCCTCACGATGTTTTCCTTCACCGTTTTGCAAGCGCTAATTTACAATTTAATACGCACTTAACTTTGAAAAGTCATTGGTGCGTGATGTGGATTCAAACCCGAGACCTTTAAACCCTCTGCGTAGCAGTCTGTCAGTCTCTCCACTCGGCTATCGCTGCTTTCGTAATTTATTATTAATTAATTATTACGTAATTATCGCTTGCTAAAATTTGGCAAGTCAGCGGTGCCTGCCGTGGAGTTGAACAAGAAGCTCTCTACGTAGCACTCTGTACTCCACTCCTCACAAAGCTATAACATAACTGTCCTTATACAATGAAGTATCTTCTCTAAAATTCAACCACATTTACAACACAAAAATGTATAAACTCAAACCTCATTTATTTCAAACATGGGAAGTTTACATAGATGTACACATAAGGTTACAGAGATCGCAATTCTGCTTCACAGCTTACAATTTTACAAAATAGCATTTAATACTATTAAAAATGAATAACACGCAGTATGTAAAACAAACCAGGCGATATGAAAAACAAGCGCACGTGACGTGGTTGAGCCTTGTTTTCTTCTACGTTTTTTGAACGCCAGACATATGTTAGTTCTGATCTGGGTCGGCACACTGGGAAACTAAAACGTGGGGAATATAACGAATGACAATTTTGGGAGATCCAGATTCGGGAATGCTTCGTTAAGCTTTCTATTTAACACGTTGCTCGGGACATGGTTTTAGTGGTTTTAACGGTTTTAACGTTTTGGCAAATACTGGGCAGAGTAGATACAGTTTTTTAAAGCTCTACACGAATGACAGTTGTCAGTGTAACGAACTTTTAGTTTACTATGTTGTTTAAATTTGTGACTGGTTGATTGGCCTAAACGAGGCATTGACTTGTAAATTAATGCGCCAGATCTGTTATGGTTACTCAAACCCTCTCTACGGGGTTTAATTTATATTACAAAGGCTTTGAATAGAAGAGTCGTGCTGATTTTAGCATGATGGGCTGGCTTAAGCGGGAAGCACAAGCCTCTAACAGAATATCGACGTATAGTAACGGTTTATATATTGTTGCATTTCGTTGGGTGAGTGAGAGTGCCTGAGGCCACATCCCTTTCTCTTACTTCCGCATCCCGCTCCTTCGCCTATGCCAAAGAGCGGCAACGCACTTGTGAATCTTTTGGTATTGCTTGTGTCTATGGGCGGCGTTAATCGTTTACCGTCTACTCGTTTGCTCGAAGACTCATAACTAAAAATTGTGCTGATGTAGGTACCAATCTCTTGGCGGGATCACGTGCAATTACGCTAACCGCAAAAATCTGGATCTCACGTCTATATTGTACTTACTCATCGTTTACTGTAGCAAACTAACCGACCACGCCTTTCTGTTACATACCGTATAATACTGGACCTAGTCTTTATTTAATTATGCCGGCAGAATACCTTAACAAACGTGAAAATCAGCCGGTTACTTTCACGTGCCATTACTAAGGAAAAATTTAGTTATAGCCCGGTACAAAAACCGGTGACAAAATTATTATTTTGTCTTTTCACTAAATTTGTGCAAGTTTGTCCTGCTAAAATGTTCTGCAGTGGCGGCCACGCACAAAATGACACAGATCCGATCTAAGATTTCGTTTTAGTGATGATTCAAATCCGTTTTGCAGGAGCTTGAATCTGATAAAGGTAAGTTTTATCAATTAAATTGAACTACAATTTGTAAATGGTTTTACTGAGATTGCATTTAAACCGAATTATCTAGAAACTACATAATTAAAATACCTACTTAGGTTGTATCAAGATAAGAAATAAAAATCCATCAAGAATGATCTGTAAATAAATAGCCATAGCATATTTCTTTACGAATCATCGCCGAACTGAACCTACTGAACCAAGAAAAATTTAATCAGCAGGGTCCTTTTATGTCGTGGGTTGCCCACTAAAGAAGAATTTTGCAATATTCGACCCCTAAGAGGACACAATAGTGGTTGAAGTGTTCTTTGCAAAATTCACTGATTTTGGAGCTAGCAATTTAAACAGCTAGTTGCTTATAAAAGTATGTTCTGCTGATCATTACAATCTATTTATACAAAATCGTTGCGTTACTGACTGGATGGCAGACAAGCTACAGCCAAAACTATTAGGCGCAGGTACCTTAAATCTGGCATGTATATTCCTTGGGGACGGTTTGTTTTGTTTTTCGTGTGAGTGTGTGGCCAACTCTATTGTCGGAGTTTTTAGACCGCCCGAAGCCCTCCGACATGGCCTAACGATTCTTATCCTGAGACAAGAACCGGGACCACCAGTTTTATGTGCCCTCCGAAGCACGGTAGCGCTCAGATGTAAATGCCACACTTGATCACCCATCTAAGTGGCGACCTGTGCAAGCGTTGCTTAACTTTGCCAATCTGTTACGAACAGTAAGCCAAGTCTCGCTATGAGCGCTACAACGGGACGGTAGAGGTGCACTAAAAAGGAATTTTCTTTATTTCGATAGGATTGGGTAGAAACAGTTAAATTAAATAATAATGTGCGGACTTAGCTGCGAGCATCCAATAGTACATGATAAACTGTAATTTCGAATATCAAATAATTATGTAGAGTACCACTTATCTGCAAGAACGATCACATTATAACAAATCGATTGTCCAATCACAATAATCAGAGGCATTGTCCCACCATTAATGAGATTAATTGAAAATAGAGGAGGCTGGTTAATTTAGAGCGATATGTCACCGCATTTGAGGTGTTTGTGGTTTTATGACATATTGAAACATGTATAGTTAACTATATGATGTATCATACAATTTTAATATACTTTTTACTCGCGATATTTAATTAATTTAATGTATAATACCACTGTCTTTTGCCGACGTATCAAAAAATCTATAATGTTCAATATCAATATCTCGTAGGATTTTAAGATAGTCAAAACTTACCTAAATCATAATTTATTAAATAAGACTAGAAATCGAAGAATTTTAATTCAAACATTTTGTCAAAGCTTTTGACGTGTGTAGCGACGTTTGTAGTTGACTGTATGTTTTTCAAAGAGAAACCAATGCAGGTGTCACAATATAAACTTTTGTCTTCAAAACAAGATTTAAGTCATCATATCCTATTACTGATTCGAAAAGTCTTGAACATAAAATAAAATATAGCTATATGCGTCCATATTGGTGCCGAGTCACAAGCAATAAAAGCGTCGGAACAAAAGAATAAGCCTCCATCCATCTGAGCAATCCCCTTGGATAATGAATCAGAGAATCTACTCAGCACCAGACACGGTCCGCGTTAACTCGAATTATGAGAGCTAAGTAGTTATATGATTATAGTTGAGTAGCCTTCGGCCGCAGGTTTGACTATGGCCACAAAACGCTGTGTTATTCAAAATGAATATTTTTGTGATTCTTTTGTGATTTGATGAATAAGGTATATTACTGCGAAGTTTCGTCAAAATCCATTAAGTCGTTTTTGACAACTTGGTCTAGGACTTATTTTCTTTTAACATTCACGGATGTCTGGTCGATAAATAATTAAATTAAAAAAAAATAACACAATAACGTCACCAAAAATACTGCTACAATATTAGGTATTTCATACATACATACATAGACTCACGCCTGTTTCCCGGAGGGGTAGGCAGAGACTACGGAACGCTATTTGCATCGATCCTGACATATCTCTCTTGCTTCATTCACTCCCATCAGATTCCTCATGCATGCTCTTCTGTTCAGGGTACTTCTGTCCTAACCTGTCCTGGTTTTAGGATGTCTCCAATCTGGTATTTAGGTATTGCAATAAATCCTATTTACTCGAAAGTTTTTGATGATAATAATAATAATAATAATATTCTTTATTGTACACCAATCGGAAATACATATAAAAATTGTGATTAGCAGGTAATGCACAAAGGGCGGCCTTATCACTAAAAAGTAATTTCTTCCAGGCAACCTTTGGATGGACTGGAAACAGACGGATTTCGAAAAGGGTAGTGTTGGTGTGATAAGATATTGTACATAATTAATTGAATTTTAAACAAATAGGTACAAAATACTGTAATTAAATAATAATACATATATTAATAAATATACCATACTTTGTTAATACTATACTTTTATAATTATATTTATACTAATGATTGTGCTTGTCTGATGGATATCGGCAGTGCATTCCATAGCCGAGCAGCTTGGACTGTAAACGATTTGTCATAAAAAGTGCTGGAATGCATTGGCATTTCCAATCTTAATTTCACCGATGACCTCAGCGATCTCGAATGTGTGTCATTGAGGAACTTAAAGCCTTCTTTTAAGTAAGGGGGAGTAGAAGGATTAAAGAGAATATTGTAAAGCAAAGAAAGGATATGAGTATTCCGTCGAAGGCGAATTGGGAGCCACTTGAGCATGTTACGGAAATTTGAAACGTGATCATATTTGCGTAATCCAAATATTAATCTTATACAGCAATTTTGAAGACGCTCAAGCTTATCAAGTTGCTCCTCAGTGAGATCTAGATAACTGACATCAGCATAGTCAAGGATTGGTAAGAGAAGAGAATTAGCAAGCGCAATTTTAGTGGCATTCGGCAAAAAGTTTCGCAGTCTTCGCAAGTTCCCGCCGCTGCAAATAATTTGCGACTAACCTCTCTTATTTGTGGGCACCAAGATAGCGTTTTATCAATATAAATACCCAGATCCTTAACGCAATCACTAATAGGTACAGGGACACCACTGAAGTTAATCTGGGGTATAAGATTTCAGTCAATGCGTGCGATCATCCTAGAACTACCAACGACAATAACCTGCGTTTTTGTTGGATTAATCTGTAAACCGAATCTTAGGCTCCAAGCAGATATCCGCTCTAAATCGATGTTTATAATTCGAAAAGCATCAAATAAACTATGAACCGGTGCTTGAGTGTAAATTTGCAGATCATCTGCATAAAGGTGGTAGGATGACTGAAGTTGATAAGAGATAGAATTTATAAAAATGGAAAAGAGTAATGGAGATAGAACGCCACCCTACGGTAGGCCGACTGTTGTATTACACCACGAAGAGAAGGAATCTTCAATGCGTATACGCTGCCGACGACCAAACAGGTAACTGTGAAACCAATCAATTACTGGTGGAGATATGTTAATAGAGCGCAATATACCAAGAAGAGATGATGATGATTGTTTGATATTCTTTTAAGTAAAAAAATCTATACCGATTTTCCTGAAACTCGGCATTAATATAGCCTTATTCATCAGAATAACGCACAGGCTACCTTTTTCGCGACACCAACACCCACCCAGGTGGAGCCGCGGGCAGAATCTAGTGATTTTATAAGAACCTATATCTCCAAATCCATGTACAATTTCAGTCTTAAGTTGCCAACGGCAGCTGGATCAATTACCACACATTTAGGTATTACGACACATTTAGGTATTAGGACGTGTTCACTTTTAACACATCACAATCTATACATTTTATGAAGTCCCGGGCACTTCTGTATGTTTGTATGTATGAATCTTCATGACAGCCGGGACCGACGGCTTAACGTGCTGTCCGAGGTACGGGGCTAGCGATAATTTACAATTCAATACGCACATAACTCCGAAAAGTTTTCAGTTTTTGGTGCGCGCCGTGGATTTGAACCGGATACCAACAGACTGCCAAGCAGAGGGCTGCATGGCAGTCTGTTGGTATCTCCACGAGACTATCGCCGTCTTACAATGCTATTCTGACGCAAATAAAGAAAGGCTTATATTCAGCAGTGGGCTGCGAAAGGCGGTATGATGTCTACATACAGTCGAACAACTTTCCGCTAGACCACCATAAGGGCGAGAATCGCTCAGCAATTCGTCGTCGCTTCCAGTGCTACTTTACACACACATTGACACTCGTATACAAAACCAGTTGCTACTGTGTCTCGACTCTATGAGCGAGCCAAGGATTTTTTTTTCTGGTCCACCGCCGACTTCTTTTATTGTACGTACTAGTACAACTCGCAAAATCGTATTCAAAATAAGCATTCGTAGCTGTTGGAGAATCGGGATGTTTCGCACATATTCGTACATGTTAACACGACTATTCGCCCGAAAACGCGCTAAGTGCTCACAGCCTTACCATGTATCCTACAGCGATAACATTATTAAGATAATTGAAACAAAGTACCAAAATGATTCGAGATGAAACGGCGGCATATTAAGTGTCTCATTATATTTAATACTGAACGGTCTTAATTATAAGAGTATGTGATTACGTCATATTCTGTCGAGTTTAACGAGTTCGCTGACTGTCATACGAAACGTGTCAAGTTCGAACCGAGGAAATTAGGGCGGCTGAAGGAAATTATTTGCTCATGTGTCTGAAATTACTTGCGTATTTCCTCGTTTTGGTCCTTTACTTCTTAATGACATAGGCATCTATTTTTAGTAAGCAAATTACATTTTATTTGGTTTATTTTATTTGCCATACGATAGGATATAAAGTCTTGAATCAAATTGACAGCACGTAAGGCGCTACGGTTTTGGCAGTCTTCGTTTTGCATTACGCCGTAAGTTGTGGGTTCGACCTTCACACGAGACAATATTTTGTGTGATGCACAATTTGTTTGTCCCCCGTGACACAACATTAATATAGCTCGAGCAACAGGAGTCTTAAATAAAGGGCAATTGCCGAACTTGATTTCAATAAGTCCGTTCCATTTTCCCAAAAATAGACCATGGCTCTTCAGCAAAATGAAAAACCTTAAAAGAACCTCACAAATCGTCCATAACACCCACAATATCAACCCACGGTTTATAATTCAACGTAGTAATTTTAAAACAAATTTCGTTCTCATAAACCGAGAAAATTTCATACATAATTAACTTTTATAACACTCACAGTCTTAAAAATATGACTATGATAATACAGAAGTTCAATTTCATTTTCTCATTTAAGTTCTTAAATAGAAAAAAACCCCATCTGTTCTATAAATATGAAAACAAAATGTTTTCTGTTCATACAAGAGCGAGGAACGTGAAATTATAAAGGTGGTAGTTCACTAGGAGCGTTTGCGTGTAACGTAACAGCTATGATTAGAATATTATAGCAGCCCTTCGACATTACACGAGCTCTCCTGTAATAATTGAATTTGTAGGAATCTTGACAGACCTTATTATAGTCTTATATACACTTTGATCAATCAATGCGTAATTAAAACGAAAGGCAAGTAATTTATTTGGTGTTAAACATAAAAACAATCTTAGATTTCAAGTAAAATAGTGGTATTCTTTTATGCAGCGACACCTCCTAAACTAAGTATAAAAAAACTTTTAACGTAACTTATACCATTACAGTTTAATTACATTATTGTACTATTGCTACTAAGTTCACAATCATAATTGTAAATCTTAATCTATCTAATTTGACAATTTATTATTTCCCTATTCAATACGCCTCATTACCTATTGTTGACGAGTTCTTTAACGATAAATTAAATTTTAATACTTAAATGATAAATTATGTCGATTACTATTGTATTGCTATTGATTTACCAATTTGACAATTCTAATTATCTTAATATGTATTTAAATTGACATTTTATATTGTATATTTTCTTGTTTAATTAAATTGGTATCTGCCTAATATTTGTACCTATGTCTAAATGACAAAACATAGCGTACTATTATATTTGTCTATAACCAACTATTGTAAACCTATGTTTAACAAATAAAATATGATTTGATTTGATAACCAGTGCAGTATTGAGTAAGTAATAAAGTAAATAGTCTGAAAGCCTGAAAGGTTGACAGGTCGAGACAATATGACAGTTAGCGCTAATGTAGGCTAGACAGTTAGAAATTTGAAAAGGACTAATCCCAAAAATATGCACCTAAACGGTGAGAAGAATCGACGCAATATTGCAATTGCAACACAAAATTGGCTTCAAAATTGCTGCATTACAGACAACCGCTCCTGATGAATAACCACCTTTATAAATATTAGGTTATGTGTACGGCCATTGTAGTGTATAGTTACTGAAACCGATTTAAGTATAGGTATATTAAGTATACTGATGCCTTTATATTCCTCGAGGGATAAGCAGAAATGGAGGTATCATTAATAGACGATGCCGATTACGAAAGTTTCCGTACCCGCCTACGAAAGTTTCTGTCGTACGTAGACTACGACAAGCGATGAATACGACACGATGCTATGCGCCTTTTAAACAAACTATTAAACTATTGTAAGGGACCACATGACACAAGAGTAGAAATTGCTAGATACTAAGTATTTATATATTTTCGTTTTTTTTTAGGAGTCTACTCTCAAACTAGGAATAAAATACTGTGTAATGGGATGCTTAAACAATTCTGTCAATGGACAGAAAGTACACCATGACTTGAAAACAACAAATTGTTGATAACATGAAGTGTCGTCTTACGTGGAGATTTAACCTGTATGGGCGGTTTCAGATTAGCGTATTTTTCTGCGCGTATACGGTCGTTTCAGCATACGCGCTTACACGCACGCTTCATTACGCGATTCAAGAAACCGGACTCGCATAAACGGGCATATTTCGGCGTGTTCGCTCGAAACGGTAATGACATCTTGTCAGTGTCAACATGGATTCTTACGACTCGCGTTTATACGAGCTTAGAAGCGCGTCAATGCTCGTACGAGTTGCGCGTGTGCCTAAAGGCGCGCCTATACGCGCCTACATGCGCTACCAAAAACGAGCTTATACGCGCGTATAAAACGCTTATCTGAAACCTATGGCCACATAGCCTACCGATTAAGCCACTGCGCTATTCGTGCAATCAAAATATGTCGCGTCGCTTTGCTTCATTTGTAGCTCACGTAGGCCATTTGAGTTAAATCACGTCGATAGTTCAACTGATAGTTCATCGACGTGTAGGTATACTACCCGTTCAGATAAATAATTGCTTCGGAATGGCGGCATAATTATAATTATTATATTAAATTAGTATCAAATGAAATTTATGAAATAGCTAAATAACTTTGTGAGTAGCAGTTAAATAAGCAGAATATTTAATCGTTAGTGCGTTTTTACGTATTATATCCCATTACGTATTACATTAATCCCATTCTTTACCTGAACCAGTAGTAGTAATATTGCAAATACTTTTCATTTACTTTTCATTGAAATTTAAACTTTCAGTATCATTTTTATTAATTTTGAATTGGCTACCGGGACATGTGCTACATAGCATTGTTTCCATTATACGATAGATCACGGATGACGGATCATGAACGTGCGCTTGCAACAGTGACAAAATATCGGATATTGCAAACAAAAGTACGTAGTACATAACCCGAAAGATTAAAAAAAAAGTTCTATATAGAGTCATTTTTCGACCGTTGTAGCAGCGATAGCCTTTGGAGATACCAACAGTTAACTGCTAAGAAAGTATCACGATCCACGGCGCGCACTAGAGACTTTCGGAAATTATGTGTGTATTAAATTGATTATTCTTGCTGCCCCGTACTTCGGAGAGCACGTTAAGCCGGTTGCCATGAAGATCTTTGACAGTTGTTGTAGGTAGTCAGTACCCTTCAATAAACTAACATGGGTCTAAACCATGCAATATCGTCCTGTCCCTATGTGTTGGGATGGTCCTTCGGCAGTCGCTCTGTGGAAAAGCTAAGCTAGCTAGCTGTCAAATCTGGTTAGAATAGCTGACTCTGTGGTCTAAGACGAAAAGTCTTGGTTATGCCAAAACGATGTTAATGACGGATTTTCCTACATAATAACATATTAAATAGATCTGTGACATCATATGTCAGGTCATTGCACTATGACATAACAATGATATGCAACCTGATATAAGGGTCATGTGATAACCGCGAAATCCTGACCGATCGTTATGCGTTGGTGTGACACTAAATAACTCGTGCATATAATGTTTATAATCAATATACATACGTACATATATAATATATATGCTCAAGCCTTTTCTTGTCGGGGTAGGCAGAGACAAGAGAATGCCACTTGCTTCTATTTTTACAAACCTCATGCGCTTCCGCTACGTTCATTACTCTTTTCATACACGCTCGCTGGTTACGGGTGCTTCAGACCTTACCGTTTTTCAAGACGTCCCCAATTTGTCGACGAATGTCTTACGTGGTCTGTCACAACCGATTTGCCCACACACATTTGCTTTATATATTTGATTCGTCATTCTTCCTTCACTCATTCGCTCCACATGTCCAAACCATTGCAATATTCCTTGCTCAATCCTTGTCACGACATCTTCTTTCAGGCCACAACGCTCTCGTATTACTGCAATCGGAATCATTTATTAACATAATCAACCGTGCAGTCATTCAGGAAGAAAACTCAACTCAGCTCAATTGCATTAGGTACGTAAATATACTTCGGAATCAAGCGTAGGAAAGATTTGGCTTAACATGTTATAGTGCCTGATCTTAAAGGACATTATAAAGAAAGAAAAGGAAAAAGGTGCATCACCAAGCATAAAATTTAACGCGCCATGGCCCTCACGTTACCGATACTCGATTTTCCATATGATTTTACATCAAGCAGCTTATTTGTACTTCCAAAAGGCAGCAGCTTCCATTCAAAGTAATCTCTCATAATGAACTGTTTTCATAATGATGGTGCGAATTCGCTTGATATTGATTGATTAACTTTCAATACCAACGGTGGAAGCATTTTTTCGCTCAAATTGAATACGCTAGCGATTTTTAATATCTGGATATTTAGCCTAGGTGTCTGGCGATGAAAGATGGCAGGCTACGCAGCCTCGCTTTCACTCTTTCAGAGCACCGTAATGGATACAGATTAGAGGTTTTATATTTTGAATATTATTACGAAATGTAAGAGGCTGGAGAAAATATAAGACCTTTTTTTAGACTTGCCGCATCGTTGAATCGTGATGGACGAGACATCGTTGATCAAGAAAATAATAATATGTATGAAAAGGTTTATATGAGCTCAGTGTCTTGTCTTTAAAGAGGCTTTTATCCAGCGATGGAATACAGCAGGATGATCATAATGATGAAGGTTGAATTGAAGAAATAGCCCGAAGGCAAACGAAGGACTTTACAAAATGTTAATAATTCAGTTTATTTTTATAGATCGGTCACGGTAGGTACTTGTCTCCTCTATGCTGTGTCATGATTGGTTCGGGCGGTTTACATCCTCCAACCACTCACTCACCACCCACTCACACACAAAAAAGAGAAGCACGAAGTGACTAAGGTTCCACCGGCGATATACTAGCCCACAGAAATACACGCATAACATTACCTAGACAGTGCTATTTCGTTTCGTTCGGCGCTGCAAGAATCAATTGTCCACTACATCAACTCCCGCACTAGGAATACATCCTGCGTCGCAAGGGACTTAACAAACACTCAAATATTCAATATCTGGCTACAATTGTGAATAATCTGCGGATCATATTTTATTGCAGTACACTTGGGCAACCTGACCGTTAGAATATTCATAATGATTTACAACTAAAACTAAAATACACTTCTGTTTTAGTATTTTATAGCTACGGAGGTAGGTAGACTGCCTCCGTAGTCCAGTGGATAGCGTATGCGACTGCTATCACTA
Organism: Euclidia mi; assembly: GCA_944739405.2. Classification (NCBI taxonomy): domain Eukaryota; kingdom Metazoa; phylum Arthropoda; class Insecta; order Lepidoptera; family Erebidae; genus Euclidia; species Euclidia mi. Next base: position 62,961,878 of record OX123195.2, read on the forward strand.
GCAGCACGATTCTGGTCATGTGCCCGGTAACGCCAATAGGCTCGCCCCCTATTACGTGGGACCTAAAAATGTATGACGAAATGTGGGTGTAATGTTACTAATGATACACCTCTGCCTACCCCTTCGGGGATACCGGCGTGAGTATATAAAAAAATATAAAAAATAAAGGTAGTAATTGGTACAAATATTCGTGCGTTTAAGCCTTTCTGTCAGGTGAATCGATTACTGGCAAAGGCATAGCTTGCAAGTTATTCCTTCAATATGGGTCTGTATGAATTCGTTGCAGTTTTCAAGACACTTTAGCTTACCCCAGAACTCCACGAATGACTACACTCCGCCTTTTCTATGATAACTGCGGTTGAACTTGGCTTCACTGCTGATAAACACAGTCATCATGTGGAATCTAAATGAGTATTTGGGTAATATGCATACCGGACGGATCGGCATATGACCTAGACCTCTCATCGGTATTCTGGTCAGCATTCAATTAAAATATTCATAGGCAAGAAAATAGTACTCATCGAACAGTAATACTAAGAGAGTGTAAGCTTGTATCTCAAGAGGTATCCTAATATAGAATTCTCGATATTTTTCAAGGACGAGTAATACGTTGTATGTAAAGGTAAGCCCACCTTTATTAATACCGTCTTGAGTGAGTAAGATATGCAAATGAACCACTTAAAGACGCCGTATTTTGCAAGATGTTGTATCGGTATTGAACAGCCCCCTTGCGCCTTAGGCGTGAAGTGACGTAATGTATAATGTTCACGCAGCAAATTTAATGTTTGAAGTAGCACTTCTTATGAAATTCGATACAGTTATGGAATTTAAAATTATTTTTTTCAATTAATAGTTATATTATGCCTCTTTTTGAACGTGTTGGGAAATACAACATCATCATCATCTCTACTAATAGTACCTACGTCCACTGCTGGACACAGGCCTCAATGAATAGGTTTATACTATGGTAACAGATTAAGAATACACGTCACATGTTACATCTCATGCCATGGATGTCGTAGATGACGACTAAGGTTACACGAAGCAAATAGTAGGTATGTATATTTGCGCAGAGACGGAAAAGACGACTTCGAACCCCTAACCCCTACGGCTAGCAAGGTATAGTGTACCAAGTCCTCCTATTGACTTACAGCACATTGTGAAGTTGTGAAGTTAATTAGGAGTGGCTTAAGTTCAGCAGTGAACTTCGGCAGGCAGTAGAAAAAAATGTTCGTGTTTGAGCATTATTAAATAAACTCGAATAGATTGCAGAACAAGATGTTCTAATTTTGATGGCCAATAAAATATAACATCTATTACTATAATAAAACTGTAGAGGTGAAAAAGTCTGTACATTAAAGATATTTTGACGAAAATTTGCTAAAAAATCTAGGAAAATGCTAAAAAGCAATACTTGATCATTATTAGAATTTATGTCTGTCTGTCTGTCCGACGTCTTTCCCTATATTGCTAAAGATCTCTAAAATGGCGAAATTGATTTCAATAAAACTTACACTCATGTATAAAGGATATTCAAACCTATAAAATAGTATACAGGGTGTAAAAAGACCCTTAACGAAAACTGAAATCCCATGTTTTACCAATCACTACGAACATTTTTTACTTCGGCACCATCATCATCCTCTTACCGTTATCCCAGTTTTTAATCTGGGGTCCGCTTTCTAGTCTAACCGGATTTGGCTGAATATTAGCTTTTCCACGGAGCGACTGCCTGTCTGACCTCCGCAACCCGAAGGGATAGAACTCTGAACACCTGTCTCAGTTTACTTCAAGACGTGGTCATTTCTATCAGCGGCAATTCACTGGTCGAATATGGGTTACCAGCTTCCCAATCATCACCGCATCAAGACCGTGGCAATTGGGAGTATAACGCTGAGACAGTTTACGATCCGGGTGAAATGACCACCATACGAAATTTATGACACCGTCTTTGAAAGCGTTGGGCAAAGCCAGGGTAAAATGTTTTTCTTGGATGCTCCTGGTGGAACAGGAAAAACATTTGTTACCACTGGCATACTTGCAGAGGTCAAGAAGGAAGGCAAAATTGCCTTTTCCGTAGCGTTGTTGGGAATCGCTGCCACACTGCTTCCGGGTGGCAAGACAGCACATGCCATGTTTAAAATTCCCATCGATTTAGAGAGCGCCGAAACGCCCGTTTGTGGTGTGTCATGTAACAGTGAAACGGGATACGTGCTGAAGGATTGCTCTCTGATCGTATGGGATGAGCGTACGATGGCCAAAAGGAAGGCAGTTGAGGCCGTGGACAGAACTCTGCAGGACATCCGCAGTGAGTATTTGATGTGTGGTCACAGTTCTGTTCAGTGGCGATTTCCGACAAACGCTTCCCGTGGTGACGCGGGGATCGAGGGCTGACAAGGTGAGTGCTTCGTTGAAACGATCTTCGTTGTGGTCACGAGTTCGTACGCTGCGCTTGACCATTAATATGAGAGCTCGGCTCGGCGTCAATGCACGTGCTCAACAATTCTCCGATGTCCTTCTAAGTCTTGGCGAAGGCACTCTACCAGAGGAGAGAGGTGGACAGGTGGTGCTTCTAGAGTCTCTCAGTAGAGTTGTATCCAGCTTAGAAGAACTCATTCGCTGTGGGTACGTGGACATCAGATGAATACCGTAATAGCAGAATTCTTGGGTGTGTAAGCGGGCTATTTTGAGGCCCAAAAAAGACCAAGCTGTAGCAATTAACGAATGCATTATCTCGGATATAGAAGGAAACGAAGTGATTACACCTTTGTAAACACTGTCCTCCAGGAAGATGATGGCACATTATCCCGTGGAATTTCTAAACTCCCTGTCAGCAAGTGAACTTCCTGACTGAACTTCTGCCTTAAAGTCATCTCGCTCCACAGACACACCATTGAGGCGGAAATTCTTACGGGTTGTTGCGTCGGCGAGGCAGTATTTATACACGCATTCCCCTCATACCTCATAAATTCCCGTTCCCGTTCAAGTACGTACAGTTGCCCGTGAGTGTTTGCTTCGCGATGACCCTCAATAAGTCGCAGGGGCAGACACTGAGGGCAGCGGGTGTCGACCTCAGGGCGAGCTGCTTCTCACTCGGGCAGCTGTACGTCGCTTGCTTCCCCGTCACCAGTCCTGACTCTCTTTAAATTTTGGCTGCGGAGAGCCAAACTACTAATGTTGTATATCGAGAAGTCCTCTAAGTATGTATTTTTACCCTATTCTGTATTCCTTATTAATTATATTCTCCATCTGCTTCAGTCACAACTTATGACGTAATTCAGCAGAATCACCATAAAGTCATTTATTCAAAGCAGGCTGAAAATCAGCACTTTTTGAAGGTAAATTTTACAAAAAACAGTCTTCCTGTATTACTGCACTTTCTGCAGATATGAAATATAAAGAAGAAACGGGTAAATGAATGTTATTTTAAAAGGTATAATCGTAGGTATTTATTTAATAATTTGGTGCTGTATAGCGTTCACGCAGACGACGTCGCGGGCAGCAGCTAGTTATAAAATAAATGCGAAAGGATGTTGCAAGGAGCTACAACTATGCTCTATTACTCCTTTGATAGTTACCCTGAATAAAAGTCCAATATAGCATTGTCTCTTATAAGACTTTCTACTGAAAAATATTTTTAATGGATTTCCCAGAAGAAATAAATCGGGACGAAAAGAAGGCCTTTAAGTATTCATTAAAGTGGATTCCTAATTGCGTTTTAATATAATAAGTTTCCAACAAGAGTGATGTACAGTATTTTTCCATCGTATCGATTGTTATGAATGAATATTCATGACTAATTAGTCTTTTTTGCTTAGTTTGGACACAGGTTGGCCGATGCAAAGAAAACTAAGTTAGCTGAGAATTCATAGACGAATCCAATCTGGATTGCAAGTGCGGTGCTGTTCCACAAACAATGGGACCTTTAATATCTTGTCCTGCGTGTTCTAATACCTACTCGTTACAGGATCTTATTCTCGTAGCTAAGTTTTGGGCTGATACAATTTAGATAGCCATCGATACGCTAAGAGGAAGGAGTCCAGCTTAGCGGAGCTCCTATCATTGCACCCAATAGAATGCATAATGCAAGATAATATATTGTATAAAGTTACCAGAAAGACATAAGATTTGCATAACTTTTTTTACAAAGTTGCGGCATATTAAATCAACTACAGTAAGACGCCGATTGTATGATGCCGTACTAAACGATATTCTTGCGACAATTTAAACGAAAGGCAAACTACAAACAAAATAGAATACAATACTTCTAAAAATCCACCAAAACGCTTTAATATACATACCGAACGACTGAATTTGGTATTGATAACACCCCGTGATCCCTAGATCTTTTCGTCTGGCACCGTCAATTATACGTTATTCTGTTCCGTCGGATCCCCAAATCCCTGGGATACGCGGAATTTGTATTTACATATTCACACCTTGGATACGAAGTGATAAGTTAGGAGATTTGCGACGGTGGCGCGTTATGGCGTCGGGACTCTATTTACGTGAAATCGGGCGTTGAGTTTTATTTTAGGCGGAGTAGGTATGTGTGTGTATTTAGTTGCATATGTGTCTGAATTATTGCACATATACACTGTAGCACAGAGACAGTGGTATAGTAAGCTATGTTTTGAGACAGACACAAGCCAAACAAGTCTTAATTCTCAATACGCTGTGTAGTTGAATAAAAATATTACCATTTTTCACGATAACCCAGTAGATGGCGAAGAAACTACAGAATAAATTATATAATATTAATAAATTATATTAAATAAATTTGAACTTTTTACAGTTTGTGGAGAAAAGATCTAACAAAAGAATGTTACTATGTTAAACCTTTGTGATGTTAAACAAGAATACATAATTTATACCAAATTACTAACCACCTACAAGAAAACTACTCAATTCTGACCAGACTCCTAGACGTTTAGACAATATAATATTTCAATCACTTATCCTCACAAAGCGAGTATATCGACTGAAGCACAAATGAAATATACTTAATATTATTCATGCATTGATGTCGGAAAAAACTTGAACAAGTTATTTTCGTGTATTCTTTGGGGAATGACTCGGTGTTTCTTTTCGGTTCTTTATATCTTTTGAACTGCTAAGGGGCGTAACACATAAGCGGTCTTGCCATGGCCGAGCAGTGAAATGTTTAGACCGGTTGGCATATCCTGACTAGATTTAAATAAGGATACGATAAAATGTTTGTAGATTGGGAAAAAAATTTGAAGATTTACAAAAAAATAATAATATTGGAGTTAGCAAAATAATTGTTAGGTCATGTCGGACATGTTCGAATGGACTATAAATACTGACACCGGAATTGGCCGCCTACTATCACGAAAAAGAAAGACTGCATATCATTAATCATATTGGCTGCAGTAACCACTCCGATACTTTCATTGTATGAGTGGGTCCGATCTCACGCTAGACAATATTTTGTATGCACCACAACTTCGAGGCTGTAGATCCTAGTGCACGAGATGTATTTTAATATACATACATACATAGACTCACGCCTGTTTCCCGCAGGGGTAGGCATAGGTATTACTGTATTTTACAGCGTTAAAATAAAATATTGCTGGGGGAAGAATGCTATCAAATTCTTCAACAGGCATTCTATTTTTATTCAATTCTGTGTTATGTCATTGAGTACCTATGTAAAGTAATATTTTTTTAGTATCGATTACCAACTGTGGTGCTGTAATATATTATTTTATAGAAATAACCACCATGTAAAGTTATAATTTTTATTGGAGGTGATACGGAGGTGCCCAAAAATATTTGATCGAAATATTTTTGAGTTTGATTGACTGTCTCTACTGAATTTTAATCAGATATCCGAATACAATAAGTATTAACCAAATCTAGACAAAATATGTGTATTAAAATTCTCTTAAGTCAGCTGTGCCGGTCTACCAATACTGCGGAACAGAATGTGCGGACTCCGCGTTACATGTATAGCGCCCCTAAGGATATATACCATAATTTATGACCTCAAGGCCTAATGGATTTTGGAACAGGATCAAATAGAAAACCCGACGTATAGCTCAATGAATTTAGTTACAATATAGTCCTGATACAGTACAAATTGTTCAGCTGAGTCGTAATGGGTGGTATGAGCACGGAATAAAGCCTTTCTGAGATCATTGACAAAGATTTGAGTGGCTTGGATGTTGTGTTGTATAGATAGGCTTTGCTTAGGAAATCTGCACATGTTAGTAGTCAATATTTATAGCAAAGTGATCATTTTTATCATCATCTGTTATTTGACTCCGCTTTCTAATATTACTGGCAGAATATGAGCTTCAGGCAATACACAAATATAGTCTTATTATTCTACATTTTAGAGTCTTTTGTGACTATTTCTTTTCCCTGGAAGACCCTAGTCTACACTTTAGACCTTAAAGTTGCAACTATCTCTAGGATTTTTTTGCTTTCCAAGGTACGATTGGTTTTGACTTTTGAAACAGGCCAGCCATGTTAAAGCTAGACGTTGATCGACGCGCTTAACCTGTTAAATCGATAGGATTAGAGACGTGTCACATATATTATCTTTATCTTACATAATATATCTATATTAAAGATATTCAATTTCGTTTGTTAGCATAAAAGTTGGTTAATTACAATGATTATGATCGGAACAAGTTTCACAACTTTATATAATAAGTATAATAAGTGATAAAATACACCATAATCGTCTTGGTACGTTGTTCCAGCGTGGCTTAACAATTTTCCCTAAGAATATCTTAAATCTACCGCTATCGCCTTTGGAACAGTTCCAAGTGGTATCAGATACAATTTAGTCTACCACTGGTATGATATCAAACGGACTGCTTTAGAAAATCAGAGCGCAAGTCAAGTTGAACAGCTGCCAAAATTTGAATAAAATTAAGTGTGGGATTAAACTCGTTTGACACAATATGTTTACACTATACATTTCGAGTCTACGAAATTCAGTATATTTCGTGAAGAAATTAAATACGCTTTGGAGCTCTGCGTCCGGTTCATAATCTAACCAATTAATATAGAATTATTAGCTTTCCCGTGGCTTTTCCTCTGAGCGACTATAATCTCACCTCCATTATACAGAGGGATTATACGTGGCTAGCAGCGACTAGACACGAAAAGCCGAAAATCGGGCTAAGTGGCGTGCCATTGGACAGGACTATAACCAGCAGTGGACTATGACAGGCTGATGATGATGATAATATAGAGGGATAGCGTTATTCTCTGGCTTGGACCCTGAACTACTGACCCTTTTATCATAAAACACATAGTTATATGTACAGACTGCCTCCGTGGTCCAGTGGATAGCGTATGCGACTGCTGATCGGAGGTCCCGGGTTCGATTCCTGGGTCGGGCAAAAGTGTTACTGGGTTTTACCGAATTCTCAGTAGCAGCGCGGTGACTGGTGATGTGCCCGGTAACGGCAATAGGCTCGCCCCCTATTACGTGGGACCTAACAATTTATGGTGAAATGTGGGTGTGATGTTACTAATGTTACACCTCTGCCTACCCCTTCGGGAATACAGGCGTGAATCTATAAATAAATAAAAATAAAAAAATGAGTACAGAAAAAACGTAAGCTTCTTTTCAAGAAAGGCTCAGCCGATACCTATTTTTAGATAAACATACACAAGAGTAGGTAGTACTTAAGTTCAAAAGTCGACATAGGACACCCACACAAACAAACACAATGTGTGTATACACTTGTGTGTAGACAGTGTTTGTCTGAAGACCTCAGCTGAGCGGAAACACCTAGCCCGATCCTTTACGTACACTTGCACCGACTTCTACAGACATTAAACATTCAACATTGAAACTATTTATTCAGTAAAGTCACTTACTGTGATTCGAAGGCAGACTCTACGTCTAACTTAGTTCAGTCGCAATATACATCGGAATGCACTAGTGCAGTTACACAAATAAAAAATTGGCCAATAGAATGAATATGGCGTTGAGTTTGAAGCGGTCACCTTGATGTTTAGAATTGGACCTGTTAAACTTGTAAGCTGCAGGCGAAGCCGATGGCGACCGCTAGTTAGAAAATAAAAGTGAAATACCTTGTATTTGCGACTTTTCGGGTTACACCTATGGTCACTGCATACTAGGCTGGCCAATTGTATAGTCCCCTGAGTCTCTTGTAAGCCTTTTGAAGTGACGTGAAACGGTTGAAGTCTGTTTCAAGTAGTCAACATATAAGAGATACTAATTAGCTTTTTATATAACTTACTTAGTATTATGCTCCATTCGAGAACTGTATGTCTCGACTGTAAACGAGACCAAGAATGGAGCGGAAATAAATTTTAGGTCGCGACTAAAACATTATGCATTAAGCGTTTTAGAGAGATCTGAAAATTATACGAATAGGTATGTTTTAATTACGAGCAGAAATATTTTATTAAAATTAGTCCAAATTGTATTATGAATTATGACAAAAACCGCACAGTATCTAATCATTACATTTAACACATTTAAACAAATAACCCAGATACAGTCTGTCTGTTCACGATAATCTCAAAAACTACTGCACGGATTATCATGCAGCTTTAACCTGTGGACTGAGAGGTAATAAAGGTTCAGATGTATAATTTATTGTGATCCGACGATGGAAGCTAGTTATACCTTATATCATAAAAAGTATTTCAATAATGCGCCGTTTCAAAATAAAATGATACTTGCATTTAATTTGTACCTGGGTCGATAAGGTCAAAATCTGATGTAATAAAACATAACAAAACCAGGAATTTCAAAAGATTTCACCAGAAAACGACAAGAGTCAAAATTAAGATTAAAAACCTTCCGTGTTTTAGTATATTCACACAATACCTCGCGTGAGCCAGTAACCCGCTGTTTCATGACAGCTATCACCATAAAAAGTAATTCAGTTCCGAATCTCATATTAAGTATGGTATAATCTAGCACGTTTATCATATTAAGTTAGTAGCTAGCTATATACATCGTGTAACTACACAAAATAATTCTTCTTCTTCTCGTGTCGATGGCAACACTTGTCATACGTTTTGAGCAAAGTACTCGGCAACACGTATCGCAATAGGCCTTGCTAAAAATAATTATCAAGTATTTTTGCTTTGTACTTAAATAAACTAAAATATACATACATTAACTACTAACTAAAATATACAACTATTAAAAACGCGAATGTTCGTGACGATGGATGCATATTTTGGGCGATGGGCAATCTTAAGATTGACTGCACTTCGGGCTTTTACAGTAATATATACATTTATGTTACTTTTTCCAGAAGAACTACTAAACGGATTCTGGTGAAACTTTGCAATAACATAGCATAACTTTTGCAATAACATCTGAATCTATACACATAAATAAAATTGGAGTGTCTGTTTGTAATATTAAAATAACCGCTTTTTACTCAATTCATATGGATGTATACACGGTACATTTACAGAAATGACTTTTTTTAACTTTTGTCTGTCTGTCTGTGTGTTCTCAGTAATCTCTGAAACGGCTGGACCGATTTTGACGGGACTTTCACTGGCGGATAGCAGATGTACCAAGGAGGAACTTAGGCTATAAATTAAACGGGTACGCGAAGTAGTTCCCTCAGGACGCAGGTGAAACCGCGGGCTCATCTAGTTATACATATAAAGGCTACCTTTTGGCACGATTGTCGACACTCACGCTGGCAGGGCCACGGGCACAATCTTGCTATTAGTCATGCATATGGCTTAACGGAATGCCCATCTTAAATTGCATATTAAAGATTTTTACAATTTTCGGCTCATATTATTCTAGTTTATATAATATTCTTTTTCCATTAATATACGCCTTATTTTCCTGATTTCTTAAACATACGAATTAAAACCTGCGACTTACGATTTACAATCGAAAAAATTCTCGCCTGACTCGCGAATTAATGATGCTAATAGAAAATGAATGAAGACTTAGAAAGTAGGGTGTGCGATTTTATTAAAACAAATTTTGAAAAACAATATTCGACTTTAACATTAAAGAAATAAGGTGTGAATAAGAATATTCGGCATATTGATTTGTGTGCGATTGGATTTTCTTGGTGTCACAGGATCTGATCATTTCTTTTATTTTTCGGTGGATTATAATTTTATATCGAAACTGTATATTGAATGGGACACTTTTTCTTGGTTGACAGTTAATTGAACGCGGTAACAGGCTGCCGAGAATATCTGCCAGCTGTATCCGAAAAATTGTGAATATATTTTATCTATCTCTCCATCATCTTATCTTACTATGTCTCTATTTTATGAAAATGAAAGTTTGTGAAGCGAATGGATGTATGATACCGTTTCACCCTAAACTACTGAGCAGATAATGAACCTATGCTTATACGTCATAATAGCACAGAGGCTAAGTTTTGACACGATAACCTAATCCGCGGGCAGAAGCTAGACCATAGAGAAATCAGTTTCCCTCGCTGATTTATTATCTCAGAGACTAAACTAATGAAGCCAAAAAAAATAGTTTTACTTTTTGGACAGTGAGCTCCTTTAATAATATTAACACCCCTTAGCGATATCTTTATATATTCGAAATAGGATATTATTGATAAAAATCCTCTGATTTTGAAGCAAGCTCTCTGTGGATGTGAGCAATATCTAATCCTACTATAAACGTTGCATATCTAATACCGAGCAGCACAGCCAGTCATGACTGGACTTTGAATTATAACTATCTAATTCCCTCGGACATCCAGTTCATCCAATCACACAAGACGTCATCCATCTCTGCCAATTTAACGGCCAATTTTAATATTCGACCCATCCATAGATTTTGAGATTCGAGATTCGTGTTTGACATATTTTGTATGGAGCTAATGTCAAAAACGAACCTTAATTTCAAAAAAATGTGTAGATCAAAATATTGAATTCCGTAGTAAGTCACATGACAGTTTAATCCTTGGAAGGAAATAACTACATTCTCAAATAAATTGAATAGTCCACTTATTTATAACATAAACTAGAGGATTCCTGCAACTTCGCCGGCATTTTTTTTCAGTTAATTTTTCTGCCCGATCCCTTGGGCATTTCGAGCAATAACTTCTTGGTGCACCCCTACGGTCCCCAAGGACCATACATGCCAAATATCCGCTTCTTGTGCCCAATAAGATGTGCGTTGTCTGTCAGTCAGTCAGTAACGCAAGAATGTTATATATGCAGATTTCACCCGCAGGTCTGTCTGCATTCGAGTCGGTTATCGCGACTTCCCAGTAAAAATACATACTATGTCACTCTACAGCCGCCTAACTATCACCACATATAAAAATCATACCATAACATAGCTTCGTTGCGACTTGAAAGAAGGACACTGACTGCCTCCGTGGTCCAGTAGATAGCGTATGCGACTGCTGATCGGAGGTCCCGAGTTCGATTCCCGGGTCGGGCAAAACTGTTACTGGGTTTTGCCAAATACTCAGTAGCAGCACGGAGTCTGGTGATGTGCCCAGTAACGGCAATAGGCTCGCCCCCTATCACGTGGGACCTAACCATTCACGGCGAAATGTGGGTGTAATATTACACCTCTGCCTACCCCTTCGGGGATATAGACGTGAGTCTATAAATATAAATTGAAAGAAGGACAAATAGACACACTTAACATTTATAATATTTATACTCCAACACTGAGAAACTTAATTTATTCCGCCGTTCTAGTATTCGATATTCTTCTTCTTCTTCTCGAGTCGATGGTATAGAGATCAAACGGCATCAGCTCAGTGTGTGGCCACAGCAACTGCATTGTCGGTGGCTTGGTGCAAATCGGCCTCCGAGCATCTGTGCGGGCATTTGGGACACTCCAGCAGGTGGCTCATGGTTTGTTCTGGGATGCCACATTCGCACTGCGTTTTGGCCGGATCGATTATACCCCATTTGGCTAGGTTATATCTGCAACGGCCAACCTGGCTTCGTAATCGATTCAGGAATCTCCATACGGGCCATTGCAGATCGCCACCGAGGGGTAGGTGTTCGTTGGCATCAACATAATTGGTGGGGGGTGGAACTGTCTCATGCCACATTTTTTTCCTAAGGTTAGCTGGTTGGTCTTTGCTAGCCTCAGTAGATCGCAAAAAGCTTTTGCGGCTTTTTAGTCTGCTACGGGGCAGTTTATGGTCGTGCAATGGATGCCGGGGGTCCTCCTCCTGGCGGCGTTTCTCGACTATGCAGGCCACTTCTCGGCGAACCGCGGGTGGGGCAATGCCTGCCAGGGGGTAAATTTTATTTAATGCTGTTGGCTTAAGGCATCCTGTGATTCGATATTGAATGACATTCAACAAAATATAGAGGTGCAGTGTTGAATTTATAGTAGTCGCATTACGTCCATTTAAATATACTTAGGTTCAAAACGTGGTGTTCATTTAGAAATAGGTACGAAAGACAGTTGTCTGGATTCGAGATATATTTCTTTTGAATATTTTATTACGATAGTTTTATTGATTCAATTGGTATGCCAGTGCGAATAAAACATTATAGGTATTAGGGTCTCAATTAGTCTTGTGTAGTTCGCGAACGAACTAGTTCGAAAGAGTGACTCCCACAGATGAACTACGCGAACTAGTTCCCAAAATAGCCCGCTCCATAGTTCAGTCGTTCGTGACAGAACGAGCAAAAGTCTCGTCAAAAGGGGATCATTATACATATTTTTGTCTCCAACATTTTATTAGTAATTGTGCAATGTTCAATCATCTCGTCGCAGCAGCAGCAGATTTTAAAAACGAGCGAACGAACGCCTTTAAATAATTAATATAAGGCAGAGCGAACGAACTTCTTAAAATAGTTCAGTTTAAGGCAGATCGTTCGCTCGTTTTAAAACTGCTCCTGCTGCGAAGAGCGAAGAGCTGGGAACGAATCACGAAGTCACGAACTAACGAACTAAAAGAGCGAACTAGTTCGTTTAGGAGCGGCGAACTAGATCGTTTGATCTCAGTCGCGAACTATTACGCCCAAGACTAGTCTCAATTATGAGCACAGGTGCGATGTTATTATCGTGACCATAAGACCAGATGTAGACCAACTATCAGTCAAATAAGTATTTATAAAATTTGGCGATTTTACACGCGTAACTATTCACACTTATAATTTAAATGCGAAAGTGCTTCTTTGAATGTTTGTCCTCCTTCATCAATTTTTGTGTGTGGAGAAATTTAGGAGACTGGAGTGTAAAATAGACACTCTTTCATCATCATCTCCCTAGCGTTATCCCGGTTGCATCCAAGACTTACACGCCTTGGAGCCCGAGGTCCGCCTACTGGTCTAACCAGATATGACAGAATATCAACATTTCGTCTGACCTCCGCAACCCGAAGGGATAGCGATATGCCATGGTTTAGACCAGTATAAGTTTGTTTGAGGGTACCCCGTAACGACTGTCAAAGATCTTCATGACGGCCGGGACCAATTGTTTAACGTGCTCTCCGAGGCACGGGGCAAGCGATAATTAACAATTTTATACGCACTTAACTTCGAAAAGTCAGTGGTGCGCGCCGTGGATTCGAGCCCGATACCCTCTGCATGGCAGTCTATTGGTATCTCCACTAGGCTATCGCTGCCTAGACTCTCTTTATACCGCGATAACCGACTAACACGCGGGCGGAGCTGCGAGCGAAGTCAAGTGTAAGAAAGAAGTTTCGTCGTGGGTTACACCAGCCGTGATCACGCGGAAACTTCGACACATTCTACGTTAATTTTCGAATATGATTGAGTCCCGTTTCGTAAATATTAGAAACGTACATTTCAGAATAGCTAAAGACGAATACATTCTATAACTGCTTACGTATGCCGTTCCGGTTAGGAATTATTTTAATCTGTCTTCAATAAATTCTAGAAACTTCTGACAATGTATTCTCGCGCGCTTTTCGAATATAAAACGATGAAAAATAAAACTTTTCGATGGCGTCTCACGCTCGATGAAATTGTCAGTATCAATATTACCCCACTTACGTTTTTATAAAGGGGTAAGATATTGTTTCCATTGAAACAAAAGCTTTTGTGATCGGTAAAGTTATTTATTTGACATTGATTTCGTGTTATGAAAGTTACTGATACGGTAAGAAATTTCCCGAAGGAAATATAAATGTGAATGTTGCCATACTTGATACTTGTAAGATGTATGGCACGAGTGAGCTACTGTTGTGTTAGGATTCGTAGAATATATTCATTAGTAATGGATGTACAATTGAAATAACAACGGCTTTCTTTGATAAATAAACTGTCTTACTGTTGGTTATGGGATTCTTACTCTATCATTATGAGACGACAGTAAATCGCTCTGGCCTTTTTTTTTTTTTTTTTTTTTTTTTTTTTGGTATCGGGTTGGAAAATCCTCATGGAGTCCCTCCGCCCCGGGGGGAAGGACGAAGGGGACTGTCAGACTCTTACTGACTAAAAACCAACCCGTGCTCCTCATGTACCCATGTGTCGGAGGGTAGGGTTTCACCTAAGCAGTCCTCGCTACCCCCCGACGGGTATTGGCCCGCCAGATGGTCAGGCGGGCCCCAAACGAAACCCCCTTGGCGGCGGATGAAGGTGTTGGCCTCCGCCGCCAAAACACCCAGCGGCCGCAGAGGATAGGGAGGACGGCAACGCAACACCGCATCTCCTCTTCCTCTGCGGCCCCACCGCGACGCAACGATGGTGCGCCCCCACCCACACGCCTCTCCTCCCGCGACCGCACCCGACTGCGAGGGACAGACAGAACTGTCACCCGCACCATGGGACGCATCCTACGCAGGCCTCTACCAAGCCCACGTGGAGCGTCCCCTCCCGGGATCCCGCTTAGCTTCACCGTGGGTGGCTTCTAACCCACGGTTACTGAGCCCCCCCACCACGACAAGGTGGAGATCCCACGGGGGGGAAATCGCTCTGGCCTAGTGCGTGTCGCTAAACTTCACATGTCTTTCGAGGATATTATGGAGTACCTACTTATCCTTCTTATGTCCATATTTATTTTTATATGTGTGTATGTAAGTACCTACTACACCATTTATTATAAAATAGTTATATAAGTACATAGGTGTAATTCTGTATTTCTTTTGTATTCTAAATATTATTATTTATGTTCTTGATATCACATGCGTGAGTCGCTAGAGGGCCTAGTTAGAAAATCGGCGCTAGGCGTTCGTCCGGCACATGCCGAGCTGGGTCCTATTTTGAATACACATCTTACTTCTTTTACTGCTGTTTATTTTAAGTTTATTTTCCTTCATTTTTTTACTTTTTTGTTCTTATTTTTAATGCTCATTTTTTGTTTTGTTTTATTATCTATTTTTTTTATTTGTTACTATTTGATTTTTTTTTGTGTCTCTCTTTATAATATTTGTGTGTATTGCTGGCTTCTTTGCTAGTGAGTCTAAGTATATCGTAGAATTTAATTTAACGATTAACCTTAACGCTGAGTGCTTACTGGCACCGACAAATGGTCAAACGTGAACGATGCAGTCAATACTAGAGCTATTATGTACGCTAAAGTTTGTGAGGATGCATATTAATCTACAAGATAACACTTTCACGCCTTAAGTACTCGATGGATTTCGGTGAAACTTAGCACTACACATAGCTGTACATCAGAACTATACATAGCCTATCTTTTGCCCCCACAACATCCACACAGGCGGAGCCGCAGAATCAACTATCTACACAAAATTTTATGACAATACATTAAATTGCTTTTGTAAGCAGATACGCAAGTATTTTTTGAAAGATTTATTTTAATCTTAATGTCGGGATGCGTACACCAGCTGTTCAGTCGCCATGTGTTTACAAAGGTCGTCTGGCCGAAACCCGGCCTATGCAAGTTATACTGATTGCAGTTATTTTTACTGATTTCGTATTCTCTGCCGTCGGATATTTAAATAATTGAACATATAAATGAGATTACTTGTTAGAAAAAGGCTTGGTATAATGAGCTAGATCTTATTTTAGAAAAAAAATATGGAATTGTTTGTTGAAAAATAATGTATATGGAGCGTTCTTATCAGCATCAAGAAACCCTTTTTTTGTATTATTCCTCTAGTCTAAAGTGAATGCCACGGGGACTACGACAGTAGTGTGACATATCCACGACCCCACCTGGGTTGGCCCGCCTCAACTGTCGAGCCCCCTTCATAGCATCTACAAAACCCTGAAATATACCCACTTGGTTATATACAAGGTATCCTAAAGTTATATTACAAACTAGAGGATACCCGCAGCGCATTACTTTCTTCAGTAACGGAAGTATATTGTAGGTATTTATTTGAAATGTCCATTTGCAAACTATCTGTAAATATACAAAAATATATGATTAATTTCGAAATATGACGTACATAAGACACATTATGACCCAAGCGAAAAAAATATTTTGACTTTACCAAAACAGTTCCAAACCTCACTACATGTATTTTTAATTCGTTTATTTTTATGCTGCAATATTACCAAACACGTCAACTGCAAGCTCATATAACGTATATTACTTTATTCACATAAGCGTGACAATTTATGAACGTAAACAATGCTATCAAAACGATATAACTTTTGTTATAATGCACCAATTACCGTAATAGCTCTCCACAGACTGGCATTGTCTTATAATCGAGGTAATCATGATATTGCCAAGGAAATTAGGTTTTTATCTATTCAAAATTTGACCAGATTACTGTTCTATTATTATATCTAATTATATATATTACTTTTTTTTTTGACTCACGCCTGTATCCCCGAAGGAGTAGGCAGAGGTGTAATATTACACCCACATTTCGCCATGAATTTTAGGTCCCACGTATTAGGGGCGAGCCTATTGCCGTACCGGGCACATTACCAGACTCCGTGCTGTTACTGGGAATTTCCTGACGGAAAACCCAATAACACTTTGCCCGACTCGGGAATCGAACCCGAGACCTCCCAATCCCACGCGCACATTTATGCCGCGAGACCAACGAGGACAATTATATATTACAGATTTTTAAATTTATTTTGCGTCCGTGAATATAATGTTTGTTAAGTTAACAGTATTTATTTCTAGTAAGGGTTGTTGGTTATTTATTTTTGTGTTTCCGAAAATTTGTACTTATGCATAATTTAAAATGCTTTTTTTGTCCATTTGCCGAATGATAACTTGCCCGAACATAATGTAACTAATATCAACAGACTACATATGTATAATATGCCCTATTTTTTTTTGTCTTACCTATATAGTGCTCGTATCCAGCAGTGGGACAGTATATACTGATAATGATGATGAATTGCATATTAAATGCAGTGAAAAGGCGTTTACGTAGGGAGCTAAAAAGTGCAATCACATTTATTTTATTATATTCTAGAAGCATAAATAATACTATCTTCCCAGCTACTAAAATGAAATCTCCAGACGTCACCTCATTTATTTATGTATGTATTAGGTTAAAGATAAACCAAGCACTAGCAACATTTATTTAACATTTAAACGTAGCTAGCGTGGCTGCAACTTACAAAGAGCACAATTTCAAACGGATCACACCGTGTGCGTTTAATGCATTTTGATGTACGCTAATGTCTTATGTTATAAATACATATGGTATTACGTTCTAATATTATACGATATTTTACATGTAGGGAGAAAAATATGTCATGTATTAGGGTTGTATGTGATAAATGATAATCTTTATTTTCATACAAGCTTCGGCAAGAGGCTAAGCCGTCCGCATGGTACGTCGGATCACGATAAATTATATGTACCTACAATGAAAATTGTCTCATGAATCGCGCCACACGCTGATGTAAATAGCCTGAAAATTCGTTTAGAGGTTTTTGAGTTTATTGTGGACAGACAGATACGGTAAGTAACATTGTTTTATGATATTATTATGTATGGTTGGGGCTCACTTATCATGTGTGTTATCATGACAAAAGGCTTATGAGATATTGTGAATATAAACTATATTACAGAAAAATTTCGTCAAAATCGGTTCAGTAGTTTTAGTAACGAACATTCATTCATCCTCACAAAATTTCGCGTTTATAATAGCAATAGGCTTACGCAAATTCGCTAAATTCCTTCCATATACATCAGGCAAACCCAGCACGGGTTGTGTTTGTTCACAGTGTACGAGATTTTTGTCACGGCATCGGGCGATTAGCGGGCGGTTGAATTAGAGGCCGGTTATTATTGCGCTCCAAGTAATTAGCGGTATAACTAATTATGTTAGGGCTGCTAAACGATTGCGATTAGTCGCGATGTTTAGGTAATTTACGTTTCAAGAAGTTATTATGAAAATGTAAATAGCAAAGCATGTATTTAGACAAAACTTGCTATTTACTCGTATTATACATTCTACTAAACCATTATAAACGTAAAAGTTTGAGGTTAGATGAATGGATGGTTGTTACTCTTCAACGCAAAAATAAAGAAATAAGCAAACATAAAGTCTCCAAGTAGTAGAGCCTTGCTGATTTCAGCATTAATAGGCCGGCTCGACCGGGGAAGTACTACCCTCTCACAGAAAATCTTCTAAAGTAACAGTACCTAAACTATTGCGTTTCGTTCGGTAAGTGAGAGTGCCGGAGGCCCTATCCCCCATTCCTCCTCCCTCATCCCATTCCTCATCGCACTTGTGACTCCTGTGGTGTTGCTTGTGTCCATGGGCGGCGGTAATTGCTTACCATCAGGCAATCCGTCTGCTCGTTTGCCGCCTACTACAATAAAAAAGAGGATTTTGAGGCAACTTTGCAAATTAACATAGCGTAATAAGAATAAGGAGGATAAAAGAAATAGGAGTCTGGTGATGTGCCCGGTAACGGCAATAGGCTCGCCCCCTATTACGAGGGACCTAAAAATTAATGGCGAAATGTGGGTGTAACAGTACATCTCTGCCTACCCCTTCGGGGATACAGTGAGCCTATAAAAAATAATAAAAAATATAATAAGCATAACAAAAGACCTTTGTGGCAAACTCGACACGTGTGCGAAGCCGTGGGCTTATTTGAGTATGTATACAAAACAACTAAGATAGTTGTTTTGGTTGGTTATTTTTCACAACAATATTGTATAATTTTGTTTTTCTGATTTATTCCTGTACATCCAAAGGTTTCCTGAAATAAACTGTTTTCAGTGGTAAGGCCTTATTATACATTTCTAAATTTGACTTTGTTATCTTGGGGCCCAATTCTGCTATTTTAGATGACATCGACATCATATTTTGAATGGAATGAGATTATATTTTGAATTGACTCAAAATCGGTATTCTGCTACACAATGTCATTCTATTCTAATTTCGATATATTCAATTTAATGTCAAATATCCTGACATGAGTAGGTATTGCCATTAATGAAATAATTAACTTTATTGCTGGTAATTTGATGTTACAGCGTTGCCTATGATTTGTTTTTTATGTAATATGCCCGCAAGTACGCTCTCACATTTTATTTCAATTTAACAGTTCCTTACGATCTGGTAGATGTTTCGGGAAATCTCTTCTTAGTCAGGGACCGTAAGGGTGCAGCATACGGTCCTCGAGGAACGTACATGCCAATTTTTAGCATCTTGTACCTAGTAGATTCGGCTGTGCATTGCTGTTAGTCAGGGAATTGTGAATGAATTTTATATATACAGATGATACTACCTAGCAGTGCAATATGGCAGTCTATAATATTAACCAGTACCATTTTAGTAGATGAATTTATTCGTTGGATTGTGAGAGATTTTTTGATACATAATCAATAATGTTACGTACGATTTGAAATCGAACATTTAAAATATGGGTGTTTTGAATATGTGTATTTACAGTTTGACGTTTGTCTTTGTACAAAAATATATTTAGCAGAATACCGTTTATGTATTGTTCAACTCTCAATATATTCGCAATATCATTTCAATGTCTCTTAATTTAGGAGAATACCATTATGACGTAAATATGACACTGACATCATATCGAAACTGCATTTTGAACAAATATAATTAGCAGAATTGGGCCCCTGGGGTGTAGTACTATAAATAAATACCTATTATGTATCTATCAAAGAATATTTTTATTGAAAATACGATAATGCGTGCAAAATTTGTCTTAAACATGGCGACTACTTTGAAACCAATCTTTATCTGCAATGAATTTTCCTTAAAAATCGCATCTGAATTGAGGACCTTTACCTTTTTCAAAACCTGCAATTATGATGGCGTTTTATTTACTTACATTTGTTGCTGGCATTGGGCATTACGAGGGGCGTATGATAATTACCTGAAAATAAAATTAACACACTGTTAATACATTTTGTAAATCGTGCTAATAATATTGAAATTAAACTTTTAGTGTCTTAGGATTTTGCCACGGTTACTTAAAGATTTATTCACTGAAACGCATCTAATTTTTTATTTGTTGCACCTTAGAAAAAACGACTACTAGTACATTTTGAACACGTGTTCCTATAGCTATTAAACCGTTATATTGATGTTGCTGCATAAACATTGCCCGATTAATCCTTCAATATTACGAGAGCAATTTTGTCATGTTGTTTCATCGCACGCATTTTAATCGCACGTATAAAGAGTACTGCCTACGTGGTCCAATGGATAGCGTATGCGGCTGCTGATCGGAGGTCCCGGGTTCGATTCCCGGGTCGGGCAAAAGTGTAACTGGGTTTTTCCGAATACTGAGTAGTAGCCCGGAGTCTGGTGAAGTGCCCGGTAACGGCAATAGGTTCGCCCCCTATTACGTGGGACCTAAAAATTCATGGCGAAATGTGGGTGTAATATTTACACCTCTGCCTACTCCTTCAGGGATACAGGCGTGAGACTATTAATAAAATAAAGAAGTATAAAGAGTAGGTATGTATGTATGTAGTAACCGTCGGAAGCTACGTGCGAGCGTGCAACCGGCCTAACATTTCATCCTAAAGAGACTGCGCAAGCAAACATGGTTTATAACAAACTAGATACTAGATGATGCCTGCGGTTACACCCACGTTATTTAAGGCTACTGCTCCGCTCCCGTCGCTTATAGCGTAATGTTATATAGCCTATAGCCTGACTCAATAGATGGGTTATCTAACACTGAAGGATTTTTTCAAATCGGAGCAGTAGTTCCTGAGATTAGCGCGTTCAACCAAACAAACAAACTCTTCAGCTTTAAATATTAGTATAAGATTAGATAAAATGTGGTTTAAAATATTTAGTTCTGACTATCCTATTATAAGAAAGTTTGTTAGGATAGATGAATGTTTGGAACTCTTATACACAAAATCTTGCTGAACGGATTCTGATGAAGGTTTACAGTAAGCAGCTAATACATCAGAGTAGCATACCTAGGTTATTTTCATGTCATAATATAGGGTTTTGACGCGATAACTGATATCCAAACGGGCGGAGCCGCGGGTAGATGCTAGTTATGTCATATTGTAGAATAATGCGACTAGTGATGTCATATACCACATTCTGAATGTCTATTATATTCTTGAACATAATACTGGGCGTAGAATTTCATGAGAATGCTCCCTGATCGACGGAAGTGCAGCAAGGAAAACATTTTGATAAACAATATCAATTGTATTGGAGCCGCCAAGTTGACATAGTATGATAGATCGGTAAAATACTCTGCAGCGATTATGTTACTATGTTATACAATAAAATGAAATACCGACAAAATACAAAGCACCAGACCCGTGGCTCCGGAACAGTTGATAAGGCTGCGGTTCCACTGAGGCGGAGCGGAGCAGAGCGGAGACGAGCTGTGCCGGGATTCACCAATAACATGGCTTGAAATCCACATATCTTCTATTTCAAACCATGTGATCGCGGCGCAGCTCGTCTCCGCTCTGCTCTGCTCCGCCTCAGTGGAACCGCAGCCTTAGGGTGATTATAATTATATCATTAATATCCATCATGAGACAGGTTACACGCGTTAAAATGATCCCAAATTAGAGTCAGTACTATGGCAACCAGATGACTCGTATAAAATTCTGATTTTAAGTAATTTCAGATTTAACCAACTATGGTTTCGGAGTTTTCAGGCCGTCTAAAGGCCTATGACGTCACCTAACTAAATGCCATACGATCGACGAGGTACAGCACCCTGAGGGAAGCAGTGGGCCACATCAAGAGTCTGCTGGCCTTCCTCGAAGAGCTGGGGTGGCTCGAATGACGACACCGTTCCCACCCGCACGCAAAATACACGCCAAAACGTGGAGTTGCGGAAACAGCCCGTGCCATCAAGTATGCCATACGGTCACCGATCCACACGGTGACGTGTGAAAGGGTTACTATACTTTGCCAAACTACTATGCTCAAGCCAAATCAAGCTATGAGCGCCACGTTATTCTAATGTATAAGTTATAGGTAGACCTATTACTACTACAGTTTCAAATCATTAGTAGTAGTTTTTGCATGGAAGAGTAGCAAATATCCATGCTAACAAACATTTTGCGCTCATAATACGAGTAGTAGTAGAATAGAGATAAATTACATTCAGACAGAGCAAACGAACGTGCTCTTCTCACGACCTCCGGCTTGAGGGTCACTGACCTCTGAGCAATAGGCTAACTTTTTATTAGGTGTACTTCACGGTACAATAATTAGCTGCCAGTGAGAGTGATCTGTTGTCTCTATAGAAAGTGAAACGTTACGGTGTGTGGCTGCCGTTTTATGCACCACTTTATCATAGCGGTTTTGGTTGTCACCGCGTCGATAAAAACCTATACCCTTTGCCCGAATACGCGTGTCCAAAAGACAGAGAAACTACAAGGTGGCGTAGTGGCTATGCAAACGACTGCCACGCACAGTCGCGGGTTCAATTCACGCTCAAGTTAAACATTCATGAACATAAACGTTTGCTTTAGTATGGGTGTTTCTATATAAGTACAAATATGTATTTATTTACAAAAAGAAGTATATTTTAATAAATAACTTGTTTTATTTCGCGTGGCAAAGACGCCCTTACATTGACCCGTAGAACAGTGCTTCTAATGCTCCGTTCAGTAGTTTTTAAACTTATAATCGCATAGATGTTTCTAATGTGTATATACCGGGTTGTGACAATAGCCAAGTAATCTAATCACTTGGATCACTTGGCCAATGTCTCAGATTCAAATGAATACAGCATACATATTATAAAGCTTATCAGCATACTCTTTAAAATATGAATTT
This sequence comes from Euclidia mi, assembly GCA_944739405.2. Lineage (NCBI taxonomy): Eukaryota > Metazoa > Arthropoda > Insecta > Lepidoptera > Erebidae > Euclidia > Euclidia mi. The sequence goes on from OX123195.2 coordinate 62,984,989, forward strand.
CATTAAACCGAATAACTGAGTATCAAATTAAGTAAAAAAATTGTGTAATGGAGTGAACTGAACGAAAAAAATATAAATTGGTTTACAGTAGAATTTTAGTATCTTACAGTAACAATGTACCCTTGTACATTGTTACTGTAAAATATTGAACGAGTAAATAATTTCTACTTATTTAATTTCTTTTTGATCAGTCTCATTTTAAATATAAATTACATTTATTAAACTTTGCACATTTATTATATTGCACAATATGTAATATGTACAAAGGGGACTTTATTTCATTGTTATTCTTTAATAATAGATAGTAGAACCTGATACATACCTAAATATAAGTACACAGTTTATCCTATCTTACTACTAAGTAACATAAACGCGAAAGTGTGAGATGAGTTCGTGGATGGATGTTAGTTACTCTTTCACGCAAAATCACTAAACAGATTTTGATTAACTATATGAAGTAATATAGATTGTACATCAGAAAAGCACAAAAGCTATCTTTCGTCGCGATAATTGATTTCGGTATTGGTAGCCGGGTAATCCATTTAGTTTATAATTCAAAACATCATAGTCAAACCGCTTAAACAAAAATCTTAATATATAAAATCCTTGCGTTACTTACTGACTGACAGACACGCTACAGCCGAAACTATTGGGCGCAGGAAGCTGAAAGGATAATGGCAGATCTCCTTACATCAAAATGTCTGAAATTAAATTGAAGCGAACAGTAATAAAAATATATATAAAAATTTACCGTAAGAAACAGAGTCTATAAATGATTCTATTTTCACTCAGAAAAGGTGGAAAAAGAAGATATCGGTGTTTGAATTTTTAGTTAAGAATGAACAATGTAGGTAAAAGGAAAGTTATAGTATGAAAGTTAAACAATGTAGGTAGGTACGTTTGAATTATCAAATGACATATGTCAGATTGACATCAAAACGCGGAAGTATTTTGTAGCATCTAACAGTCACAGCCAAACACAAAAGCAGAGCTGCACAATTTAAATCGATTTTATGTGAAATCGATATAACTTTAAAACGATTCTGTGACGTTTTTATTTAATTTAAACGTTGTTTTGCTTCAAAAATATTAGCTTATTGATATAATGTTGATTAAATATTAAATAACTTTTTTAAACCAAATCAACTCTATAAAGGTCGATCGTATCGATTACTTATTTAATAATCGATATGGATATAGCACTCACGTCTATTTCTGTCACACCATTGCCTATGGCAACAATCAAATAATAAAGTATTCGTAATCAATTGGAATGCTTTTTATTATCATAAAAATTACTCCAGCTTTAACGAGACAAAGTGAAAATATTAAAAATCGTAGAAAAAAATACTATTTATTTTGTTCATATGAAGTTTAAGGTCGCCACAACAAACCCAGACCAAATTCTGCCATTGTTCTTTGGCATGTATGTTCCTTGGGGACCGCAGGCGTACACTAAGAAGGGATTCCGCGAAATTCCCACGGGATCGGCCAAAACGGGTAAATTTAAAAAAATTGCAGGCGTAGCTGCTGGCGTCCCCTAGTGATAAATAAAACTGGTGGCAGTTAATGGTTGGAGTTCGCATAATCTATAAGTTATAAATTTAATCCATAATTTATAATCCCTGCTAACATTGCCCGGTTACTTCGTTTCCGGCAAACAGCTTTGATTGATGACTTCGATGGCAAAATCGGTTTGGAATTTTATTTAAACCGCGGGAAATGAACATAGCTGAGGTACTTGTATAAGTTATCATAAATATGGTAGGATTGTATGTCTGTCTAGCTGTTTTCTGTGTTTAATAAATGCATAATTAATTATCATTTGTGTATTTTTTGACGAAATGAAATTCCTTGTCGCTTAAATTAGTACAGTCCGCTCTCGATAAATTTAAGTTGAAGTGATGAGAATGAATACAACGATGAGAGTTTATGATTAATATGCAATTAGGATATTAATTAACAATTACAAGTACAAGTAATATAAGGAATCAGAGTGATAACTATGCTAAGATAAATGAATATCTTGTATCAGTACCTACTTAAATTTTTTAATATTTAAATTAACAGTAAATTGATCATTGTAAATAAACACTGTTTTCCTAGCATGTAGAAGTTTTAGGACTTATTTATTTTTTAAAAGGCAAGCTCGATTTTTTTAAATAAAAGATTACAAAGTAATTACTGAATCCACACCATATTTGATACCGATATTGCAGTGCTTAGAAGATAGTTTACATAGCTCAAACAAGTCGATCAACAGTTACCGCCCAGTTTTCTTTCGGCAAAATAAGACCTACACCTACAGGAATTCAAGCGAAATAAGAATAATATATCGAGAACACATCTCAACAGGGCTGAGTATTGATCCAAATATAATGTGGCTTTTATTGCGTCTTCATAAAACCCATATTAATACCCACACTGACTATAATATTTAGGTGACGCTACACTTGTGGCTGTCTCTGAAATTTCATTTTGATTAGCTTCCACTCGGCTCATGTTTTAATTTAAATGTTTTATTGTTGAAATTAAATGTTTTACGACGTTACTTTGAGTTTGGAGTGAATGGTTTTTGTAATAATAGACCTAATTGAAATGTTTTAATAGAATATAAAAGCCTGGGGAATTCATTCGGTCTGTGTTTGTGAAAGATAAATTTCTGTCCTGCCCAGTGAGGTCTCCGATGCAACCGGGATGACGCTAGGATGATAATGATTTAAGTAAATGGTTTTATTTATTCATTATGTGAACCTCGGCGGCCTGTTTTGTCTCTCATATAAACTGACGGATCATTTCAAAGTAATCCTGAACTTTGATGCAGTCTATGATAAAGAAGGTTCTTACAGAAGGAGACGTGGTACAGGCAGGACTCGAGCAACCACCGGTCGTGATGACCGATTTATTGTTACAACTTCCCTGCGAAATCGTTTCCTCACGAAAAAGACAAAACAGAGCTTAATGAAGTGCGTGGAGTAAATTTGAGTGCACGAACAATAAGAAGAAGGTTAAAGGAAGCGGATATCACCCCTTTTAGACCAGCAAATGGTCGAAAGTTATCTGTATTTCACAGACACGCTGGCTTAAGGTTTGCGTGTGATCACCTAAATTGGACAGAAGAGCAATGGGCCTCCGTATTGTTCACGGATGAGTGTAGGACATGTTTATATGGTGCAGATGGTCGCAGAAGAGTCTATCGTCGACGTGGGGAGCAATATGCTCAAAGTTGCATTGAGGAGCGTGTTCCTTTTGGAGGCGGTTCGTGTATGGTCTGGGGTGGCATATCGATGAACGGGCGAACAGAACTTGTGTTCGTAGACATGGTCCGTCAAAACAGAGATCTTAGAAGATCACGTGGTGCCTTACATGGGATTCATAGGCGAAAATTTTACTTTAATGCAGGATAATGCCCGGTCGCACGCTGCTGCACAAGTTCGACAATATTGCGAAGAGGTTGGGATACGTACAATGAATTGGCCAGCACGCAGCCCGGATCTTAACCCCACTGAGCATGTTTGGGACAATTTAAAAAGAGCTGTATATGCGAGAAATGCTGTGCCCACGACAGTGGCAGCACTAAGAACAGCACTTTCAGAAGAATGGGACAATATTCCGCAAGATCTTTTAATAACCCTAATAAAATCTATGCGGAACCGATTAGAATCCGTAATAAGGGCTTGTGGAGGTAATACACCTTATTAAAACATAAATAAACCCTTGCATAAAGTTTGTGTCTATTGTTAAAACCAATGTTTTTATTAAATCAATTTTCCTTAAATTTCTGTTTTTCTTCAAAAAAGTGTTAAGGTCCTTTCCAGTACACAAACTTAAACTTAAGGATATGACCCTACGCTGTTTTAAAGTTCACGAACCAATCTAGAGGATTCAATTTAAATCTGTATAGAAAGTGTGCATACTTGGTTAAAATATTTATTTCAAAGGCGTCTCTTACTTTGATGCAGTTTATGAGTCCGTCAGTGTAGTAAGGATAAGTATGGATGTATAAAAATTTGCTGATCCTGCTAAAGTTATTTTACCATCCATCTTATCTGTATAGGAACACACTAATCACCTAGTTGTTTAAAATATATTCTACGATCCATTCTCATCCAAGTACACACATTTCATAAAATTCGGTCCGATTATTGCGACCACAAAAATTATAACACAAGATATTGATATATATCTTTGCACTAACTGACATCGAACCTACGATCCTCCACCCCTATAATAAAAACCATTCACAAGTGCAATAGTTTATCACGTTACTACTCCAAAGAATAAAATTCCAAGCCACCGATACGGATGGCTGCAAGTAAAATGCAATGCATATTTTATGCAAAATGCTTCATTATGCTCCTTTGAAACTCATACTATTGTATTTTTGGACTATAGCAATGTAAAATAGCTGAAGTTTTATGAGAAACGCTAATAGAAATGCAGTTAAAGTTGGGTAACAGTTTTCTTTTAGTTTTTATATTCGCGCGCGGTGTGAAATTTTGCAAAAATACGATCTTCTGTATAACTGTCTAGTATTTTGTGTTCGTTATTTGAATAGGAATTAAAAATCGTGAAACTAATTATACATTATGTAATGTAGGAAAAATATTTCATAGTATAATCATGGTCCCAAGCCAACCTCACCTGCAAGTGGTGCACCTGCCGATCAACGGACGAGGCTCTGGCAATCAAAATATCCCGAAAAGCGGCAATAGGCTCGCCACCTATTACGTGGGATCAAAACACCAGCAAAAAGTGGGCGTTTAATATGCCTCTGCCTACGCCTTCGTCGAAACAGGCGTGAGTCTATGTATGTGTATGTGTACCTATAATGATGTATAATTAATATAATTATTTTATTTTATTTCTTTTTCTTTCATATTCGATGCTGCTCAAATAAGGCTTCGAAGTTCGAAATAATATTGGGATGATTTCAACGCATTATGATAAGAATACAACATTATCTACATACACGGAGAGGTATTGTACAAATCATCATTGTCTTGCCCTGGTCTCAATATATTTTGGGTCGGAGTATGTCCTTCGCTTCCATACTTCTCTGTCGCCAATCATCCGATCGTTTACCCCTTTCTCTTTCATATCCAAAGGTATATGCACAAATATGCAGTAATTTTATTCGCGAAACACCTACGATAATTACGTCTCCTTTACGATTGTTAGTTAATATTGGCGGCGATAACACGATCGTAAAAACTTGTGAACCAACCAAAGTTACAATATTAAACATTTTATGGGCGAAAGATTGGGTATTTGGAAGTTGCATATTTTATTTAATCAGAATATACTACACTGATCAACGACAAACTCTACCTTTGTTTTAATTAGAAAAATATAGCTTCTGTAATTTGACTTGCCGTTCATAATAGTTCGGCAAAGTTAAGCAAAAAGATAAAGAAAATTGAAAAAAAAAACAAAAAAAACTGAGCATAACAGGCGAAATGTGGGTGTCTAATACACCTCTGCCTACCCCTTCGAGGATAAAAGGCGTGAAGTTATGTTATGTTATGTTAAAAATAAAACAAATAAGTTAAGCAAGCGCTGGTTTTTAATGCGTCTTGCAATGTCGAAAGGCTTTCGCCTGTAAACTCCGACACCAGTGTTGGAAACACACTCACGCGAAAAGAAGATCTATAATTTGAGCATATGGCTTATTTCTTGATGGCCCAAATGAATCTATGCAGATACGCATGCTAAAAGTACTGCTATATTTTGGTATCATACTTTGATAAGACATTTTCCTACTGCCAGGTAACTAATGTTTCAAGTAGCAATTTAAGCTTCTATTTTGATTAGAATTCCAGGCAAAAAAATACTAATAAGCATTCAAAGGTAGAGGATAATCTATATATTAAATACAAAACTACATTAAACAAAGCACAGTTGCCGTACTTCCTTATCGTGTGGATAACACTCAGATATTATTGATAAACCAACGTACGATTTACTAAGTAAATATTGATGTTGAACTAACATCGGCGATCACATTACCCTTCAATGTCACTCTAATAAACGATCTAAATAAACTTAATTCTGAGTTACGCAAGCAATATCCGAATGTTACAGCGAATCGAAGTAGGTACTATAATAAACAAATAATACATTTATTTTAATTAGAAAAATGTAGGGCTCATAGCGTCGTTTGACTTGGTGTTCGTAAAAGATTGGTAAAGTTAAGCAACGTTTGCAGAGGTCACCATTTGAATGGGTGACCGTTTGAGTGGCAGTAAGATCAAGGGCATATTTTGTTAAAGCTTGCCTTCAAATGACCGGATTTGCAATAGCTTTTACTGTTATATCTACCTACATGTATAATCTCGAAATATATTTAAACAAATTGATTCATACATCTCAATCCACTCTTGAAAGTAATTATTTGTCTACACATCAACATATCTTTCACAGAATTGATGACATATCACGCCCTGTATAATCTATGATCACGCCACGCCCTCGCAGTAGGAGAGAGTAGGTGCCGAGATGTGTTTCACGAACGGTTTCTGACTAAATATAGTGTCATCTTTATACTGAGAGATGAGCAATATATCCAGGAATCATACATATATATCTATGCCAGGAATGTATTTGAATTGAAGATATCCAAGAATAGTCGACAAAGGCTTAACGAATTATGATGATGAGCGATCTATACAGAACGTGGAAGGAAGTAAGTAAGGCTCTGAGATGGTAATTATCGGATTTATCAAAAAGGTATAGGAGACATATGCTGAGGACCATCCAAACGGAGGCCTAGAAAGGCTCTAATTTTATTTTTACTTGATTTGTCTGAACTAAATAAAATAAAATTAAACATTGAATTATTCTTAACCTTCAACGGGATTCACAATTCATATCATATAGACAGCTATATCCTAGTGAAGATACCAACGGACTGCCATGCAGAGGGTATCGGGTTCGAATCCACGGCGCGCACCAATGAGTTTTCGGAGTTATGTGGTATTGAATTGTTAAGGTGGTCCCGGCTGTCATGAAGATCTTTGACAGTCGTTATAGGGCGTCAGTACCTCTAAAATAAACTGACACTAATCTAAACCATGGAATATCGCTATCCCTTCGGGTTGCCGAGGTCAGACAGGCAGTCGCTCCGTGGAAAAGCTAATATTCAGCCCAATCCGGTTAGACTAGAAAACGGACCCCAGGTTAAAACTGGGATAACGCTAGGAGGATGATGATGAATTATTAACTATCATAGCAGCGAACTGTTCGTACCACTAACTTTAAGAAGTTCACCTTAAAGTTAGTGGTACGAACAGTTCAGTTCTTAACCTTCAACGGGATTCACAATTCTTTAGCATTTGGCATGGTCTAAGATGGTCCTGAGGGTTTAGTATGAGTTTTGCACGCGATCGTCACGGTGACGATAGACTAGTCGACGGGAACAATTTTCATACACTTTGCCGTGTGGTTGACGGCATAGAATACAAGTGTCACCATCCCCTATCTTCCCGTGGGTGTCGTAAGAGGCGACTAAGGGATAACAGGATGCAAATACCATCTTTGCGTAGAGACAGAAAACTCGACATCAAACCCTATACGACTGCCTCGTTGGTCTCGCGGCATAAATGTGCGCGTGGGATCGGATCGGTCCCGGGTTCGATTCCTGGGTCGGGCAGTGTTATTGGGTTTTTCTGTCACGAAATTCTCAGTAGCAGCACGGAGTCTGGAAATGTGCCCGGTACGGCAATAGGCTCGCCCCTTATTACGTGGGACTAAAGTATATCTGGCGAAAAGTGGGTGTAGAAATACACCTCTGCCTACCCCTTCGGGGATAGAGGGCGTGACGATATGTATGTATGTAGATGCACAGCTCGGCCCGCACTTTAATCGTTTCTGCCCGATCCCGTTAGAATTTTGGGAAATCCCTTCTTTTCGCACCCCTACGCTCCTCAAGCAATATTCAGCTGTGCGTTGTCTGTTAGTCAGTTAGTAACGGAAAAATTTCATACATACATACATACATATTATTATGCTTACGCATTTTTCCCGTCGGGTTAGGCAGAGACAACAGAACGCCACTTGCTTCTATCCCTGTAAATCTCACGCGCTTACTCTACATTCATTACTCTTTTCATACATGCTCGCCGGACTTGAAAAACGGACGTCTCCAATTTGGTCGATCTCAAATTTCATACCATTTTGAAAACCTGACAGACTAAATACACAAACTGATTTGTATTGCTATGCTTCTGATTGACAATTATAGATCAATCAAGTTAAATTACAACATAACAAACATCTGGGGGCACGGTAGTGCCCCACCAAGTCGAGCAAAAAAGCGGCACGGCCGTACCGGGCCATTTTCGACCCCCTATAACTTCATTGTGGATAAAACTAGAAGCCTGATTTTTTAGTAACCATGCAGGCATTGTATAAACATGGTGTACTTAAGATTTCATTCTATTTGTACTAGTAGTTTAATAATTATAACGAGTCAAAATTCGTAATTTTGTCACTCACTGACCGATCATCAAAAGTCTAAGGCACTTCTAGTAGAGATAGAAGCTTCAAATTTAGATAACCATTAGTGTTTAGTATATGAATCAAGGAAAAATTTAAATATTTGTTAATTTCTGTCCAGTTTTCGAGATACATTAACTGCATAAATAACTTTGTAATCCCATCTATACTAATATAATAAAGCGGAAGAGTTTGTTTGTTTGTTTGTTTGAACGCGCTAATCTCAGGAACTACCGGTCGGATCTGAAAAATTCTTTTTGTATACGATAGTCCACTTATTCCGGAAGGCTATAGGCTATATAACATAACGCTTCGACCCTTTGGGGCCAGGCAAAAGGCTAAAAAGGCTAAAACATAAAGTCGGCTAATCTCAGGAACTAGCAGTCGGATTTTAAAAATTGTTATTGCCTATGATAGCCCAATTATTCCGAAAGGCTATAGGCTATATAAAATTACGCCACAACTTTTAGGGGCCAGACAAAATGGTCAAACGAGAAGGGGGGGGGATTGGGTCAAAGGCAAAAAAGGGTAAACGAATAGGTTACAATCTATATGGGTATCTTTTTCGAGATTTTCGGGACGCTGATTAATAATATGAAATATATTTAGTGATCCAAGATGGCGGACGGGAAATCAAAAATGGCGGATGAGAAAATTTGAAATATCAATATGGGTATCGACTTCGATATTTTAAGGGGTGGAGAATCGAAATACAACATCTATTTCGTGATCAAAGATGGCGGATGGGCAATCAAAGATGGCAGATGGGAAAATTAAAAAAAATCAATATTTAAAGGGATGGGGAATCCAAATACAACATCTATTTCGTGATTCAAGATGGCGGATGGGAAATCAAAAATGGCGGATGGGAAAAATTTAAAAATAAATATGGGTATCGTCTCTGATGATTTAAGGGATGGTGAATCCAAATACAACATCTATTTCGTGATCAAAGGTGGTGGATAGGAAATCAAAGATGGCAGACGGGATTTTTTTTAAATCGATATGGGTATCGTCTCCGATATTTTAAGGAATGGGAAATTCAATATTATATAAAAATCTATGTTGGTTTGTTCATCACTTATAGACTCTGAAATGATAAGTCAATGGTAACTTTGGAAAAGGGGCTTGGAAAAAAGGGAATTAAATAAAAACTCTTAAAAAGGCGAAACGGAGTTCGCTGGGTCAGCTAGTATAAATATAAAGTATTACAAAATTATATTTGCAGTTAGAGCTTTAATTAAGAAAATTCTTTATTGGTGTACAAGAAATAGAAGGTACCGGAAAGGACAAAAGTAAGACTATCTACAAAAAGAAATGAGATCCCATAAAAACAATACTTGTCAAAAATACCAAGTCTCGCGACCGTAAACGTCGTGAGATCCATGTAATACCAAGTCGGTTAAATAAAAATCTTAATGTTTTAAATAAATATATTGAATTGGCAATCGCATCAAACAATCTAATTTATATATGTATTACCTATGAGATATATTGTGTTTTCATGCGATGGCTGAGTCAATCTATTTATTTAAAACATTAAAGTTTTTAATTAACCGACTTGCTATTACATGGATCTCACGACGTTTTACGGTCGCGAGACTTGGTATTTTTGACAAGTAGGTATTGTTTTTATGGGATTCTACTTTACAGTTTATTATAACATTACATTTTTATTGTTAATAATTTGGTTCCATGAGTGTAATTTAGAAAACGAGTCATATTAACAATAGATTTGATCAAATAAATATATGTACCTTGAATTTAATATACCTATCACTTTTATATATTTTAGACTATTATCAAACACAGCGATGGCCTTCATATGTGCCATGGCCATGGTATTTATAGACCATCCAACAACGGTTTATATGTAATTCAGACCGTTTTATTGTTAAACATGGTCCTAACGTTTTCTTTGTACAATTTATTAAACGGAGAGTAAAACATACATCTTAACAAGTTTTCAATCTTCTAAATTCGATATAACATTTTTTTTTGGTAGCCTATGGTGTCCCACTGCTGGGCAAAGGCTACTCCGCTGGATTTCGATAAATCGCGGTCATTGGCAATCTCTGACCAGTCGCCCTCAAAAGCATCTAGGTCATCCCGCCATCTCCGTTTTAGTTAAACTAAAATACAACAACCTTATTCAATACTGTAAAAAAATCTTACTCAAAACTAAGTATTAGTCTTTGTTTTGTAATCAGGCCTTAATATTTATTTATCGTAGTAATATCCCTTGAGTCTTTGCAGAGGTCTATGTCCTGCATTGGACTTTAGGCTGAGATTTTAAATATCCCTTATGACTATCCTCACACAAACGGACATTTATAACTACTCTACCTTACCAGTCACGAAAGCTCTCTTAATGCAACTAATACCAAAGCAGGGAACCATCTTCTATCAGCAGATACCGAATGACACCATACCATAATAAAGTACATAAACGAATAACACAGATTTTCATCCAGAATCCAATCGACAGGACCTTGCCCGGGAGCACGAAATAAAATATAAAAGATTTTATACGCCGTTTGAAAAATCAAACAATTGCACAAACGACGCTCCAGGCACATCCGACCTGTGTCACAGAATATATACAAGTACTAAAGTAGTGTCAACAACATGCCCAGTTAGGTTGATCGAAAGCAAAACAGGGTTAATCAATTTACCGTACCTTACTCGCTGATATTTACGTATATATGCCCGTGATAATAGTGTTTTGGCTTGGTTCTGGGTAGCTTCTGCTTTGCTTTTTGTTTTTAACCGACTACTTGGTTCGGTGGTTCTCATTTCAGTTGTATTTTGTAATTGTTTCTAGCCTCAACACTCCTTTATAAACCGATTAAGATTTTGTTTTAGTTGGAAGGATTTACTTTCCGTTTGAGGAATAAAGACATAAAGACATATTTATTTCTGCATTTTGGTTGTTTACAACACTTATACATGTCAAAACCCTATTCTAGATGATGCCGGCTTTTCCTAGCTAAATGACTTCTTGAGAAGAAATGCCGAAACAAACTCAGAGTCATTGTTTTTTTTTGTCACTTCAATTTCTTTAGTCTTTTCTTCATCTTTTAAAGTCCAGACAAAAAAAGGGTTTAGTATGCAAGAACAATGCAGGAAATTATCTGACGCTTTTGACTGACTCGGCCCACTGATGGCCCGCATTCAATAATCAAGATCAAGAATGAAAGAAGTATTTCTTTTTTAAAGAACTTTAGACATAATTCAGAATTATAATATCCTGTTAGTCAAGTATAGAACAAGTAAATTGATTGCACGGTTGGCGTAGTGGTTTAAGCGGTCGCCTCGCCGCTTGACACTGCACGCAGTGTTGTGGGTTCGATTCCCACACGAGACAACACGTAACTTTGTGTGATTCATAAATTGTTTTTCGAGTTTGAGTGTTCATTGTGCCCGTTCGTTGTTTGTTTGTAAAGTCCCCGCGACACAGGATTTAAATGCGGGAGTTGTCTTTTTAAGAATAAACTTTGACTTAGACATAAAAAAAAATTGAGAATCTGTATCTGTATATATAAAATCCTTGCGTTGCTGACTGACTGACTGACAGATAAGCTACAGCCAAAACTATTGGGCAGAGGCAGCTAAAATTTGGCATGATTGTTCCTTGGAGATCGTAGAGGTGCACTAAGAAGAGATTTTCAAAAATTCCCACGGGATCGGGAAAAATGTGCGGGCGTAGCTGCGGGCACCCTCTAGTTTATTAATAAATACTGATATAGATCCGTATTTGGGCATTAGCGTATAAACATATATTTCGATTAATCTGCGAATCAGTTTTGTTACGGATTCCTAGAAGCTGTCACGCAAACAATTATATTATTTTGCTTGAATATTATATCCAAATTAATTATAGATTTAGGGTCAGAGCCGAATTCCACATTTAGGTTAGAGTGAAATCATTTTTCGGCTTCCCGTATACGTTACGTTACCAAAGAAATATCGTATCTGAACGCTAATTGATCCAAAATAAATATGAACTGAATTCAACGACCAATCTTTAAATAGAGGAATATTATTGACGTGACAACGTCTTATAAATTGGTTTGCCGGGTGACACTTCAAGAAACTGCGTTACGCTCCGCTCACGTTATGCGCTCACAATGAGAGCGAGTGAGAGGCACGCGTCCCGCCTAAGAGCGAGAGAGACAGACATAAAAAGTGAAAGGCACGCGTCTTTCATCTTTCTTCCTACTATACGAATGAATATTCACATTAAAATTATTTTACCACTCAAAGTCGTTGTCATGTAAAACTTTCGCCCGTATACCGACTTTACAGGCAACCAATTTTTATGATCGATATTTACTCGATACGTATTAGTCAACATAGCTGCAATTATTCTTTATTTTACTTTGAAGTTACAAACATGCAAATTTTTGTTTTATTGGTTATTACTGGATATACAACCCTCATAATAATGGCTGTTGCGCGTATTTCCCATACTACTTGCTTTAAAATCAGCGGTGTATTATTTTCAAACAGACTTACAATGCCTATATTATAACCTCCTTAGGGGTGGACTTAATAAAACCTCTCCTGGCTAGCACTATGAATGTGCGGATGAAAATTAAATTAGAGTTTATCCTAATCGAGATCAATATAAAACTGACTTTACGATAAGCTATTCCATCGTACAAATAATTATAACTTCAAGTAACGAACACAAAACCTGAGCTATTATTTATATTTATAGAAAATCACTTTCATCTACAAATATTCGTAAATTAAAATAGATATAGACTACAAAACAAGCTGTTACAAAGATATGACGGCGCTGAAGGATCTTGGAGCCACCTACAAATGATTATAAGTTAAAGAAGATACAAAATCTGGAGCATTATACACAGAAATCATAAAAACGTTTATCCTATTAATTATATAAATGAATACAAAGTCAGGGAAGTTATACATAGATGAAATGTCACTAAAGTACCTTTCATCATCACCAACATCACCAGCCCTGTAAATATACTGTCCCACTGCTGGGCACGGGCCTCTTCTCTCTATGAGAAGGGTAAGGCCATAGTCCACCACGCTGGCCAAGTGCGGGTTGTCAGACTTCACATGTCTTTCGCGAACATTATGGAGAACTCTCAGACATGCAGGTTTCCTCACGTTGTTTTTCTTAACCGATAAGCAAGCTATAATTACCAATTTAAAACACACTTAACTTCGAAAAGTCATTGCTGTGCGCCGTGGATTCGAACCTGAGACCCTCTGCGTAGCAGTCTGTCGGTCTCTCCACTCGGCTATCGCTGCTTTTCCAAAAGTACCTTTAATCCACCTACAAACGACTACAACTTAAAGTAGAGCATACAAAACCAGAGGCAAAGATAAAAATGAGCGGCGTGTACAAGAGTCAACAGTACTGCAGCTGATTGATTACAACTGGTCGCGTAATTAAGGTCGTCTGTTTACCGACGGGCAGACAGACCGACGGTCCAACGGACCTACCGACCGCCGGACCGACAAACCGACGGAAAGAAATTGGCCCATCCGGAGGTGCATTTAATACGCATAAACGCGGGTTTATTGTGCCCCAGTAATGAGTGCGGTGTCGAAATTTTCGGCAAGTGTTGTTTTGCGTGTGGAAGATTTGGTTTCGGAATGAAATTGTTTTTAAGGAGTGCGTAACAGAAAATATGAGAGGAATACTAATATTTATGTAAGGCAGCGATAGCAGAGGGATCGAATCCACGGCGCGCACCACTGACTTTTCGGTGGTATGTGCCTCGGAAAACATGTTAAGCCGTCGGTCCCGGTTGTCATGAAGATATTTGACAGTCATTAGAGGGCGTCGGTAACTCTACATAAACTGACACTAGGCTAAGCCATGGAATGTCGCTATCCCTTTGGGTTGCGTAGGTCAGACGGCAGTCGCTCTGTAGAAAAGCTGATATTCTGTCACCTCTGGTTAGACCAGTAAGCGGACCCCGGGCTGCAAGGCTAGGACGATGATGATAACTAATATTTATGTAACCGTCTCCTTATCATCGTTTGTACCGGTTACGATCCCAGACCTTCGCGTTGGAGACCGAAGTTCTTGAAAATACCTTGTGTTTGCTGAAACGTTTTGTTGTATCTTCCTAAGTCACCTCTTACAACACCTACGAAATGCGGTGGTGACATTTTGTATTCTTAAACCGTCACCAAGACCATTCGTCAGCGTTCCACTTCACGTTTCACCAATCGTTGTTTCGAATCTGAGTGTTGAATGTGTCCACTGATTGGATGAATATTTCCAATAATTCCCGATTTGTACATATACGAAGCCGAGTTCAGGTCGAATGGATGTTTGTAAGTCCCTCGCGTTACAGAACAAAGCAATATATTGGTTGTGTTTAGCGAGCTGGAAAAATAAAGCTTTATTCGTGGATGTTTGTTATTACTTACGAGATGTAGAGAGTGGGAGGTTAGATTGTTTGATTCGATAATACCAATGTAATCATTCAGATATGCATTTAAAAATATGTGTAAACCTTAACCCTATATATAAAGAGGTTCATGAAAGTCTACTTTAAACTCAAGTCATTATAGTATATGTTTGAATATTTGTTCTTTCGGCAAGCATTGTTTTCATCATTTCATTAATCTGCCATTGTAGCCATCACCAAATCCATCGATCAATACACAGAAAATACACAGTTGAAACTAACCGGCGCAGGAAGCTGAATTTGGCATGTACCTATGTACAGCTCTATAGGTAGTAGAGCCTTGCTGATTTCAGCATGAATGGGCCGGCTCGCTCGACCGGGGAAGTACTACCCTCTCACAAAATATCGATGTAAAGTAACAGTACTTAAACTGTTGCGTTTCGTTCGGTGAGTGAGAGTGCCGGAGGCCCGATCCCCTATTCCTTCTCTCACATCCCACTCCTCATCCTATCCCTTTTCCCCAACCCCAAGAGGCGACAACGCACTTGTGATTCCTGTGGTGTTGCTTGTGTCCATGGGTGGCGTTAAATGCTTACCATCAGGCGATCCGTCTGCTCGTTTGCCGCCTATTACTATAAAGAAAAAAAAAAGTTCCTTGGGCAAAGGAGTTTAGGAAATTCCTCTGCTAAGGTGGTAAGAAGTACAAGGCAAGCGGAACCGCGAGCGAAGTTTAGTAGCACATAAACTTTCAAAATTAAATAAAATAAGCACATGGAAAGCGGCTTAAGCCACCCGCGCAGGCGAACACAACGTTACTCACATTGTTCACAACATTATTTAAAACATTGTTCACAAAACTAGTTACTCGTACTACTATGATATTTTGTCCTAGTTGTTTTGTACTACCTACTACTTTAGGAAACAGTAATCCGTTTGTCGACAAAAACCCATTGTTCTATAAAAATAAAGAGCTTAAAAAGCAGGCTTGCTAAAGTTTTTGTAACCTGTTCTTAATTTCTTTTATGAAGCTACTTGTTTTCAGTAAAATTGCCGGGATGTTGTTTCTGCAATGTTATACAAAGGATGGTTTATATTTTTGACTTAACAAGTAGTACAAAGACATAGGTTGTTGTTTATTGTGTTTTAGATTCAATTATAATAGCGGACAACATATTGTGCGTATTAGCAATTTGATTTAAGTCAAGATTTTCATCTCTATTCTTTTTGTACTTGTAAAGTTCTCAAAACATTTGAACTTTACTTGCGACTTCTGGTTTTGTTAAGTACGTATCTTAAAAAAAAATTGAAGTATTTTATTACGTTTTATTACATGTAAGTAGGTGTTTATTTTACTACCACGCAAAATTGATTATGTGCGGGGTAAGAATGACAGATAGAGTGAGATAAAGTGTTATCAGAGAACGGTGTGGTTTGAAAGAAGATGTAGTGACAAAGATTGAGAAAGGTATGTTGCGATTGTTTGGATACTTGGAACGGATGAATGAGAGAAGATTTACGAAAGAAGTGTATCGAGTCAGAATGAATGGATATGTCAGTAGAGTACGCCCAAGACGTACTTACGCCGACCAAATTGGTGACAAACTGCGGAAGGGCCAAATCAAAAGTAACCATAACCGACGAGCATGCATGACGAGGTTAATGAATGTCGAGGAAGCGAAAGAGGTATGTTCGAACCGAAACACTTGGCGTTCCATAGTCTCTGCCTACCCCAATGGGAGACAGGCATGAAGATTACACAGATAGATAGATAGACCACGCAAAAACGACTGAATGGCCTATATGAAATATGTACACAGAACTTCATAGTTTTTGCATGCATTAGCATATAAGATACTTTTATTAATTTACCACACACGGCCGAAGCCGTGGACTGAGGCTTGTCTATACTAATATTATTAAAGCGGAAGAGTTTGTTTGTTTGGCTGATCGCACTAATCTCAGCAACTACTGATCCGATGTGATTTTTTTTGTTGTACAATACCTCATTTACCGAAAAAGGTTGTAGGCTATATAACTCAAATAACGCGAATGTAACCGTTAACTTTAAATGAAATTAGATTAATATACCAACCATATCGGTATCACCCAACTAGTAACCATAATAAGGAATAATAGATAGATATATCAATACTTGATACATGACTGGCAAACATCTTTGGTTATGCTAGCAGTTCAAAAATAATATTCTACCACATAATAATATTCTAGTTATAATAATATTCTAGTAAAAGGTTCGATCTTACATCATACAAACGAAACTGACGTTCCAGCAGTGCGGTCGATCAATGCGTACATTTGATACGCCGCCGTACAGTCATAGTCAGTAAGATGTGTGCCGCCCTTAAACTTTTTTGAAGTAATAAAACACTTTGTGTTTAGAAGAAAGTGTTCTTGTTTTAATTTCAATGCGAGTTTTTATGTGCGGTGGAAGTTGGTAATTTAATTTATGATGATACATATAGCTTTATGGAGGTCGGTGTACATTTAAAAGGCGGGTAATACTGAATTTTTCTTTCTTCATCTCTTTCATTCTACACAAAAGTATATGAGCTTTTTCACTTGGTTTCTCTTAAGCTTACCAAGGATGAGGGGTAGGAATAACAATTAAAATGATAATTCTTTCAGGTACATAATCGGAACACTAGTTATCTTCTTATATTATCACTGGGCTCTTATCAAATAATATGAAAGAAAATATAATTGAATGTTTCATAATATCAAAATGAAATCAATTTGAAATTACTTGCATATGTGGAGTAGTGCTTTAGGAAATCTCATTGTTGTTCAACACTGCTCGAATGTAGAGGGTTCGATCATCACACCGGACAACATACACTTTGTTCATACATACATTCATTCATAATATACTCACGCTTTTCCCCATCGGGGTAGGTATATCGTGTTTCAAGTCCGGGTATTCGTTGTCTCCGTGGCTAGAATGTTTATAAATTCCTCATGATATGTTCTAGTTCCCAATGCGGAATAAGTCTTTACAAAAATAAGGTACTTATTTTAAAAAAATGTACATTCTTTTGACTAAGCCACTAAACAACATTTGTCATTAACTTGACAAGGGACATGAAACAAGTTCAACAAACGACGAAAATGATATATAAACTAAGAGAAAACATTAAAATACTTTATCTAGGGCGTACAGCCGTTTGAGAATAGTTGAGGAAACTATTACAATGTGACATATTTTATTATGTAGTAACATTGTTTGCTTACTCAGAATAATGAGTCCTGTATTACTGTAACTTTACTCGAGTAACGTTCCTAAATCTTTAAAGAAATATTTTTGTCTATATCTCCATTCAACTAAATTACCTATATTTTGTACACCCAATTGATAGACATTAAAATAATTGTCATTATAGTGGTATAATGATTACTACTTGTAAATGTGAAAGTTTGCGAGGAAGGACGAAAATTTGTTGCGTTTTTACGCAAAATCTACGGAACGAATCTTGATAAAACTTTGCAATAACTTAATAGCTTTGCCCGATAACCGACCCACGCAGGAAAAGCCGCAAAGATAATAGGCGGACTGTAATCAAAATACATTTACCTATATTTTTTAGGGCTCAACAAGTTTCACTTACAACAGTAAGGCTCAGTTCCAGCACCTCTGAATAGGTCTTATCTTCCAGATAAATACGAAATTAGAAATAAATTAAACAGAAACTTATCAGACTGCTGTGAAATTAGCCGTAAAACTTTTAAAAATAGTTCATATATGGATAAATTATAGGGAGTCAATAAACAGATGAATAAATGACATCTGATAGGAGAGAATGGAAGCGAAAGACATTCAGCGCCGAGTAATATGGGAAATAGATATACAGGGCAGGCAAAAAAAAAAAGAAGAATTATAGGGATGCATAGGGTTCCCACCAAGAACTTAGGGTCCCAAGCCAAACTCACCTGCAAGTGGTGCACCTGCCGATCAACGGACGAGGCTCTGGCAAACAAAATATCCCGATAAGCGACAATAGGCTCGCCACCCATTACGTGGGATCAAAACACTGGCGAAAAGTGGGCGTTTAATACGCCTCTGCCTACCCCTTCGGGGAAACAGGCGTGGGACTAAGTATGTATGTAAAGATATCGCTTCATCACTTACAGGTCATTATTAATCTATCACGTTTATTATCTCTGACATGTGTTATGTGTCATCACTCACTTCGGAAGCAATAACAAGACGAATGATGACAAGGAGGATACACATATGGACAGTTTTTATACAAGGCTGACACTATACATACAGGGTGACAGGTAAAGACCTATTCTGGGCCCTCCATAAATCACCTCACACAATTTTTACGATTTTTAACCTCCCCCCCCGATTTTTAACTCCGCCATAGACGGTCCCAAGCCCGGTTTGCGAAAGGAGGAGGGTTGGCCTGTGAACGGCGTGGGTCCAAATTCACCGAGGACAATGACAGCCGTAAAACACGCCAGCGCCGAGCAGCAGGCGGCGGTAAACTAACCTGCTCGATATCCTAGGCCGCGGAGACCTTGGGGACTAAATACCCCCAAAAAAACCCGACGTAGAAGGTAATGGGAACCCACTACGATTATACTCCCAAGAGATCTCCATTATGATAAAAGTCAATGATAGAAGTGCTGGTATGTTGGGAGACCCGGCTGACCCCCGGCGCCCATCGATAACCGGGTCGGTGGGTGACAAATATGCGACCGAAGACTCCTCTATAGTGTGTCAGCAGGCTAATGAGGCAGTAAACGCAACTGCAGACAACAAGACACTAGCTATATGGTCCAAACATCGAATCGGGACTTGGAATATGAGATTGTGTCGCAAGAAAACGAAACGCGTAACCAAACTAGCACCACAGGAGTACGAGTTGTTCCAAAAGATAACAGAGCCTGAGCTAGTAAAGATATCCCAAAATACGCCAGACTTAGATCCAAATGAACAGTGGCACCAGTTCAAGTCGAAAATAATCGAAGCACTAGACTTTATGGCCAAAAAACCCGAAAACAGGAAGGATTGGATGTCGGATGAAGTTTGGTCCAACATTAAAGCGCGTAAAGATCTAAAGAACGGCGTGAGAGCAGCAAACTTTGAAGAAGAATACTCTCAGCTCACCAAAAAAATTCAAAGACAATGCAGGAGGGATAAAAATCAACATCTTGAGAGCATCTGTACTGAAATCGAACGCCATACAGAGAAGTATCAAACTGCAGACCTCTTCAAAAAAGTTAAGCAAATAACGCGCAATTTCAAACCTTCGTCGTGGGTGATAGATGACAAGCATGTTAACCCGATTCATGAAATTGCCGGAGTTTCGGAAAGATGGAGAGAATATTGCGAAGAGCTGTACCAGGAACAACCAGCTCAGAGGTCCTCATCAAGCGAAATGTCAATAGAAGAGGAACCCAATGTACTCCGTTCGGAAGTTGAAGACGCAATCCGCAAAATAAAGAGGAATAAAGCACCAGGGCCTGATCTTGTCACAGCTGAGGTCTTGAAAGGCCTAGGGCCAAATGGGGTAGCCTACCTACCCGAGATCTGTAATGGGATATGGCATACCAAACAATGGCCTACTAACTGGGTGCATTCATCCATCCTTCCTATTCACAAAAAGGGATCGGTACGCAACTGCAACAACTATAGAACAATAGCTCTAATATCACATGCAAGCAAAATTCTTCTCCATATTATAAATGCGAGATTGCGATCTTTCCTCGACTGGCAAATACCTCGAGAGCAAGCAGGTTTTGTCAAAGGTAGGGGTGCCAGAGAGCAAATACTAAACATTCGGCTCATCGTGGAGAAGTGCTACGAATACAACACCCCAACTTGCATGTGTTTCGTGGATTATCAAAAGGCCTTCGACTGTGTCAAATGGGAGAAACTATGGCAAGTGCTATCAGAAACAGGCGTTCCTGCACATCTCGTAATATTGATACGTAAGCTGTATGAATCAGGATACGGTACGGTAACTGTAGGAGATGTAACATCGAGCCGCTTCAAATTTCACAAAAGCGTTCGGCAGGGATGCGTGATCTCTTCTATTCTCTTCAATATTTATGGAGCATACATAATGCGCCAGACATTGGAGAAATGGGAAGGTGGCACTAAGATAAATGGAGTCAAAATATCCAATCTCCGGTATGCGGACGACACCACCCTCTTAGCCTCATCCGAAACAGAATTGGCGGCATTGCTGAACCGTTTAGAAGGCATCAGTTTGGAAATGGGCCTTGCTATCAATAAATCTAAAACCAAGATCATGGTGATTGACCGTTTTGCAACCATCCAGCCACTAATCTTCTGCAAGAAAACGAGACCGTGGATCAGTTTCGGTATCTTGGTTCGATGATTACAAACAAAGGAAACAGCGAGCCAGAGATAAGAAGACGTTGCGGCATGGCTAGGATAGCAATGACTGAACTGAGCAAAGTGTGGAGAGACAGAAACATCACAAATCGAACAAAGATGCACCTCGTTCGTACACTTGTCTTTCCCATCGCCCTCTATAGTGTCGAGATGTGGACAATCAAGGCAGCCGACAGACAGAGAATCGACGCCTTTGAAATATGGTGCTGGCGCCGTATGTTGAGAATACCATGGACAGCCCGCCGCACAAACGTCTCGATCCTAAAACAACTAAAAATAGAGGATACTCAGCGCCTGTCTATGACCTCTTTGCGACGTATAATGCAGTATTTTGGCCACATAGCACGAAGAAATGACGACAGTTTGGAACGCCTAATAGTGACAGGGAAAGTGGAAGGAAAAAGACCAAGAGGCCTTAGTCCCAATCGATGGTCCGACCAGATATCGAAGCAACTGGCGATCCCTTTAAGCACTGCTTTACATCAAGCAACGGATCGCAACCGATGGAGACAGCTAGTTGACAGAGTCAGAAGGAGTCACGATCCTCAGCACTGAGGGAAACGACTGAAGAGAGAAGAGAACCTCCCCCCCTCCCCCGTCTTTGTCACAACTGGTCTCATACATCACCATCACATTCTCCAAACAATGTCATACTTTATCGAGCACCTCCCCCATCTCAATGTGTGACGTAAATTGAGGATGATACCTTCCTTGAAGAACATTGACGACGCACGTTAACTAGGGGTCCAAAATCAGTGGTTTCTAAGATTATAACACTATTAACCCTTTGATTTCTGAAGATTTCTTAAGCATGCAGAATATTCCTTCCATATGTCAAAGTCGCCATTCGTCTTTGACAAACGAGGTAAGTTCGGTAACATATCAATGAGGAATAAATCAGCGGCAATGAAGATCATTCAAATGCGCGGGAACACGCAATATGGCGGCCTGTTTATTTGACATGTAACGTGGCACACAATTTGACAGTGTTTATGTTCATATCATACTGCCATCGTTCACGCATAGTTGTGTGGTGCAAGACATGAAATACTGCGGCAAAATCAATCAAATTAAAATTAATATTTTCATCTTCAATATCCTTTTGATTCATTTCGCTGCGGGTACCAAGACAGTTAAAGTTAGGTCGCTACTTCACGAATGTCAAAACTCGTCGTCTTCTGTAGCCGTTTCTGCTGAACCTGTTTACACAGATGCAGTATGGGGAGGAGAGTGTTACTACAAGTCCAAAAAGCAGTTAATAATTCGTTTTACGAGTACCTATTGGTCGTGAAATTTTCTTTTTTATTGAGATCTATATGTTACCCATGTGTAACCCCCTATTAATAATACATGTCCGAATTTTGTCTTTTAACATACTGGTTTCACCTAGTTTAGAATGCAGGCTTTACCATAAAATAACTACTACAAAGTACCAAGAACAGATTTGTTATTAACCTGTATACATTTGTCATAATCTATGTATTTAGTTTTGGAAATAAACATTATAACACTATGTGGCAAAATGGTAGAAAGTTTTGCTTCCCAAATTCATACGTGTACAAGAAAATATACGCACTACCTTGAAAGGTAAATCGCCGCCGCTTGTGACAAACACGCGCTATCGTTAGCGCCGTCAGTTTTTTCACCTACACGAACATTGGCAAGTGCTCTCACGTATCGACACCCAACACCGTTTGAACACAGCCTCTGTTTACGTTACGAGTATAAACCTTTTTCGTACAGATAACCAAAGTTATGATGTTATAACGACAATTTTTTTAAATGGAGCTAGAATTTTTCGCGTAGGCTACCGTATAAATCTACATGTACAAATAAGTTTAATATGAGTAAGGATTTTGTATTCGGATACCGTGGCGGCATGTTGTAGCAGATTTGCGTACTTGTTTTATATTTGTAATATACTATGTTGCTCTGGTCTGCTTTTTTTCGACTTGTACATTTTTATGTACTGTATGGCGCTTGCAACCATTATGTTAAATCTTGCAACAGTGCTAAAATATCTCATAGTACTTGAAACATATAATATATGTTACTCACTTACTTATATTATAAGTGGTACGTATGTTGGCATATCCCGAAATCCAATTAGAAACTAATGTTTATTACCGTGAAAGTCAATATACCTATGAAAAATATTTCAATTTGATTATAGAGGACTCTTAAACCTAACTCTTCCGAAAAGATCGAAATATTTTATACGAGAGGAAATAGAAAACAAATACAAGTGTATATTTGCGTATATTTTCGTACATTTTGTTGGTTTTATCTTAAAAATAACCATCGCAAAGATTGGTATCGGAAACGTGGAATTGAATAATACCGTAGAACGTCCTAATCCGAGAAAAATTATCAAAATTAATTAAAAAGAATGGGAAGAAAGTGCTTCATATTAAAAGGTACCGAATTCTCTTTATTAATCCATTTTTCTTTCAGTAAAATCTCTTGTGGAATTTTTATTAAAAGTATATTGGATAGAAAGTTTTTTAAGGAATTAAAAGCTGATCTTGATGGGTATATGTCATAACTTCATAAGAGTGATGGCAGCTTATTAAAAAGATTTAATACGTTATGATACGGTGCTTTCGCGTAGTCCGTACTAAAGCTAGTGAGGTCCATTCTACATAGTATAATATTTTGTGATTAACAAGTCGTTTGTAATTTCGATGACTGTAAATATTAAATCAATCAACCTAATCAGCCTATCGTACCCTGCTCGTCATAGGACTCTCCCAACACGCGCACAGTAGACAGCTAATATTAAATAAAAAAGATGTTTCTTAGATATACCTGGCTTCCAATGTGTGTCGATTATGATGATAGTATTACTCGTAAATAAATTTTGTTACCAACTTGTTTAACATCTGATGTATGTATATAATTTTGAATTTTTCGGTATAAGTACCTACCTACCTTCAATTTGATCTTCATGAAGGCGGGAACCGATGACTTAGCGTATTCTCCGAGGCATGGGGCAAGCTAACAATTTACCTTTTTTGTAAATTACATCAAAATTTAAGAATGACTCGCCTGAATGAATAAAATTCGTGGGTATAATGGAAGAACTAAGTAACTCATATTTTGGCCAAATTGACCTCTTACCATTTTCGTGAACCCCAAAATGTGCCGCATCTTTTGGTTTAACAAACATTCTTATACCTTAACCCAATCCAAAAATAAAGCCATTTTTGTAGTTCAATTATAGAAATAGATAAGTATAAATGAACATTAAATGTTAGTAGAAGAAATGACTAACTCTATAAATAAATGAACAACTGTGACTTCAGATCACTTGAGTATGAAATAAATTAGCTAAATTGAGTTATTTAGTTCTTCCGCGCACGAAAATATTTTAATGAAACTAGTCAAGTTGAAGAAAAACTAAACAACTTGAGTTATTTAATTCGGGCATTAATGAGCATTCATTCGGTTTTTAAATAAGTATTTTTATTTCTTTCTTCTTCGAGAAAAAGTAAATTTATAAGAGATTCCAATCAAGTAAATGTCAATAGGTTAAGTTATTTAATATTTCTATTTATAGTATACGCATGTAATCAAAGTTATCGTGCAATTCAGTAGTACAAATTAGCGCGAAATAATGTAAACCTATAGACCAACCATTCTCAAAGTGTGCTCCGCGGAGCGCCAGGGCTCCACGAAGCATCTCTACAGGCTCCACGAAAATTTTGCTCCAAATAAAATAAAATTACTTAAATATATTACTAGGTAGCAGAATACAGCAAAATGATCGATTTAGATTCTAAACTCACTGTAACTTAAAGTAGTAGTACGTACAATATGCAATGTTTTTACCGACGTTTTATTACAATCGGATAATTATATTATAAACAGATATACTATTATTAGACATGTTATGTTCCTAAGGTTGGAAGCGATGGCCTAGTGGAGATATCAACAGACTGCCATTCACAGGGCTCGTTTTAATTTAATAATTTTCGAAGTAATGTGTTTCAATTGTTATTTATGGCTTGCCTCGTGCCTCAGAGAGCAGCTCTTTAAGACTGGGCGGTGTGGACACCCCTCCCTACTTTTTTCTGACATCAAGATTTGATGTCTTCCAGCCACCTTTGCAGGCTAGGTTTCTTAAAGGTTTTAGTACCGTGGGCCAAATCCATACAGAGCATAATTTTCATAGGTTATTTAGAAATCCGAAGAGTAAACCCGGCCGCTGTGGCTGGCTTTTGAATGGGGGAACTTACGGCCAGTCGTTAAAAAGCAGGTTCTTAAATTAAGGCCACGCCTCAGCAAGCGTAGTGTTGGCCGCCAGAATGGGTCTTGTGGCATACCCTGGGGAGGCCCACCTCTAGGAGTGATAGGCTGATGAAATGAGCTAAATGAGAAGAAGTAGTTAATGTAATTGTTTGACCATTATACGCCCCCTTCCCATTATGAAAGCCTAAAGGTGAGAAAATACGTCACGAGATAGCGAGCAAGGCGTGACGTGGCAAACCGATACTCCGAAAAGGTAGACAGAAGTTGTAATTATTACACCCACATTTGGCCATACAATGCATTTTTAGGTCCTACGTAAAAAGGGGGTCTATTGCCGTTGCCGGGCACATTGCCAGATTTCGTTCTACTACTGAGAATTCAGAAAAATCAGTTAGCTACACTCTTGCCTAACCCGGAAATCGAACCCAAGACCTCTCGATCAACAGACGTACCTATAGGTTATTTACTGTGCCATGGAGGCAATCAGCGACAAAATAAATATAAAATATACGAAGATTTATGTCAGTAATATAGTATTTACTACAAATATGCCTTTTTGCTCAACATCTTCCTTCAATTTTTCTAGTAGTTAAGCATAGTTTGCTGCAGTAATAGTTATCCCTTTCGACCTCTCTCCATGAACATCTTAAAAAGCAGTCAGCATCACTTTCCCAGCAGAATAAACGGCCTTTGTCCTTTGGAGTCGGTTCCTCCTTAGCAATTTACTGTTTGGAATGTATTATTTATTTGTGCGTATAATGGTGTATCCACGTTTCATCGACAGTCTTTATTTGGACCACAACTTGGATTTATTAGGCCTTAACTACGCAAACAGGGCTTTAAAAAAATGTTCATTGGACGGGTCAACGCGGTTTTGGTCTTAACGTGAGCAAACGCAGCACCCATCGCGCTGGGAGCTTGCTCATGCTTAAATCTTCATTTAATATGTCATTTTCATACCCTCTGCTATACCTCAGCACCATTTGGTGAAATTTTGCGAGGTTATCTTCAGTGGTTGCAGTGTTTGGACGTCCCGGACCTTAGCTTCCTAGCTGTTACGACCAGGTTTAAATTCAGCTGTCCAAAATTTCATTGTAGTAAATGATGGAGCAGTGAGGCAGCGATAGCTTTGGGTTGCGGAGATCAAATGGTTGTCGCTCTGTGGAAAAGTCGATATTCTGTCATACCTGATTAGATCAATAAGCGGACCTCGGGCTCTAAGACGTGTAAGTCTTGGATGCAACCGGGATAAGGCTAGCGCGATCATGATGGAGCAGAGAGTCCCCATAAACAGAGTTTTAATCAAACTTGAATGGCGTCGGCGTAGTGCCTTTTAAAAACAAGAATTTAATGCCAGCTCGATACAACATTTCCCATTTTCACAAAACACACTCACATCGACTTAATCGTATGGCTGTCAAATAGCAACTACTGCTACAAAATATCTGAAATGTTGGTGGTTAACTGCCACAAGAAGTAAAATTACATCCACAACACTTTTTTGACGAGTGCTGCAGCTGAGTTTGGAAACTTTTCAGACCACCCTAGTATGTTTTAATGCAAAGGCAAGTTATTTTTGTTTTATTGTTTTTTGAAGATTTATAATAAGTCAAATGACTTATTATAAATCTAAAAGTTGATTTTATTACATAATTATAATATTTTGTTGTCATACCTAATTCTGTTAATTTTTTATACTGTAATTTATGTTTATTTTTTTATATATACAATGTTACTACTTCCAATCCAGGTTTTTATTTCATGTGAGATCAATAATCAGTGATAAAATTTAACAAATAAACTTTCACTAAGAATGCCTAACTTTCGTGTTTAAATATTTCTTTAGGTTCAAAACTCAGTAAGTGTACTTAGTTGACCGAAATTCATGTATTCACATTAATTTAATGTGTGGGAAAACTGAATAACTACATTATACAATTATCTAACTACGGTATGTTTGCAATATCTTGGTGTGGCAAAATTGGATAACTTGGTTTTTTATTTTTAATATTTTTTTGGTTCATGATAAAAGCTAATTTTTTCAAGCATAGAATCGACAGCAAACATGCTTAAAGCATATAAAATCGCCGACGGTAAAATTGCTCTCCATTTCTTAGTGATGTAACAAAAAGTGTCAAAAAAACAGTAAATCGCGATTTTCTCGAAACTTGAAATTTTGAATTATTTAGTTCTTCCATTATACCCACGAAATACAGCTTTATCTCCATTTTATACATAAAATCTCTATAAATTCTCTTCATAAATATACTTCTTGCCTTTTAGTAACCAGTATTCTAAAATTGTTTTTAAATGAATTTAAAGTTTCAACGAACCGACTGTGGTACGCCTGGAATTGTAATTTAGATTAATTCGTTTATTCAGATTTATTGAAGTTACAACTTAGACAGAATTTAACGAAGGTACGGTTAGACTAAAGTGGAATAGAGTCTGTTTCTTGGTAGTTAGTTTGTAAAGACGCGGCTCAATGGATTTAATCTTTTAATCGTGGATTTTAAGACGCGTTTATTGCCGCTCAACTATTTTCGCTTTGAATGTTGCTACTGTTATTAGGGAAATGTATTTCAATTTCGTGTTTTTGAAATATCTTGAGTGTAATAAGTGTTTTCTCATCATATCAAGTGATAAGACTGGAGTGGCTTAGTGGAAAACATAAAATTCTCTGAAATCTACTTAGAATAGAAAATGCGGAACCAGGCTCCAAGACGAAGATAAGAACAATAATGTTCTACCACATTCACAAAACACCGTCTAGCCCCAAACTAAGCAGAGTAAAGTAAAATAAAGTAAATATGGTGACGTTATTTTTTTTAACTATGGGTACTAGACAATGGATAAACATACATATATACTTTTTTTTTGTAAATACTTATATATTATTATTAAATACATATTATTAAAGAGGCAGCGATAGCATAGTGGACCAACAGACAGCCATGCAGAAGGTATCGGGTTCGATTCCACGGCGCGCACCACTGACTTTTCAGAGTAATGTGCGTATTTAATTGTTAATTGTCGCTTGCCCCGTGTCTCGGAGAGCACGTTAAGCCGTCGGTCCCGGTTGTCATGAAGATCTTTGACAATCGTTACAGGGCGTCAGTACCTTCTAAATAAACTGACACTAGTCTAAACCATGGAATATCCCTATACCTTCGGGGTGCGGAGGTCAGACAGGCAGTCGCTCCCTGGAAAAGCTAATATTTAGCCAAATCCGGTTAGACTAGTAAGCGGATCCCAGGCGGAAACTGGGCTAAGAGGATGATGACATACATATTATACATAGAAATACCCAGACCAAAGCAAACATCCATGTTCATGCACACAAATGTTTGACTTGAGCAGAAATCGAACCCGCGACATTCGGCGTAGCAGTCGCTTACACTCCCACTGCGCCAACCGGTCGTCAAAGATCTTAATGCAACTGGGATAACGGTATAAAGATGATCAGATATGGTTAATATTATGATTCTAAATAGGTAGAAAAGTAAAAGTACAAAGTTTAAACGTTTGAGGCCTTATTACAGAATGACATTTAAATATAATACCAGGTTTAATTCTTAATTGACATCATGTATTCTTCATAACTTTAGTGATAATATTTTAACAAAAATGTGTCTATAGTCTACGTCTAATTAAATTTATACAAATGAGGCTAGGTTTAAACTTCAATTTATATTAAGACCATGTTTTGTAATAAGGTGGATTGTGTTTCACACAAATTCCTCACTTAAACGTCATATATATTTTCAATGAGATACCTTAAACTACAACTAAATAAATAGTTTACTATTTCAAAGCCATCCTATACATACATGCGCGTCACGTACTGCAATCATACCTACGATCTGCGCAGTGAAAGAAAATGTGCCGGCACTTCGTCATGATGTTTATCACATAGTAAGAATAGAGCCTACGTTTGCCTTACTAGTGAAATATATGAACGAGTTTTTCTAGCTAAGACAACGGATTTGATTGCGTTTCTTCGGGGAAAATATCTTCGATTTTTATACGTCATGTTTGGTCCGTTGTGAAGATTAGAGAGTAAAGAGTGTTTACGCTGCTTTCCAAGTTATTTATATCATTGAACTAGCGAGCTGCCTCCGTGGTCTAGTGGATAGCGTATGCGACTGCTGATCGGCGGTCCCGGGTTCAATTACGTGGGACTTAAAACTTCATGGCGAAATGTGGGCGTACTATTACACCTCTGCCTACCCCTTCGGGGATACAGGCGTGAGTCTATAAAAAGAAACTAGCGAGCTCCTAATTATTTATTTCTAGTCTTCGCATGTGCTTCCGCCCGCGTGAATAGGTATGTATGCAAATAAACCCTCCTCGGGAATCAAACTAACATCTATTGGTGAAAACCGTACAAAAATTCGTTCGTTTTTGAGTTTCTCGCGTTCGTACGTGTCGTACAAGACGAAAGGGAGACTTCATTTTAAAATACGTATGTATAGATACGTGTATGTAATATTACTTGTCTTTTTTTATTGGCTAATGCAGGTGCGAGCAACAAAATAACAATTAAAAAAGAAACTAATTCACAAAATATGTAGCGAAATCTTTAGAAAGCTAGTTTCTCAGCACGCAGCACCTGTGACTAGGGTTCATATACAACAATTAATCTCCCATATAATTTAATGTACTTGTACCTATTGCCTATCGCCTAGGCACAGTATTATTATAGTTTTATGACGCCACAACTTAAAAATTATACAAGAAATAAAAAGACTTCAACATCATTGTTCTGCCGCTATAATGCAAAAACGAGCGAAAATAGCAAAAAAATATATACAAAATATATTTCTGAAAAGAAATTTTATATGACATGGCAATAATTGAACCAGGCACAAGTAGATGTCTGGAGCTTTTGTTAAGATATATAGGCCTCATATGGATTATGTACTAGGAATTGTTACATTATTCTGGTTTTACGAAAGGAAATTTCTTTCGCATTTTTTATTTAAAACCTAAAAGCAATAAGTGCTTTTAAAAAACTATTTTTGTGTAAAATGTTATAGAAAGAAATTGAAATACGCTACAGATTTAAAGTGTTATAATAATGGAAGCTTTTCTGTGTCAATAGTGTCACAATTTATACAAAGCTTTAGATTATTTCACAGAATCAAACTGACACAAAAGCAGCTTGTGTCCGATTTTCTTTTAATAATCATAGGCGGCAAACTAGCAGACGGATCACCTGATGGTAAGCAATTACCGCCGCCCATGGACACAAGCAACACCGCAGGAGTCACAAGTGCGTTGCCGCCTCTTGGAGTTGGGAAAAGGGATAGGAGGAGGAATGGGAGGAGGGAAATGGAAGAGGGGATGGGCCTTCGGCAGTCTCACTCACCGAACGATACGCAACAGTTTAGGTACTGTTTCTTTACTTCGATTTTCTGTGAGAGGGTAGTACTTCCCCGGTCGAGCTGGCCCATTTATGCTGAAATCAGCAAGGCTCTACTACCTCTAACATATATTCTATAATTATATCTGACATGATGTCTACATGTTCAGAAATCCCCAGTCACCGCAGGGACAAAACTACTGAACCTATAAACATAGTTTCCTTTTTTCGCGTACCTAAGCAGTCTATGTTTTCAGTGTTCCACCTCTAAGAGGTAAAATAGTGGTAGAAAGTTTTGTTTGAAAATCTGTTGCAAGATCAGCTGACTTTGAAATGACCAATGAATATGCGGGTAAAACATAGCTAAATATACGCATCTATATATTTGACACATATGTATATATTTTACATATATCTCACTATATGTTCAGTAGTAGTAGTAGGTTGTAGTAATGTAGTAATGTAGGTTGTTAAGTAAATAATTACCTACTACCAGCCTTATAATAAAACCTATTTATTATAATGTACACCTATTTATTATGTCTATGGTCCGTTCACAGTTATTTTACCTCTGACAAATGTCGGTGTTTGTTTTCTTTATGTTGGTATGGTACTCTGTGATGACAGGTATGTTACCAGTGCATAACATTTTACCCAATTTTAGTGGAAACTAGAATGTCCATCTGTAACCACCATGAGGGTGTTATGTCAGTCTTATCTATATAGACATTTTTTTAATGGAGAGAAAATCCTTATTTAAATACGTCTATCGCGTTTTTTGTATTAAATAGGTTTTATGATATGGAAAGTAATTGTAGTCTATATGATTTTTGCAGACAGACATAAAAATGCCAAAATTCGAGGCAAGAGTGACTAAACGAGGGATTCGGGATGCAGATAGAATGTATTAGGCTATACAAAGTGTAAGAAAAGAAGTTTTTGCTCAGAGAAACAACTGACAGGAATGAGGTGCCGAGAATCTTTTTAGGATCAGATAAAAGCTCCTAATAGCGGGCAAGAGGTTAGCTTAGTACCAAAACTAGGGAGATCGCGAGCTTTAGATTTAGATTTAAAAAGAAAATTAAAAAGAAGACAAACAGAACATCCAAAGATTGTCAAGAGATCAGAGCACAGAGTGCATCATTTGCGGATAAACTTTTGAAGAAGATTGGATGCAATGCTATAAATGTAAAGTCTAGGCACATGAAGCATGCGTAGATATTGATTCTTCACGGCTTTGCTATTTTTGTGACGTCTGCAAACCCAAAATAAATTGAGTTTTTCTTATGTGTCCATGGCTACCCGACTCTTCCCTAATTGGTCTCGCTGAGCTCTACTGATTAGAGCACTACCTGTAAACAAAACCTCCGTGAATGCGGCAACTTTTACAGCAGTCTGTGTCTATCGGCCTCATGTATGAAGGTTTACAGTCCGGTCACAGTTATTTTACCTCTGGCCACAAAGTGGTTAGATTACCGCCATACCACTGCGAGATAAACGCAATTGAATTTATGTGGAGTCTCATTAAAAGGCGAGTCGCAAGCAAAAATGTAGGACAAGAGGCAAACAACATTGTCAATTTAGCTGAAGAAGCTATTCAATCTATCACTGCAGAAGACTGGCAAAAACAATGCGAACATGTGCGCCACATTGAAGACAAGCTTCGTGAAACAGATGGGTCTATGGATGCTGCGATGGACAGGTTCATAATAGAATTAAACTATGCGTCTGATACAGAATCTGACAGCAGTTACGAATCAGCATTGGCAGTCCGAGAATCTGACAGCAGCTGCGAATCGTCATTGGCAGTCCGCATAGATTATTCTTATTCAAAATAAATGTGATAATTAAATTTGCAGTTTTCGTATTTGATAATTAAAACCTCACATTGACGTAAATAGACAAAATTTTTATTATAACTATTTATCTTCATAGGAAATTAGTTATTTCGTAAGAAAATAAATTTACATGCGTATAGCCGATGCTGATATCAAGAGGTTTTGTTACAAACATTACTTCCAAATATTTAATACGATCGCGTAGGCATAAAAAAAATAGGTACGTTTTTAGCAATACAGAATACTGTATATTTAAAATGGGAGTATTACGAGTAGATACTGAATATAGCAACACAACGCCCAGGTTGGCCAATCTAACAGCTAGAGGTAAAATAACTGTGAACGGACTATACAGATAGGTGTATACGAAATACGAACAGATATTCTTCAAAATAAATCGTTCGAGACGTTCAGACGAGTTCATCCAATCTTCAATCTAATCACGTACCTATTGAAAGTTGCGGACTTCGAAAGTTTTCCGAAAAAAAATTGTTAAATATTTTTCAATTCAATTTGTGTTACTCTCTATATATTTTATATGTATTTACATATATATGGTAAATATAGCGATATTAACCTTTTTAGCTTTTGGAAGCTTTTTATCTATTACGTAATGTTCATTATTTATCACCGTCATAAATGGGACCGCTTTCTAGTCTAACCAGATTTGACAGAATATTATGTATCTTTTGTATCGAGCGACCGCCGACTGACCTTCATAACCCAGAGAGATAGAGATTTTCTAATGGCGCTGATACACCTGAGCATTCACTTGTAACAGAACAGCGAGCATTCGCCGTTTTCTGTTTTGTCGAACCGAACATTTTCACGATCATTCTAGCGAACATTCTAAATACAAATATTCCGTAGAATCATTGTACAAAAAGGATAGTAGGATAGCTTCATACACATCGGCCGCCGCCGGCGCCGGTTTTAATTAATGTACGCCGTGTACGCACGGACTTTTCACGCACACAATCTCAATCGAGCGCGGCCCGGCGCGGCCCGCCGCACGGCCTCAGTACGGGATGCGCCGCGCGTAGGTAGGACGCAAGAGTAGGCAATTACCTCGCCGATCGGCCTTAGCTAACCTACTATTCCTTTTTTACTATGGTAGAATATAGAAAAAGTATAGAAATCGCACTACAACAGAAGTTTGATCCAATTTTACTTCAGTTCCACTTATGAGTTTTTTCTACAGTAAGATACCTAAACAAATGACGTTTCTAAATAATAAAATGCAGATTTTTATTTGAACAGGTTTAATAAATCACACAGGTGTCTGTTCCTACGTTCAAATTTATTTATCGATAGCGAGAGTCTATTAACATTCTATTGAAATTAATTCTGTGTTAAACAAATCTAAGGATATATTGTAAACATTATCGATATTCATTCTGAGTAAGCCCATCAAGGGTCATGTTAAAATTAGTGACAAACTACGAAGATTCTTCCCTAGATTAAAATCATAAGTCAAAGTGAAGTAAATATATTGAGTTTAACCGCCATTGTAGCGCGAATTCTATGTATTATCTATATTCTAAGGCTCACCCGAATGTTCGTGAGAATGCTCGCTAAAACACACATATTTTTTTTTTTTTTTTTTTAAAGACAACTCCCGCAGTAGGACTAAATCCTGTGTCGCGGGGGACTTTACAAACATACAACTAACGGACACAATGAACACCCAGACTCGAAACAACAATTTATGAACCACACAAAGTGTTGTCTCGTGTGGGGATCGAACCCACAACTCTGCGCGCAGTGTCAAGCGGCGAGGCGACCGCTTAAACCACTACGCCAACCGTGCAGTCTGATCAGATTTGTTTTGTAACACTCACGAGAATGCTCATAACAGGTGAATGCTCAAGTGTATCAGCGCCATAAGCCG
This sequence comes from Euclidia mi, assembly GCA_944739405.2. Classification (NCBI taxonomy): domain Eukaryota; kingdom Metazoa; phylum Arthropoda; class Insecta; order Lepidoptera; family Erebidae; genus Euclidia; species Euclidia mi. The sequence continues at coordinate 63,019,619 of OX123195.2, forward strand.
CCGCCAGCGGCTGCCAAAGATCGTATTGTGGTTTAAGCGATCACCGTGCCGCCTGACTGGGCTAAGTGCGTTCGAGTTTCACACGAGACAACACTTTGTGTGATCCATAAAGTGTTCTTTGCGTCGGTTGATTGAATGCTTCTAAAGTCGCACGCGACACAGGCTTTATGTCTAGTGCGTGAGTCTTCTATTGTAAAAAAATGAATGTCTGGACTTTCTTGAAGTCCGTTGTTGCACACTACGTAGTAATAAATATATCATGCGGTCTCCAAAACATTGTATGGAGAAGCAGATAATCTTGGGTCACATAAATGGAAGACGTGCTCAAGGCAGGGCACCCACAAGATGGTCTGACACCATCAAGAAGGCGGCAGCATGCAACGAGCCTTACATACGGCGTACGACCGCTCCTACTGGAAACAAATATGTGTTCGCGATCCTCAGCAGTGAGGGACCGAGGAAGAAGAAGTAATAAATATCTTACTTTGAAAGAAAATAAAAAGCTGTCAGTAAAGACACTTTCGTGATAGCTTACCACACAATCCGATGGAACACACGCAAACAGTTGACACTGCTACAATATCATCCCTTCACTTAACCCCATACAATTAAAACATGTTTTTTCATAAAACAGGATATGCCCGCGATAAAATCAAAGCCGGCATAAATAAAGATAGGCGAAGGGACAACGTTGAAATGCATACGAGCATGAATACGAATTATTTACGGTACAGTCGGCGACATTATTATCTCGTAAAATTAACATACTGACTCACGCCTGTTTCCCGGAGGGGTAGGCAGAGACTACGGAACGCCATTTGCAACGATCCTGACATATCTCTCTTGCTTCATTCACTCCCATCAGATTCCTCATGCATGCTCTTCTGTTCAGGGTACTTCTCACCTGTCCTGTTTTTAGGATGTCTCCAATCTGGTCAGAGAACGTCCGCCTAGGTCTTCCCCTTCGTCCTGTCCCTTCCACACTTGCCTTATATATCTGCTTGGTCAGTCTTTCGTCATCCATCCTCTCCACGTGCCCAAACCATCTTAGCATACCATTCTCGATGCTTGTCACTATATCTTCTTTTACCCCACAACACTCTCTTATCACACAATTCTTTATTCTGTCAGTCAGAGAAACACCACACATACTTCTCAGTGCTCTCATTTCTACAGCATTTATTCTACTTTCATAACTCTTCTGCCATACCCAACTATCACTACCATACATAAGAGTAGGTACTAACACCCCTCTATGCACAGCCAAACGTGCCTTTTTGGACACGTTTTGGCTATTCATAAACGCCTTCAGAGCTCCATACACTCTATTACCTGCATTAACTCTTCTTTCAATGTCTTCTACATTCTTACCATCTCTTGTAAACAGCGTAACTAAATATACAAACTCATTCACTTGCTCCACTCGCTGTCCATCGATCATAATATTACAAGCCGTAACGCATTCCTCCTTTTCAAAAACCATAACTTTCGTTTTACTTACATTCACTTTCATTCCTTTCCTCTCTAACGCACCATGCATGATTGTTACCATCTCCTGCAACTCCTCCGCTGAAGACGCAAACATAACCTGATCATCGGCATAAAGGAGGCATTTGACAAGTAACGCATTCATCCTTAATCCACAATCACTATGTTTCAAATCTTGCAAACAACTGTCCATGAAGAGGTTGAACAGCCACGGCGACGCTACACATCCCTGTCTAACACCTGTGTTGATGGTAAACCAGTCAGTGTATGCCCCGTTTATCCTCACACATGCTCTAGAATCCTCATAAAGGGATATCAGAGCTCGAATGAGGCTGCTGTTCACCCCATACATCGACAGTACCGACCACATTTAATTCCTCACCACTTTATCATAAGCCTTTTCCAAATCCACGAATGCGCAATAGACCTTTTGACCTTTGGCCAAAAATTTCTCGGCTATGCATCGCAAGGAAAAGACTTGATCCGTACACCCCATACCTTTCCGGAATCCCGCTTGTACATCCCATATTTTCTTGTCGGTTACTTTCATAACTCTTTCAATCAGGACCTTCGCATACAATTTGCCAACAATGCTGAGAAGGCTAATGCCTCTATAGTTTTTGCAGTCTTGTTGCGAGCCTTTTCCTTTATAAAGAGGCACAACTACTGCTGTGGCCCAGTCATCAGGTACCCGGCCGGTGCTCCAGCACAAGTTAAATAAACGCTGCAGCTGACTACCTATGATGCCCTGTCCAGCCTTCAGCATTTCGACTGTAATCCTATCATACCCTGCAGCCTTACCTAATTTCATACTGGCCAGTGCCTTCAAAATCTCATCCACGCCAATATCGCTTTCATCATTGCTATCATTATCATTCATTTCACCTGTTGATGTCTCTGTCGTCGTTCTTTCAAATAATCCTTCAAAATACTCTTTCCATCTCTTCAGCACACACGATTCACCATTCAGTATCTTTCCATTCTTGTCTCTGATTGCTGTGTATTCTGAGGATTGAGTTTTCCTCGAACTGCACGAACGGATTTCCAGAAAAACTTAATGTTTCTCCGAAAGTCGTCAGATAATCTACTATCAAACTCATCTTTCTTTTCCGCTTTTTTTCTTTTAACCATTTCTTTCACTATTCTTTTACACCTAACAAACTTCTTTCTTGCTTCATCTTTGTCATCACTCGTTGTCTTTCCCATTGTTTCATTTGCTCTGGCAGCCAACCAATCTAACCACGCTTTCTTCTTCTCTGATACTGCTGATTGTACATCCTTGTCCCACCATGTACTCTTAACCTTTCGTAGTTTCCTTCTCTTGATCACACCACATACTTCAGACGCTACACATACTACATCTTCTTTAAAGGAATGCCATAATTCTTCCATATCATTTATGCCATCGAACCTCTCAAATCTTGCTATCAATCTTCGTTTATACTCATCTTTCACATCTTTCTCTTGCAGATTTTCTACTTTTATTCTTTCCAAGACCCTCTCTTGATTATTTTCTCGGTGTCGCCATCCTCTAAGGAGCCCACTTATCCGGCTTAACACCAAAAAGTGGTCTGTATGGATGCTGATCCCTCGAAACACTCTCGTATCCAACACATTCTTTCTCAGTCGTTCATCTACTATTACAAAATCAATCATACTTCTCCTAACACTTTTCGCCTCACGTGTATACAAATGTATCCTTTTGTGATCAAACATGGTGTTTGTCACACAAAGGCTCCACTCCAAACAAACCTCAAGCAGTTCTTTTCCATTTTCGTTCACACTCTTATCACCGAATCCACCTAAAACCCTTTCAAATCCATCTCGCTTTACTCCCACCCATCCATTGAAATCTCCTAACAAAATCAATCTTTCATTATCCTTACAGATCCTCAGAATCTCTCTTAAACTCTCCCAAAACTCCTGCCTTTCGTCTTTTTCTTGTTGTGACATACCCGTTACTATATTGACCGGGGCGTAAACCCCTACAATATGAAGACGAGTAATTCCTACTTTCATTCTCATCCATAGTAGCCTTGCATTTACACATTCAAACTCTTTTACGCACTCATTCATTCGCGCAGACAGTACTAAACCAACTCCCTTGCAGGCTCTGGTGGTACTATCTACTCCAGACCAATACGCCGTGTAGCTGCCATGCTTGTTAGTGTCACAACCTTTCTTTTTCGTTTCATTCACACACAGAATATCAATCTTTCTATCATCCATCATCTGGTATACTTCATCCAATTTTCCGTCCATTCCACCGCCAACATTCAATGTTGCAAATCGGCTTCCCGCAGGCCGCTTTTCGCCCTCGCGGGAAACGAGACGTGACGGGTTGCGAACCGCCATTTAAAGAATTATTAATATCTGTCCTCATAGCGTTCACACGAGTAATAGGGATTTAAAATGTCCATCCCCGCAGAGCCCTGTATGGGGGTAAGATGGAATCCTAGCTGTGCCCTGTGACCACCAACACAGGCACCCTCCGTTTGAGACCAGCTTGCCCTCTGGCCACGAATCCCTCGGCACGGGTCGGTTGACACCTTAGATCGGGGTTTTGTGTCGGGTATGCTCCCTGAAAGTTGGTTTAATTTCGGAGTTTTCCTTCTCGTAGATAGGTTGCCAACCAAGGCTAACGAGGCCCATCTCCCCGAACGTTTGGTTTAATTTCGGAGTTTTCCTTCTCCTAGACAGGTTGCCAACCAAGGCTAACGAGGCCCATCTCCCCGTTAAATTAATTTTATTGTTTATAATTTATCAAGCGAAATTTGAGCAATTGGAAAGGCCTGTATCCAGCAATGGTGTGTGGCAGTATGGTTATAATAATGTTGAAGCGAAATTTTCTGCAAAACAAATACAGTAGGAACTACAAGTAGGTAGGTACATTAGCTTTTCTAGGTCTAGATTTGTAAGATTCTTTTCTTGAAATATTTTTTGTCGGGACCACTGTTATTATAAGATTATAAATAGGTATTTGTTGCATGACTCAATATCTGTATTTCAGTATAGCAACATAACCAATCGTCTAAAATAAAAAAAATATACATGCATGCGTATCTCTTATGTAGCTGACTGTCCAATGGTGGCGCGTATGCGGCGTTTGTGAGGAATACCCCTTTTCAAGCAAAATATCTGTTTCTGTACGGATTTATAGGGGATGCTATTAATACACAGATTGAGGTGTACAGAACGGATGACACGAATGTTTTGAATAAAATGTTTTGATTTTTGACTTATGTGATTGTGGTGATATGGGGTTTTGTGGACTTAGCGATGTGAAATGGCTTCACGCTTTTACAACATAAGGTTCAGCTGGCCACGTTAGGTATCTTTAGTAATCCCTTATTAATATTGTTGTTGTTGTAAATATGTGTTCATATTTTTATGATGTATTTTAGCATTAAAAAAGGCGTAGCCCTTGGAGATAAAAGTAGCCTACTTATTGTCAAAAACATAAAATTTTAAGTGTGTGTTGTTTTCTCGTGGTATAAGAATTTATTCTAGAACTGCGAAATACTTTACAACTTTTACAAGTCTTTATGAGTTTTATTTTCCATTTCAATTTAGCCTCCACCCGCACTATGTACAAACAAATTTGGTATCGCAAAGGTTCCATCAAGATCCACAAAAACACCCACTTCTCACAGTGCAAAGTAAAGCGTTCTAGCGACCTATGCATCGGGACTACAGTACCACATAAACCACTAGGACACACGTGCTGTCAATATACATATGTAGATCTCAATATTCATAAGGTCTCAAACTCCTATGCCCATATTCCATGGAAAGTGAATAAGATGTCACCTCACCAACATTTTGCCTAGCCTTACAGTAATTGGGTCAAACCATCATCAATCTTCACATATCTTATACCATAGAATAAATATATCCCCAATACGTCTTCTAAAACGTTCCGGAAACAAAAGCGTGGAAATTCTATTATTTACGGTGACCCAACGTAATTTGTCAATTTGGGTGATCTCTTATCTGCCATAGGCCATGGGACGAGGGATGGCACGACAGTTTTGTTATATCCATTCGTATGTGGAAGTGGAAATGAATTTAGATGTATGGTTTAGAAGAAACTGTTCATGTGATTAATTGTTTGAATTTCCATGTATGAGTTTTGAAATTTTTATGTTTATAAAGGCAACTGCCGAACTAGGTATAAATCCTAAGCCACGAAGATCTTAACAAACATCCCATTAAAGGATATATAGAACACTAGCATACAAAAGAACAATTTGTAGACGACACAAAGTGTTGTCTCATATGAGGATCAGACCCGCGACACTCGGCGCAATGCTTTTTTTTATTGATGCCTATCAGAATGACTGCGTGCCGCCTGATGTTAAGCGCACAATGCTAAAGCGAGTTGACCATTTAAACAGTGTAGTCAAACAAGTGTTTATACTCGTATGTCAACAGATACAAATATAATAAAGATATTATGAAAGGTAGGTAGTCCAATACCCAGCAATAGCCTTATCATAATATATTTATTTACTGTATAAAATTTATTGCAGTTACAAAGTTAAGAATACAGAGTAGATTTACAATTACGAATTACAACAGGCTCTTAGTAATGAGAGCCTATAGCCACCGTTGGCTCTAACGCCACCACGAATTCTATCGGCCGATAATTTGATTGGGTTGCTACAATAGCAAAGATAAATAAGGTACTAATTTCACCAAGTACCAAACTAGGCCAGTTAATTTGTCTAAAATAATGCCCTGTCATTCAATTACCCTCCGCCGGTCGTTTTAGAGTAGCGCGTAGAGAGCAAACAATCACTGAAAATTATAGCCGGCCTTTGAGCGCACTACAAATTCAATTTAAAATTTCATATGGTTGTTACAACTTTGTGCGTAGGCACATTAGTTGCGTGAAAGGTTCGTAAAGCTAAGTATATTTACGTTATAGTAGTCTTTATACGTGATTTTGCGTATATTCTATCATTTTATTATTTTATACTGTCGACCGGTTGGCGTAGCGGGAGTGTAAGCGACAAGCTCTGCTTACTTTGGAATTTGATGGTGTTGTGTATGTGGTGTAATATTTTTTTTTTTCCTGATGACTGTTACCCGTAAATATACTGACATTAGTCTAAGTAATGAAATATCGCTATCCTGGCCACGGAGATCCTTTAGGAGACGGCACGGTTGCTTTGAGGAAAAGTTAATATACCGTCAAATCTGGTTAGATTAATGAGCCGACCCCGGGCTCCTAGGCGAAACCCTGGATGCAACAGGGATAACGCTAGGACGATGATGAAGACTATTATTTTCTGACTATTTCGTAATTCAAATCTCCACCGCAAGCAGTTGGCGAAAGACACTTAGATATCTTTCATCTCGTAGCATATAAGTAGAGTATTTACTGACCTGACCCACTTCAAGGAACGATCCAGTAACACGCCACACTAGCATACAAATCATACATAATACGTCAGCCAGACAAAAATGTAATCCGTCGAGATATAAATCACATGTAGCCCCAGTTGTGAATCTGTGATTGTTTTGGGTCGGCTTGCCAAAGATCTGTGAACCTAGCACGGGTTGTATCACGACTGCCAGGTTAGATTCGTTTTCAAACGGGGCCGAAGATGAAATAGGGTTTTACCCGTTTTAGAATTGTAACAAAGGATAAACGCTTTTGCAATTACTCATCATCATCTATGTAATGATAAATATTTGTTAAATTTAGTGCATAATAAAAAATAGTGTATCTGGTATACAACAAAACATTTATTTAAAAAAAAATCATCGCCTTTGTCCTAGCCCTATCCCGATCGCATTTTGGTAGCCAGGTTCCAAGACGAACGCTGCGACGCTGCAAATATTCACATACCAGGCAAACCTTTGGCACAATATTAGGTTTTACAGCTACTGCTAACACTAAATCTAATAATGTAGACAGGCTCGAATATTACGGTAAAATTACAGTTCTATAAAGTACCAATTAATTGATTTGTCGGCGTATTTAGCGTCCTCAATCAGGCGAAAATCGGGACGTGTCTCCAGATCCCTGAACATCGGAACGTCCCACGCAAACCGACACCAAGCAACGCTAATTACTACTCACCTGGACGCTATTAGCCATTGGCACGTGGATTATCTGCTCCGAATTCCGCACCAATCACATATCGTACTCCGATCAATGCAAGAAGATTCATGGGATAGTTCTGTTAACCCGTGGTATATCTCCCTGTGGCGAATACATCAACGTCAGAGCTATAATGCCGACAGAGCATGGGTTTTCGGCCGGCCGGAATGCTTAATAGGGGTCGTTTGCGACCCTATGTGTTTAATATTGTATAAACATGTTGGGGTCTAATATCAAGATTGGCAAGTTTGGATACGATAATGCCAATTAACCATGGTGTATGTATTCACAAATGCGGCCGATTTGAAACTGCTTGATAAGTTTTTGATAGATGCGTTAGGATTTAAGGTATTTAAACTTCCGAAATCGAAAAAGTGGCTCAGTTAAATAGACTTTCTGGAGATCGTCTGTTAGTATCAAATCGATAATGTGTAGGTGTAACTTCTTAAAGCGCATTTCTAACGATCTTTTAAAATTACAGCGTAATCTACCTATGTAGGCACAAAGATAATTAATTCTAGAAATCTAATATTTATTTCAATTGTCTTAGTAGCATTTTTTTTAAATTTATTTGACTTAACTTGAACTCCGATTATTGTGTTGGTTTTCTTTAACTTTGGATTGTCGTCACATGCCTCTTAAAGCCAGCGATATAACATGACTAAAAAAATCACTAAGATACACGTACGTATGTCTTCTTTCTTATTATGTGCGTGTGTGGTAAACTCTGGTGTCGAAGTTTATAGGCCGGCCGAAGATCGCAGAAAGTAAATGGCATAAAATAAGTAAATCATCACCACACAATCTATCACTATAATCACCAAATCACCCTCGCGCGCCATCTTATTTCAATAACCGCAACACTTAAGATCAATTTAAATTATCGCTGTCTACAGTTTGTAGGCGATTTATCAGTCGCAAGATAAGTTGGTATCGGCTAAACAGAGAGGTTGGTAAACAAAGCCTTGGGATGACGCAAAATATAAGCGATAGCGGGCAGTATTAGACTTGCTTTTAGTCACTGGTACCGGACGAATCCGTGGGACAAAGAGAGAGAGAGAGAGAGAGAATACTAGATAAAGAAAGATAGAAAGACCATTAGGGCTCTCTGTCTAGGATTACACATTTTTTTTATTTTGTAAGTTGTATGCAAGTTACAAATGATGCGAGGCCGATTTTCGTCGTCAGTTCTATGTAGAACGACAGTTCATGATTGCTTCTTAGCCATTAGTACATAATAGATAAACCTGTCGGCGAAATGTTGGTGTAATATTACACCTCTGCCTACCCTTACGATACAGGCGTGAGTCTATAAATATAAAAAAAGATAAACCTGTAGCCGCGCTGTCTATAAAATCATCTCTTGTAGGTTACATGTGAACTGCAAATAATGCAGGCTTAAGATAAACATGATTTCAAAAAAGTTCAACTCGCAACAGTTCAAAACTTACGCCTAAATCCCGCAAAACATTCATCAACCGTTCCCGCCTAAGACTAATTACACAGAATAATTTACTAATGTGGATTTGCTCATTTTTAAAGCGCTTCAAACCGGTCTTGAACACGTGCAGCACAGCTGTAGGCAGAGAAATAGATCGTGTTTTATAAACTTGTTAGGTACTTGGTTTAATGAATTTTAGCTCTATTTTCCCATAGCATTATGGTCTCTTCGATCTATCCGTGTGTGTGATTCTATCCGTGTGGTGACGAATTAAGAATACGGATTGTCACCACCCCATATCATCCCATGGGTGTCGTAAGAGCCGACAGAGGTAGCAGATTATGCAGAGAACAGAACTGTAAGAGAAGGAAAATTTGATACAATCCCTATACCAACCCGTTTGGCCAGCGTGGTATAGTAGGCCAATTCCTCCTTTCAAAGGAGAGACCTAGTCCAGCAGTGGACTGTTAAAGGCTTATGATTATGGTCTCTAATCGGATCAATATATGATCTTACTATATTGATACCACACTAAACTTTATGCACGACAAAAATATAGACTGCTGATATGTATAAAAAGAACAAATTTCACTATTTTGGTAATGTATTAACATCATTTGTTTATAGGTAACAATGATCCCTAAGAGTCGTGTAATTAACCAACAATAGCATAGTATATTGTGCATTGTATTAAGTCTGTTAACACGATAGTTTACCTTGCCAATTCGCGTTTGGTTTCAAACTATTTATCATGCTATCTTAAATTATTGTCTATGACAGAAAGTCTGCTGGAAGAATAGCTTCGATTTTAAGTTCGAAGTAATTCATTCAAGTAAGACACCTTAAGTTCCAAACAATATTATGTGCAAAAAATGAAAACACGTGCCACAAAAGCAGCAAACTGGTTTAAAAAGTAGGTATCACAAAAAGTTGATGTAACAAAAAACAGTGAATGTTATCAAAAGGAGCAAAAACTTTGAACAAGTTATTTCTGATAAGATAAAGATTTAAGTGGTCTGAGGAACCGTTGCATATCTGGGTTTTAAATGGAGATACCACTAGCTTCTACATGCGGTTTCGCTTATGTCATCGCGATACTCTTAGGACACTCCATTTTGACATAACAGTTTTTTTAAGTCATTTATCCTAAATGCTATTTGTCCTAATTATGTGTGAATGTTGTACATACATAATATGAGTTATTATATTAGCATCTGCACTATGTTTTTAGATGTAATCTTTTAAAGATATTAATCCCAAGTCTATTTCTTCATGATTCAGTGATTAAACACATTTTATCAGCATTTAATTGTATTTAAAAGTAGGAATTAAGTTTGCTAATATCCTAACGGTCTACAAATTTTCAAATTGAACGTTCTGAAAACAGAAATCTTCGAAGTAAAGGACTCTTACAATTATTTTCAAGATACGTAGCCAATTGGATCCGTATGATAGCTTTGTATAAATGTCCGACCAATCGTAGACGTTAAGGGCTATTTTAGCCAAGGCTTATTTTGATTGATTTGATAGGAGCTGCCATATACTAAATCCTAAGTGATGTTTCCATATATTTCTATGTCCGAAATGATTCCTTGAATCCAGGGCTTATATTTGTGACGAATCGATATAATTTCTTCAAACTGGTAGCGGAATATTGATTTTTGAGACAACGTAAATGACATAGAAGTTTGTAATGCATCTTGTGTCGCGGCTAACTTTACAAACATCAAACGATTTGTGGATAACACAAACTGACTTTATTTCGTTTTATAAATTTTTTACCTGTAGCTCCATTTGCTATATTTTTACTTAATTAAGTATATTAAAACAAAATTTTACTTAAAAAGTTTTAATACAGAAGGCATTGATCCCTAAAATCAAATATTTCAAGGATCAACAAATAATAAAGAATTCTTTGAAGAAGAGATTAATCTTAAATATTAAATTCTTCATCAATCAAATAAGATGTTTCACCTTTTAAAATTAAACTAATTTAGCATCAAACGAGTGTAGTAGCCGTAAGACGGTAAAAATTAGCATACCTTTAAACTTTGTAATCGAGATGGCTACTCAAATATCTCTCATTCTGAGGGAGTATTTCAGTTATATTGCTCATAATATGGCGTAGTGAGACGGTATAAATAGTAGTGTGGTTTATGCGGTAAAGCATCGTATCGAGTGGTGTAAGTGTCATCCCCATACAGGACTTCTTGTTATCCACATATTATTGCTGCAGTACTGAATGTAGTGTGTCCCTTCTTTGAATGGTTGTTAATGCTCTCTCGATATAGGATTGGTTCCTGGGGTACCTACTAGTCTTAATTTTAAAAGCAAGGACAGCAAACCAAGCAACGAAACCTATGACTTGCTTCAAAAAAAGGTTTTGTAAGACTAGTTCAACTAATATATAAAGCTGAAGAGTTAGTTTGTTTGTTTGGTTGAACGCGCTAATCTCAGGAACTACTAGTCCGATTTAAAAATTTATTTCAGTGTTAGATAGGCCATTTATCGACGAAGGCTATAGGCTATATAACATCGCGCTATGAGCGATGGGAGCGGAGCAATAGCCTTAAATAACACGGGTTTACACCCGTAATCTACTAGAGGATGCCCGCGGTTACCCGCGGGCATCCTCTAGTAGATTATATATATTTAAACTTTCATGGTCTTTAGGTTTAGTTGCATGTTGTCTTTCGGGATATATACTACGTACCTTTGTTGATCTGAAAATCTGAAGAAAGTATCAAACGAACACTTCGTTGCTTATGTGCCACAGTACTAATCAACCTGTCTTGTATCGACGATGAATATAGCCGTATCCTAAGTTCCACCAAAATTTCCCAATTATGCTACATAGCTTATTCCGACGAATCAAGAATTAGACACGATCCGACGAATCAACAACAGTCATATTAAAAAAGCCTGTAAAAGAACTTCCACTAAGCTAATGCCAGAATATCTCAAAAAGTAACAGCATCTATAAAAGAATCAAATATAAGAAAATGTATTGAAAAAGTAATCACGCTTAGCTTGGCAGATAAAAAAAACATTAGATGTACGGCCCGAAGACACTTTCGGGGTCTGTAAAAATATCCATTCCTCTGAAAAGTAATGGAAGAAAGAATATATTGTGTGAATGTTTGAGTGCGATATCACCTATATATCATATGACTTTGTTGTTTGTTACGCGACCGTACCAATGTGTGTGTTTGTGTGTGTATGAATATGTATGTTTTAAGTGAGATACACACTTATTTAGTTTATGATGATACGAGTGGTTTGCAGTGACACGAAGAGCCGAAAATCGAGCGCAGTGGCATGCCATCGAATATTCCTTAGTATAATATCCTGCAGTGTGGACTACGGCAAACTGATCATAACGGTTCATGAACCTTTTACAATGATTGCAACTATTCTATACTTCTACACCGCAGAGAGCTTCACAATTATACAGCCAACGGTTTAAAACACCCAAATTCTAAACAACAATTTGTAATTTTATATTGTCTAGGATATACATATACCACGTACCTTTGTTAAGTAAAAAGTGGTAACGTGGTACCCAAACTAAGGTAAGTGAGATATATCCCGAAACATAATTTAAAATAATTTTAAATGACCACCAAGGTTTAAATAACAATTTGTGGATCACAAAAAACTCAGTCTTTAAGTAGAAAGGAAGAAAATAATGTAACCGTGTCAGAATCCTTATCACCACAGAAGCATGTTACGTTTATCATGTGTATGTGCTGGGTAATTATCTAATTAGTGGCTATTACCCTAGTTTGTATCTTAATCACTTTTATGAGTCGGCTGTTTAAGTAACTACAGAACATTTGTTAAACATAATGGAGCTTATCTGTGTGCGATTTGGAGTTATGCTTAGTGAATTATATCTAGGAAACAATGTGGTTCTCTCTGGCCACCACAGCTAAAAAAAACCGTTTATAAAAATTCTGGCATTACCGACTGATTGACAGATAGGCAGCGATAGCCTAGAGGAGATACCAACGGACTGCCACGCAGAGGGTATCGGGTTCGAATCCACGGCGCGCTCCACTGACTTTTCGGAGTTATGTGCGTATTGAATTGTTAATTATCGCTTGTCCCGTGCCTCGGAGAGCACGTTAAGCCGTCGGTCCCGGTTGTCATGAAGATCTTTGACAGCCGTTACAGGGCGTCAGTACCTTCTAAATAAACTGACACTGGTCTAAACCATGGAATATCGCTATCCCTTCGGGTTGCGGAGGTCAGACAGGCAGTCGTTCTGTGGAAAAGCCAATATTCAGCCAAATCCGGTTAGACTAGTAAGCGGACCCCAGATTGAAACTGGGATAACGCTAAGAGAATGATGATGAAAATTGTTCCCGTCGACTAGCCTATCATCACCGTGTAAATTTCGTACTAGACCCTCGGATTGGGTTCTAATTCAATCGTAACTATAAAAAAGTCGACGGTATGAATTTGAACGGAATCTGCGTGATTTTTGAAAATAAGTCTTATTGCTTTACGAATAAGGTTACAATTCAATTGAACTAAAAATCTATAATTACGTCGATGGTATAAATTCAAACTGATGATTCTAAATGTTTTCGGATATTATAACGATCAGCAATTTTTGACAAAATGGCGTTCAGTGACCTTTGACAAGTAGTGTTCAGTTAATTTTGAACTTTAATGATGTTCATTCAATACTGGCGCCCTTCTTGTTGAGCGATTTATGGGTGATATTATGTTCATTGATTTTGAAAATCTGAATGTGGTCATCGACTTTTGATGCTGACTGTACAATACTTTTAGGTATATTAGGTATATGGTTTTGATAATATAATTTTTATGTGAACTAATCAAGTTTTTATTTTTAATTTATTGAACATACTTTGCACCATCCTTTCAAATTTTACTGTACCCTTACAATGTGACGATTTACAGAACTACATATTATATCGCTACACTTATCATATATTGGTTGTTAATTACTCTTTGACGCTAGGGTTCACTGTACCTATACAAAAAAGAAACCACTTAAACACCAATGCAGATTTCGTTTTGCTACGAAATCTTTGTATGAGTGAATCTATTAATATTTTATAGTAAAGAACAGTGTTACAGATAATAGTGATCACAATATAGTTCTCTAATTTACGTATCCCATTTTAAGAAAGATTTAATCTTGGGTTCAGACTTAATTAAGCATTTAAAGCAATGCTTTATTAATAAATATGAGAACAATACTTCAAAGATTCAAATATGCCTTGATGATATTGTATTACTTGAAATGCTAACAATCAAAACATAAGTTCGTAACTTCCACCGAGGCAGTATTTGCAACGTTCTGCTAGGTATTTTTGTGAGAAAAAATAACGTAACGTAACGTATTTAATTAACTATTCTTTATTGTCGTTATTTTAGTACAAAATATATTCGCTTTGCTATAAAAGAGACTTAATTTAGTTGTAGCGTACAAGTTATTACAACATAGACAATATTGTAACTTGCCGAAAATGGCTGACTGAATAATAGTTTCAGAATGCATACAAGGAAAAGAGACCGCATTATACACGAACTGTATAGCTTGGTCTCTTTCTGTCAATGTGATTATATTGCGTCATTGCGACCCAGCGATATCATTCATTCATTCTAACAATCCAAATACGATTCAGTTTAAACAAGGTCATGGTACGTTTTAAAACAATTCATTTTAAGAACCTACACTGAATTGCACCAAAACTGAATCGCTTGTTAAAAGTAGGTAGGCCTGAAGTTGGGATCGGCTAAACAGAGACGTTGGCAAACAACTTGGGATGACGCAAAATGTAAGCGATAGCGGGTAGTATAAGGGTTGAGCTACGAGTACACCTACAGCACCGCATCGCACTTTCCTATGCACTTGAGCGAGAAAGAGAGAGGGAACGCGTCAGCATGATCGATTCCGCGGCGTGCTGACGCGTTTCCTCTCTCTTTCTCGCTCTAGTAAATGACAGTCCTAATGACAGAAAAGGAAAGAAGCATAGGAAAGTGCGATGCGGTGCTGATAGGTGTAGCTCAACCCTTAGACTTGCTTTTACACTAGTACCAGACAAATCCGTGGGAAACAGAGGGAGAGGGATACAGAGAGAGAGAGAGAATACGCAGATGAAGAAAGATAGAAAGACCATTAGGGCTCTCTGTCTAGGATTGCGCGTACACCTCTGCCTACCCTTACGGGGATACAGGCTTGAGTCTATAAATACAAAAAAAGATAAACCTGTAGCCGCGCGAAGAGTCTCAAAGATAGAGTGGGGAGGACGCTCAGAGGACCCACAACGATAAAGATACTGCCAGGCGCACAATCGCTGTCTATAAAATCATCTCTTGTAGGTTGCATGTGAACTGGAAATAATGCGGGTTTAAGATAAACATGATTTCAAAAAAGTTCAACTCGCAACAGTTCAAAACTTACGCCTAAATCCCGCAAAACATTCATCAACCGTGCCCGCCTAAGACTAATTACACAGAATGATTTACTAACTGCATTCTAAATGTGGATTTGCTCATTTTTAAAGCGTTTCAAACCGGTCTTGAACACATGCAACACAGCTGTAGGCAGAGAAATAGATCGTGTTTAATAAACTTGTTATGTATTTGGTTTAATGGATTTTAGCTCTATTATCTCATAGCATATGGTCTCTAATCGGATCAATATATGATCTTACTATATTGATACCACACTAAACTTTATGCACGACAAACATATAGACCTGCTGATAATGTATAAAAATAACAAATTTCACTATTTTGGAATGTATTAACAACATTTGTTTATAGGTAACAATGATCCCTAAGAGTCGTGAACTTAACCAACAATAGCATAGTATATTGTGCATTGTATTAAGTCTATTAACACGATAGTTTACCTTGCCAATTCGCGTTTGGTTTAAAACTATTTAGGTGAACCAAACGTGAATCGGAAGATCATGCTACCTTAAATTATTGTCTATGACAGAAAGTCTACTGGAAGAATAGCTTCGATTCTAAGTTCGAAGTAATTCATTCAAGTAAGGGCCTCTTTCGCCACCCTCGAATAAAGTGTCGAATAGGCTATTCACTGATTATACTAACAAGTAACATCATGTGTCAATTTCACGACGTCCGAGTAGCACTAATCGTACGATTAAACTTACTTGCCACTACGGCTAGCGATTAGCGTGCATACTTACGATTAAAAGTTGACCATTGGCATTTTGTGTAAGTCAGTGCATTTTTTAAATCATATTTTTTCAAAATTTATCATCGGCAATGGCTATATTTGACTTGATTGATCATCAGCTGGATGAATTACAATATTATACGCGTCTTCGAGTACCTCGAATACGTTTAATTTAAAATTTGTGTTGATTATTTTACGGACCTAGATGAAACTGATTTTCTAGCCAGATTTCGTCTATCCAAGTATGGAGTAAATCAAGTGCTTAACTTGATAAAACATATAATAATCTCTTACAAAGGTGTGTGGTATTTTGGTTATTCAAATAAAAATATAAGTACATATAAAATGTAACTGAGCTTCTAACACTGTATAATAGTCTAACTAATAAAAATGTTTATTTCAGAAATCATCAATTACAGTAGGTAACTAACTAAATAAAATCACACGCTCTCGAAACCAGACCAGACACAAAAACACCACAAATGACAATCAACAAACAACTGTCAATGACTTTTGACGATTGACTTGACGTTTTATTGAACGAATGTAACGTACGATTTGTCGCATAGTTCACATAACCAGTGAATTGTTACTCGAAGCTTGATTTTCGTTTGTGAAATT
Organism: Euclidia mi; assembly: GCA_944739405.2. Lineage (NCBI taxonomy): Eukaryota > Metazoa > Arthropoda > Insecta > Lepidoptera > Erebidae > Euclidia > Euclidia mi. The sequence goes on from OX123195.2 coordinate 63,036,470, forward strand.
GACAAAATTTACTCGTAGCTTTTACTCGCCAGTTCACGTTAATTGCGAATTAGTTAAACGACACTTTACTCGGAGATGGTGAAAGAGGCCCTAAGACACCTTAAGTTCCGAATAATATTATGAGCAAAAAATGAAAACACGGGCCACAAAAGCAACAAACTGGTTTAAAAAGTATCACAAAAAGTTGATGTAACAAAAAACAGTGAATGTTATCAAAAGGAGCAAAAACTTTGAACAAGTTATTTCTGATAAGATAAAGATTTAAGTGGTCTGAGGAACCGTTGCATATCTGGGTTTTAAATGGAGATACCACTAGCTTCTACATGCGGTTTCGCTTATGTCATCGCGATACTCTTAGGACACTTAATTGTGACATAACAGATTTTTTTAGTAATTTATCCTAAATGCTATTTGTCCTAATTATGTGTCAATGTTGTACATACATAATATGTTTTTAGATGTAATCTTTTAAATATATTAATCCCAAGTCTATTTCTTCATGGTGATTAAACATATTATATCAGCATTTTATTGTATTTAAAAGTTGGAATAAGTTTGCTAATATCCTAACAGTCTACAAACTTTCAATTCTGAAAACAGAAATCTTCGAAGTAAAAGACTCTTACAATTCTTTTCAAGATACGTAGCCATTGGATCCGTATGATAGCTTTGTATAAATGTCCGACCAAGTGTAGACGTTAAAGGCTATTTTAGCCCAGGCTTATTTTGATTGATTTGATAGGAGCTGTCATATACTACATCCTAAGTGACGTTTCCATATATTTCTATGTCCGAAATTATTCCTTGAATCCAGGGCTTATATTTGTGACGAATCGATATAATTTCTCCAAACTGGTAGTGGAATATTGATTTTTGAGACAACGTAAATGACATAGAAGTTTGTAATGAAACTTGTTTCGCGACTAACTTTACAAACATCAAACGATTTGTGGATAACACAAACTGACTATATTTCGTTTTATACATTTTTTACCTGTAGCTCCATTTGCTATATTTTTTCTTAATTAAGTATATTAAAACTACATTTTACTTAAAAAGTTTTAATACAGAAAAATCATTGATCCCTAAAATCAAATATTTCAAGGTTCAACAAATAATAAAGAATTCTTTGAAGAAGAGATTAATCTTAAATATTAAATTCTTCATCAATCAAATAAGATGTTTCACCTTTTAAAATTAAACAAATTTAGCATCAAACGAGAGTAGTAGCCCTTAGACGGTAAAAATTAACATACCTTTAAACTTTGTAATCGAGACGGCCACTCAAATATCTCCCATTCTGAGTGTATAAATAGTAGTGTGGTTTATGCGGTAAAGCATCGTATCGAGTGGTGTAAGTGTCATCCCCATACAGGACTTCTTGTTATCCACATATTATTGCTCCAGGTCTGAATACTCTGAATGTACTGTTTCCCTTGTTTGAATGGTTGTCAATGCTCTCTCTATATAGGATTGGTTCCTGGGGTACTAGTCTTAATTTTAAAAGCAAGGACAGCAAATCAAGCTACAAAACCTTATGACTTGCTTCAAAAAAAGGTTTTGTAAGACTAGTTCACTCTTATACTAATATATAAAGCTGAAGAGTTTGTTTGTTTGTTTGGTTGAACGCGCTAGTCTCAGGAACTACTAGTCCGATTTGAAAAAATCTTTCAGTGTTAGATAGCCTATTTATCGAGGAAGGCTATGGGCTATGTAACATCGCGCTATAAGCGACGGGAGCGGAGCAGTAGCCTTAAGGCGCTAAGGTCAAAAAATCGTGCAGAGGTCATCGCTAAGTGTTAGCTATAAAGTTGAATGTCGCACGGTTTTTGACATGGCATGCCATCACGAAACTGTCTGAAATCTTATTTCGGTCATAACTCAAGTAATAATCGTTTTAGAAAAAGATCGTTAGACCAATCCCTAATAAACTAGCTCTTTTTCCAGTGAGTAGCACTTTCAAGGCGAAAAGTTAAGTATTTTTTTAAATATCCTAAAAAATATTTAGAGAAAGCATGTTTTTCAAATTAAAATTCTATCGAGCGAAAATCTTCCAATCATGTATCTGTCCGGGCAGTCCCTAGATAAAGACCTGATAAATAATATATAAAATGTTCACTTTGCTGGTGTGTCTCACTGCTTCAAAATCTGTAATCAAAAAGGGCATACATTTTCGAGGCGCTACGCCTTAAATAACGCGGGTGTAACCGCGGGCATCCTCTAGTAGATTATATATATTTAAACTTTCATGGTCTTTAGGTTTAGTTGCATGTTGTCTTTCGGGATATATACTACGTACCTTTGTTGATCTGAAAATCTGAAGAAAGTATCAAACGAACACTTCGTTGCTTATGTACCACAGTACTAATCAACCTGCCTTGTATCGACCGCTGAATATAGCTATATTCTAAGTTCCACCATAATTTTCCGATTATGCTACATAGCTTATTCCGACGAATCGAGAATTAAATACGATCCGACGAATCAACAACAGTCATATTAAAAAAGCCTGTAAAAAGAACTTCCACAAAGTTAATGCCAGAATATCTCAAAAAGTAACAGCATCTACCTATAAAAGAATGCAATATAAGATAATGTATTAAAAAAGTAATCACGCTTAGCTTGGTAGATAAAAAAAACATTAGATGTACGGCCCGAAGACACTTTCGGGGTCTGTAAAAATATCCATTCCCTTGAAAAGTAATGGAAGAAAGAATATATTGTGTAAATGTTTGAGTGCGATATCACTTATATATCATATGACTTTGTTGTTTGTTACGCGACCGTACCAATGTGTGTGTTTGTGTGTGTGTATGAATATGTATGTTTTAGGTGAGATACACGCGCACTTATTTAGTTTATGATGATACGAGTGTTTGGAAGTGGCTGGACACGAAGAGCCAAAAATCGAGCGCAGTGGCATGCCATCGAATAGTCCTTAGTATAATATCCTGCAGTGGACTACGGCAAACTGATCATAATGGTTCATGAACCTTTTACAATGATTGCAACCACAGATATAGATCTACATAGATAACGCAATTGTCACGATTTGTATTGAAACCAAGCGTGACGACTTTTTAATACCTACTGTACGAACTGTACCGAAGCGATGCGCGACAATATCGCTTGTGCGATATTCATCGTCTCCTAACACACAACGTCAGATCAAACGTCCAAAGCAAACGCGGCAACGTAATGTGAATAAAGTTTACTTAACGGTAATTTACAGTTAGGTATAGTCTGGAACGACACGCAGCTTGGGATACTTAAAACAGTTTTAATATGAATTTACGCATAATATACCTAATTTTAAAATAACTTACCTGTAATAGGAAATATGTTCCTGCCTTTGGGTGCTCGAAATTTTTGGGCTATTGCAGTTAATTATCACGCAACGAGGCATTCTTTTAGTTTTTTGCGGACGTTCGGCTGCAACAACGGACGCGCGGGGACTGAAGTTAGCGGGGACCAACCTCGACGCTTGGTCGGGGTTCAGACACGCGAAGTGCATGCATTTGCGTTATTTATGTAGATCTATGTCTGTGGTCTACTTACTAGGAAATCTAATGCAACTATTCTATACTACTTCACCGCAGAGAGCTTCATAATTATACAGTCAACGGTTTATTTATTTTTATTTATTTATAGTCTCACGCCTGTATCCGCGAAGTGGTAGGCAGAGGTGTAATATTACACCTTACACTTTTTTCACCTTACCTCACCTTACATTTTTTTAGGTCCCACGTAATAGGGGGTGAGCCTATTGCCGTACCGGGCACATTACCAGACGATGTGCTGCTACTGAGAATTTCCTAACGGAAAATTTCAATAATACTTTGCACGACCCGGGAATCGAACCCGAGACCTCCCAATCCCACGCGCACATTTATGCCGCGAGACCAACGAGGCAGACCAACGGTTTTGAACACCCAAATTCGAAACAACTATTTGTGATTTTATATTGTCTAGGATATACATATACCACGTACCTTTGTTAAGTACCAAACTAAGGTAAGTGAGATATATCACGGAACATAATTTAAAATAATTTTAAATGACCACCAAGGTTTAAATAACAATTTGTGGATCATAAAAAGTCACAGTCTTCATACAAAATGAAAAAAAAATGTAACCGTGTCAGAATCCTTATCTTCAGCACAGAAGCATGTAACGTTTATCATGTGTATGTGCTGGGTAATTATCTAATTAGTGGCTATTACCCCAGTTTGTATCTTAATCACTTTTATGAGTTGGTTCTCTAAGTAACTACAGAACATTTGTTAAACATAATGGAGCTTATCTGCTTGCGATTTGGAGTTGGGCGTAGTTTATTATATCTAGGAAACTATGCTGCCAAACTAGTTCTCTGCAGTCTTCATGATTGAGCTGCCACTTTCTATTTTATACTTTAAGGCATTTTCACTCGAGTTATTTTGGGTATATCGACGGCTGCGGGTCAAATTACAGCTTATATGTAGCCCTACTAACTCCTCTATCTTCCAGTGGAAGTTGAAAACAAAAACGTCGTCGAACCTGTTCAGCCATTCCAGAGATTACCCCTATCAATCAGAAAGACAGCTAGAAGAACAAATAATTTAAAAAGGGATGTTTCTGACTTGCTATTGTTTATGTAACTGTGTGCTGCTTCTGTTCATAAATCATAGTTGGACGATAGAAAATAATAAATTCAAATGTATCCGGGTACTGGCACTGCGGTCTTATCTGATTGCGGAGTGAGTCGTCAACCTCTAGAATTCAAATATACAATGTGTTGATCTAAATTTGCAAAATATTTTAATAATACAACATAGACAGTATACTTATTAACCTAAAATTATTTCAAACAGTGTGCGATGATATAAGACCCTATTTTCATTCAATGTTCATCATCATCAGCCTTTAATAGTCCACTGCTGGACCAGGCCTCTCCTTTGAAAGGAGGAAATGGCCTACTATACCACGCTGGCCAAACGGGTTGGTATAGGATTTGTATCAAGTTTTCCTTCTCTCTCTCTCTTACAGTGCTGTTCTCTGAATACTATGCTCCCTCTGTCGGCTCTTACGACACCCATGGGATGATATGGGGTGGTGACAATTCGTATTCTTAATCCGTCACCACACGGACATTCAATGTTACTTAGATAGTAAATCAGAATAAACTGTTGAATCGTGCAAAATAAGACAATATCGCGCAGTCTCTGTAGGAACACTGTACGTGTGTTTGTGTGTATTAGGCACCTGCAATGGCGATCAGCTGAGCGGCGACGGAGGTGTATTTAATACAGTATCACTAGTATCAGTATCAGTCAACCCGTGACCACGGCTGGTGTAACGTTGGGGCAAATACCACTCATTTGCCCCAACGCTTACGCCATTATTTTTTAAATTAAACGATACAGCCCAGTTAAGGCGAGGACATATGTGAATTGGGCGTCATTAGGGGTAAATTAAAACCGTTTTTCTCCGTAATTGTTATAGAAAAAAAAAGCCAGTTTAAGTATAATATCCAGTGATACATAGATATGATTAGGTTATAATGAAATTTTTAAGCATTTTGTGGTGGAAAATAAAAATAAATTTTTTGCAAATAACTTTAATTATTATTTTCTAAGGATTTTTTTACGTCACCGATACTCGCAAATCGCGCGTGGACAACTAACCAGTAGTACGAGCAAGGTCAACGGCGTATATCCACCTCTTAAATGAACATCAGTGATGACTGCACGGCTGGCGTAGTGGTTTATGCGGTCGCCTCGCCGCTTGGGGCTGCGTTGAGTGTTGTGGGTTCGATCCCCACACGAGACAACACTTTGTGTTATTCATAATTTGTTGTTTCGAGTCTCGCTGTTCATTGTGTCCGTTAGTTGTAAGTTTGTAAAGTCCCCCGCGACATAGGATTTAGTCCTAGTGCGGGAGTTGTCTTTTTAAAAAAAAAAACAAAAAATAGAGTAAATGTGTATAATACACCCGTATTGTATAATATGTATTTAGTATTTACTAATGTTTATTTACGTATTATCACGGCGTATTAAACATACGTTTTAGTTCAACAAGCCCTTTAAATGTTTACATCTTGATATAACTATAGATAGATACTTGTATCAAATGCATTTCGTGCCGGTCTAAGTTGTATAACATCTTGTAAGATGTTCGAGAGAATTTAAGCTGTTTATGTACTAGTTGCTACAGCACGTTATGCCATTGGTTCTATAAATTATTCCTAGAACATTAGTTTACAAGACTGCCTCCGTGGTCCAGTGGATAGAGTATGCGATTGCTGTTCGGAGGTCCCAGGTTCGATTCCTGGGTCGGGCAAAATTGTTACTGGGTTTTTCCGAATTCTCAGTAGCAGCTCGGAGTCTGGTGGTGTGCCGGATAATGGCAAAATGCTCGTCCCCTATTACGTGGGACCTAAAGATTCATAGCGAAATGTGGGTGTAATATTACACCTCTGCCTACCCCTTCGGGGATACAGGAGTGATTCTATAAAAAAAAATATAAGTAGGTATATAATTATAAATAAATAGTTTCTGCCGTGTGGTTGACGGCATAGAATACAAGTGTCATCACCCCCTATCTTCCCGTGGGTGTCGTAAGAGGCGACTAAGGGATAACACGATGCAAATACCATCTTTGCGTAGAGACGGAAAACTCGACATCAAACCCTATACGACTGCCTCGTTGGTCTCGCGGCATAAATGTGCGCGTGGGATCGGGAGGTCCCGGGTTCGATTCCTGGGTCGGGCAGTGTTATCGCTCTCGAAACCAGACCAGACACAAAAACACCACAAATGACAATCAACAAACAACTGTCAATGACTTTTGACGATTGACTTGACGTTTTATTGAACGAATGTAACGTACGATTTGTCGCATAGTTCACATAACCAGTGAATTGTTACTCGAAGCTTGATTTTCGTTTGTGAAATTGACAAAATTTACTCGTAGCTTTTACTCGCCAGTTCACGTTAATTGCGAATTAGTTAAACGACACTTTACTCGGAGATGGTGAAAGAGGCCCTAAGACACCTTAAGTTCCGAATAATATTATGAGCAAAAAATGAAAACACGGGCCACAAAAGCAACAAACTGGTTTAAAAAGTATCACAAAAAGTTGATGTAACAAAAAACAGTGAATGTTATCAAAAGGAGCAAAAACTTTGAACAAGTTATTTCTGATAAGATAAAGATTTAAGTGGTCTGAGGAACCGTTGCATATCTGGGTTTTAAATGGAGATACCACTAGCTTCTACATGCGGTTTCGCTTATGTCATCGCGATACTCTTAGGACACTTAATTGTGACATAACAGATTTTTTTAGTAATTTATCCTAAATGCTATTTGTCCTAATTATGTGTCAATGTTGTACATACATAATATGTTTTTAGATGTAATCTTTTAAATATATTAATCCCAAGTCTATTTCTTCATGGTGATTAAACATATTATATCAGCATTTTATTGTATTTAAAAGTTGGAATAAGTTTGCTAATATCCTAACAGTCTACAAACTTTCAATTCTGAAAACAGAAATCTTCGAAGTAAAAGACTCTTACAATTCTTTTCAAGATACGTAGCCATTGGATCCGTATGATAGCTTTGTATAAATGTCCGACCAAGTGTAGACGTTAAAGGCTATTTTAGCCCAGGCTTATTTTGATTGATTTGATAGGAGCTGTCATATACTACATCCTAAGTGACGTTTCCATATATTTCTATGTCCGAAATTATTCCTTGAATCCAGGGCTTATATTTGTGACGAATCGATATAATTTCTCCAAACTGGTAGTGGAATATTGATTTTTGAGACAACGTAAATGACATAGAAGTTTGTAATGAAACTTGTTTCGCGACTAACTTTACAAACATCAAACGATTTGTGGATAACACAAACTGACTATATTTCGTTTTATACATTTTTTACCTGTAGCTCCATTTGCTATATTTTTTCTTAATTAAGTATATTAAAACTACATTTTACTTAAAAAGTTTTAATACAGAAAAATCATTGATCCCTAAAATCAAATATTTCAAGGTTCAACAAATAATAAAGAATTCTTTGAAGAAGAGATTAATCTTAAATATTAAATTCTTCATCAATCAAATAAGATGTTTCACCTTTTAAAATTAAACAAATTTAGCATCAAACGAGAGTAGTAGCCCTTAGACGGTAAAAATTAACATACCTTTAAACTTTGTAATCGAGACGGCCACTCAAATATCTCCCATTCTGAGTGTATAAATAGTAGTGTGGTTTATGCGGTAAAGCATCGTATCGAGTGGTGTAAGTGTCATCCCCATACAGGACTTCTTGTTATCCACATATTATTGCTCCAGGTCTGAATACTCTGAATGTACTGTTTCCCTTGTTTGAATGGTTGTCAATGCTCTCTCTATATAGGATTGGTTCCTGGGGTACTAGTCTTAATTTTAAAAGCAAGGACAGCAAATCAAGCTACAAAACCTTATGACTTGCTTCAAAAAAAGGTTTTGTAAGACTAGTTCACTCTTATACTAATATATAAAGCTGAAGAGTTTGTTTGTTTGTTTGGTTGAACGCGCTAGTCTCAGGAACTACTAGTCCGATTTGAAAAAATCTTTCAGTGTTAGATAGCCTATTTATCGAGGAAGGCTATGGGCTATGTAACATCGCGCTATGAGCGACGGGAGCGGAGCAGTAGCCTTAAGGCGCTAAGGTCAAAAAATCGTGCAGAGGTCATCGCTAAGTGTTAGCTATAAAGTTGAATGTCGCACGGTTTTTGACATGGCATGCCATCACGAAACTGTCTGAAATCTTATTTCGGTCATAACTCAAGTAATAATCGTTTTAGAAAAAGATCGTTAGACCAATCCCTAATAAACTAGCTCTTTTTCCAGTGAGTAGCACTTTCAAGGCGAAAAGTTAAGTATTTTTTTAAATATCCTAAAAAATATTTAGAGAAAGCATGTTTTTCAAATTAAAATTCTATCGAGCGAAAATCTTCCAATCATGTATCTGTCCGGGCAGTCCCTAGATAAAGACCTGATAAATAATATATAAAATGTTCACTTTGCTGGTGTGTCTCACTGCTTCAAAATCTGTAATCAAAAAGGGCATACATTTTCGAGGCGCTACGCCTTAAATAACGCGGGTGTAACCGCGGGCATCCTCTAGTAGATTATATATATTTAAACTTTCATGGTCTTTAGGTTTAGTTGCATGTTGTCTTTCGGGATATATACTACGTACCTTTGTTGATCTGAAAATCTGAAGAAAGTATCAAACGAACACTTCGTTGCTTATGTACCACAGTACTAATCAACCTGCCTTGTATCGACCGCTGAATATAGCTATATTCTAAGTTCCACCATAATTTTCCGATTATGCTACATAGCTTATTCCGACGAATCGAGAATTAAATACGATCCGACGAATCAACAACAGTCATATTAAAAAAGCCTGTAAAAAGAACTTCCACAAAGTTAATGCCAGAATATCTCAAAAAGTAACAGCATCTACCTATAAAAGAATGCAATATAAGATAATGTATTAAAAAAGTAATCACGCTTAGCTTGGTAGATAAAAAAAACATTAGATGTACGGCCCGAAGACACTTTCGGGGTCTGTAAAAATATCCATTCCCTTGAAAAGTAATGGAAGAAAGAATATATTGTGTAAATGTTTGAGTGCGATATCACTTATATATCATATGACTTTGTTGTTTGTTACGCGACCGTACCAATGTGTGTGTTTGTGTGTGTGTATGAATATGTATGTTTTAGGTGAGATACACGCGCACTTATTTAGTTTATGATGATACGAGTGTTTGGAAGTGGCTGGACACGAAGAGCCAAAAATCGAGCGCAGTGGCATGCCATCGAATAGTCCTTAGTATAATATCCTGCAGTGGACTACGGCAAACTGATCATAATGGTTCATGAACCTTTTACAATGATTGCAACCACAGATATAGATCTACATAGATAACGCAATTGTCACGATTTGTATTGAAACCAAGCGTGCCGACTTTTTAATACCTACTGTACGAACTGTACCGAAGCGATGCGCGACAATATCGCTTGTGCGATATTCATCGTCTCCTAACACACAACGTCAGATCAAACGTCCAAAGCAAACGCGGCAACGTAATGTGAATAAAGTTTACTTAACGGTAATTTACAGTTAGGTATAGTCTGGAACGACACGCAGCTTGGGATACTTAAAACAGTTTTAATATGAATTTACGCATAATATACCTAATTTTAAAATAACTTACCTGTAATAGGAAATATGTTCCTGCCTTTGGGTGCTCGAAATTTTTGGGCTATTGCAGTTAATTATCACGCAACGAGGCATTCTTTTAGTTTTTTGCGGACGTTCGGCTGCAACAACGGACGCGCGGGGACTGAAGTTAGCGGGGACCAACCTCGACGCTTGGTCGGGGTTCAGACACGCGAAGTGCATGCATTTGCGTTATTTATGTAGATCTATGTCTGTGGTCTACTTACTAGGAAATCTAATGCAACTATTCTATACTACTTCACCGCAGAGAGCTTCATAATTATACAGTCAACGGTTTATTTATTTTTATTTATTTATAGTCTCACGCCTGTATCCGCGAAGTGGTAGGCAGAGGTGTAATATTACACCTTACACTTTTTTCACCTTACCTCACCTTACATTTTTTTAGGTCCCACGTAATAGGGGGTGAGCCTATTGCCGTACCGGGCACATTACCAGACGATGTGCTGCTACTGAGAATTTCCTAACGGAAAATTTCAATAATACTTTGCACGACCCGGGAATCGAACCCGAGACCTCCCAATCCCACGCGCACATTTATGCCGCGAGACCAACGAGGCAGACCAACGGTTTTGAACACCCAAATTCGAAACAACTATTTGTGATTTTATATTGTCTAGGATATACATATACCACGTACCTTTGTTAAGTACCAAACTAAGGTAAGTGAGATATATCACGGAACATAATTTAAAATAATTTTAAATGACCACCAAGGTTTAAATAACAATTTGTGGATCATAAAAAGTCACAGTCTTCATACAAAATGAAAAAAAAATGTAACCGTGTCAGAATCCTTATCTTCAGCACAGAAGCATGTAACGTTTATCATGTGTATGTGCTGGGTAATTATCTAATTAGTGGCTATTACCCCAGTTTGTATCTTAATCACTTTTATGAGTTGGTTCTCTAAGTAACTACAGAACATTTGTTAAACATAATGGAGCTTATCTGCTTGCGATTTGGAGTTGGGCGTAGTTTATTATATCTAGGAAACTATGCTGCCAAACTAGTTCTCTGCAGTCTTCATGATTGAGCTGCCACTTTCTATTTTATACTTTAAGGCATTTTCACTCGAGTTATTTTGGGTATATCGACGGCTGCGGGTCAAATTACAGCTTATATGTAGCCCTACTAACTCCTCTATCTTCCAGTGGAAGTTGAAAACAAAAACGTCGTCGAACCTGTTCAGCCATTCCAGAGATTACCCCTATCAATCAGAAAGACAGCTAGAAGAACAAATAATTTAAAAAGGGATGTTTCTGACTTGCTATTGTTTATGTAACTGTGTGCTGCTTCTGTTCATAAATCATAGTTGGACGATAGAAAATAATAAATTCAAATGTATCCGGGTACTGGCACTGCGGTCTTATCTGATTGCGGAGTGAGTCGTCAACCTCTAGAATTCAAATATACAATGTGTTGATCTGCATTTGCAAAATATTTTAATAATACAACATAGACAGTATACTTATTAACCTAAAATTATTTCAAACAGTGTGCGATGATATAAGACCCTATTTTCATTCAATGTTACTTAGATAGTAGATCAGAATAAACTGTTGAATCGTGCAAAATAAGACAGTATCGCGCAGTCTCTGTAGGAACACTGTACGTGTGCTTGTGTGTGTTAGCACCTGCAATGGCGATCAGCTGAGCGGCGACGGAGGTGTATATCATACAGTATCACTAGTATCAGTATCAGTCAACCCGTGACCACGGCTGGTGTAACCCACGCTGAAACGTTGGGGCAAATACCACTCATTTGCCCCAACGTTTACGCCATTATTTTTTTTAATTAAACGATACAGGGCAGTTAAATGAACATCAGTGATGACTGCACGGCTGGCGTAGTGGTTTAAGCGGTCGCCTCGCCGCTTGACGCTGCATTGAGTGTTGTGGGTTCGATCCCCACACGAGACAACACTTTGTGTTATTCATAATTTGTTGTTTCGAGTCTAGCTGTTCATTGTGTCCGTTAGTTGTAAGTTTGTAAAGTCCCTCGCGACACAGGATTTAGACCTAGTAAGGGAGTTGTCTTTTAAAGAAATAACAAAAAAAGAGTAAATGTGTATAATACCGTATTGTTTAATATGTATTTACTAATCGGGAGGTCCCGGGTTCGATTCCTGGGTCGGGCAGTGTTATTGGGTTTTTCTGTCACGAAATTTTCAGTAGCAGCACGGAGTCTGGAAGTGTGCCCGGTACGGCAATAGGCTCGCCCCTTATTACGTGGGACTAAAGTATATCTGGCAAAAAGTGGGTGTAGAAATACACCTCTGCCTACCTCCTCGGGGTTATAGGCGTGAGACTATGTATGTATGTATGGATTTACTAATGTTTATTTACGTATTATCACCGCATATTATCTAAACATACGCTTTAGTTCAACAAGCCCTTTAAATGTTTACATCTTGATATAACTATAGATAGATACTTGTATTAAATGCATTTCGTGCCGGTCTAAGTTGTATAACATCTTGTAAGATGTTCAAGACAATTTAAGCTGTTTATGTACTAGTTGCTACAGCACGTTATGCCATTGGTTCTATAAATTATTCCCAGAACATTTTAGAACACTAGTTTACAAGACTGCCTCCGTGGTCCAGTGGATAGCGTATGCGACTGCTGATCGCAGGTCCCAGGTTAGATTCCCGGGTCGGGCAAAATTGTTACTGGGTTTTCCCGAATTCACAGTAGCAGCTCGGAGTCTGGTGATGTGCCCGATAACGGCATTAGGCTCGCCCCCTATTACGTGAGACCTAAAGATTCATGGCGAAATGTGGATGTAATATTACACCTCTGCCTACCCCTTCGGGGATACAGGAGTGATTCTATAAAAAAAATATGTAAGTAGGTATATAATTATAAATAATAGTTTCTTAGGAAAACTCACACATGGTCATCTGATCCCAAACTAAGCAGTAACTTCTATGGCAAGCAGGAAACTGACAACCACACTTATAAGTTACTCGGCTTCACCCGTGCCTAACCCCGCGTGAATTATACACCAACAAACACTACGTATTGTTGTAAGCCATGCAAAGAATCATCATCGCCCTAGCGTTATTCCGGTTGCATCCAAGACGTACACGCCTTGGAGCCCGAGGTCCGCTTACTGGTCTAACCAGATATGACAGAATACCAACTCTTCCACAGAGCGACTGCCGTCTGATCTCCGCAACCCAAAGGGATAGGATATTACATTGTTTAGGCCAGTATCAGTTTATTTGAGGGTACTGACTTCCCGTAACGATTGTCAAAGATCTTCATGACAGCCGGGAGCGACGATTGAACGTGCTCGCCGAGGCACGGGGCACGCGATACTTAACAATTAAAAAAAAAAACATGCAAAGAATACCATACCATAAAACTACCGAAAGTATAAACCTTCGGTAGTTTTTGAGATTATCGCGGTTATACAGCCGGGACGTGGAAGGGCTTTTCAGTTTATATTATGAATAGAAGTTTAGACTAATTAAATTACACGAAAACACGTAACAAATAACTAAGCACATCACAAAAAGATCTTTCCTAGTTGTGAATTGAGCCCTTAGCAGCCAGCGCCATAAACCATACATACATATACTCACGCCTTTTTCCCGTCGGGGTAGGCAGAGACAACAGAACGCCACTTGCTTCTATCCTTACAAACCTCACGCGCTTCCTCTACACTCATTACTCTTTTCATACATACTCGCCGGTTTCGGGTACTTCGGACCTTGCCGTTTTTTAGGACGTCCCCAATTTGATCGAGGATTGTCCGACAAGGTCTGCCGCGACCGACTTGCCCACTCACATTTGCCTTATAAATCTGATAAACCATAAACCATCAGAACAAAACTTATAACGACCTCAATCTTAAAAGCTATGCGCTGAATATCGTAATCGCAAAATAAACCCGATTTAAACGCTCAGTCTTTGAATACACACAGAAAAATTTTATTAAATTAATTTTCAAAATATTTGAAAGCATTCCTTTACGTAAGATATTAAGGTATTTTATGAGATACAACGAACTTCGCCCCGGAAAAAGGAGCTGATGTGAATCAGCAATAAGACGGCGGATTTAGACGATACCTACTTAACATTTTTAGATTTTCTGTATTTGTTTTAATTTCGCCCCATTTTTATTAAACTTATACCTATATGTAACACAACATTATGAATTATTCATAAATTATTATTTTATGCCCAAGTATATTTTATAAATAGGAATAAAGCCTCTGTAACAAATAACTTTTAATAAAATTCTATCAACGGACTCATACTTAGGTAAGTAACTTCAGAATCAAATTAGATATTTATTTGTGAAAAAAGCAGCGAAAGCTAAGTGGAGAGACCGACAGAATGCTACGCAGAGGGTCTCGGGTTCGAATCCACGGCACGCTCCAATGACATTTCGGAGTAAAGTGCGTATTAAATTGTTAATTATCGCTTGCTAATCGGCGAAGGAAAACATCGTGAAGAAACCTGCATGTCGGCGAGTTCTCTATAATGTTCTCGAAATACATGTGAAGTCAACCCTCCCTTGGCCAGCGTGGTGGACTATGGCTTAACCTTTCTCATAGTGAGAAGAGGCCCTTGCCCAGCAGTGGGACAGTATAAAGGGCTGATGATGATGATGATTTGTGAATCTGACCAAAGGTTGTCTCATGTGGGAACCGAGGCTTTTTAATATTCGTCAAGTCTCTGATGTTTTAGGATTTATTCCTAGAGCGTGTGTATTGTTGTTTCAAATAAAATAAAGATATTTTCTTAAACTAGAAAGATTCAAGTTAAAATCTTACCTTATAATATTTCGTGTATCGCAGCTTCACTAAAGCTGCTCACGTCTGCAACAAACATGGAATCCATCTTTAAACATGTTCGTTACTTTAATATATTATACAAACGTTTTCAAATAAAGGTATGGTTATAAATTGTATAGGCTATAGAAGAGTCGATAAGATCTTTATTGGTAAGTTACCTTGACTACTAAGGTAGTGGGTTTGATTTCCATCCAGTACAAAAAATAGAATAATAATGACAATTTCCTAACAGGGTAGGTAGAGTAATTTGAAAAGGGCAATAGAATACAATGCAAAGAGCAAAATGAAAGACTAAACTGGCCATCATTTTCCTGTAATAATTTAATGATATTACTCGCAATGGTTAAATGCACTATGATTTAACATATTACAAAAATACTTTATTATCACTAATTTTCCACTAGTATTGGACGCCCTTGGACCTAGCGATTACTGTCATTGTAAGTATAAGTGACATATCATTACGCTATTTAGGTTACAAACATTACATTTATCAGAGTTGAAGGTGATTGCCCCAGTTCGTACTAACGAGTTAGCGTGCTTTTAATACTTTCAAATGTTATTTGGTATTATCACAGATACCTAGTACAATAAATAAGTACTTATAATTTATATCTGTTTCGAGTTTGCAACTTCTCAAGTAGTGGAAATATAAACGATATTTTTACAGTGTTATTTGTTATTAAGAACAACTCCTCGTTGGTGACTGCCTCGTTGGTCTCGCGGCATTAAATGTGCGCGTGGGATTGGGACACAGAAATAAATAGTAATAGAATGGTGAATGTCACGTCATCGCATACATTTCGCGCGTGCCACATTTTAGCAAGCCCCGCCCACAGTGACGTATAGATAGTGAGGGGACACTAAGGAATTATTATCGATGTGTTGAGAGCTGTGGAAAATGAAATTATGTTATTGTTTATATAAAATGTTTTAATATGAATAGTTTGGTTAAAGTATACTGATATGAAAATAAAACGTGTTTATTTAGTTAAAAATCTGTATTGAAATCTTACAAAACTTTTGACTATATTATAGAATATCTATACTAATATAATAAAGCGGAAGAGTTTGTTTGTTTGTTTGAACGCGCTAATCTCAGGAACTACCGGTCGAATCTGAAAAATTCTTTTTGTATACGTTAGCCTAGTTATTCCGAAAGGTTATAGGCTATAATATAACATAACGCTTCGATCCTTTGTGGCCGGGCAAAAGGCTAAAAAGGCTAAAAGATAATGTCGGCTAATCTCAGGAACTAGCAGTCGGATTTTAAAAATTTTTATTTCCTTTGATAGCCCAATTATTCCGAAAGGCTATAGGCTATATAAAATTACGCCACAACTTTTAGGGGCCAGACAAAAATAATAAATTGGTCAAACGAGAAGGGGGAGGGTTGGGTCAAAGGCAAAAAAAGGCTTAACGAATAAGATACAATCTATATGGGTATCGTTTTCGAGATTTTCGGGACGCTGATTAAATAATATGAAATCTATTTAGTGATCCAAGATGGCGGACGGGATATCAAAGATGGCGGATGAGAAAATTTTAAAAATCAATATGGGTATCGCCTTCGATATTTTAAGGGGTGGGGAATCGAAATACAACACCTATTTCGTGATCAAAGATGGCGGATGGGAAATCAAAGATGGCGGATGGGAAAATTAAAAAAAATAATATTGGTATCGTCTGCGATGTTAAAAGGGATGGAGAATTCAAACACAACATCTATTTCGTGATCAAAGATGGTGGATGGGTTTTTTTTAAAAAATCAATATGGGTATCGTCTCCGATGTTTAAAAGGATGGGGAATCCAACAACACCATCTATTTCGTGATCAAAGATGTCCCGTCCGCCATCTTGGGTTCCCAAATTGATGTCATTTTCGTGATCAGAAAGCATGAAAACCCCAAAAATTATACCCAGATTAATTTTATTAAAAATGTCCCGTCCGCCATCTTGGATTCCCAAATAGATGTCATTTTCGTGACCAAAATCCATAAAAACCCCGAAAATGATACCCATATTAATTTTATTAAAAATGTCCCGTCCGCCATCTTGGATTCCCAAATAGATTCATTTTCGTGACCAGAATCCATAAAAACCCTGAAAATGATAACCATATTAATTTTATTAAAAATGTCCCGTCCGCCATCTTGGATTCCCAAATAGATGTCATTTTCGTAACCAGAATCCATAAAAACCCCGAAAATGATACCCATATTAATTTTATTAAAAATGTCCCGTCCGCCATCTTGGATTCCCAAATAGATGTCATTTTCGTGACCAGAAAGCATGAACATGATGCTTGCTTTCTATAAGAGAGAGAGAGAGAGACAGACAGAGAAACATGCGCACGCCGCACGGCTTACAATAGCTTACTATATCAAAAAGTGTCGTTTCGCAACGCGTGATAAGGAACTTCGTTCCAATATTAACAAACGTATTAATATCGACATAATAATTAATTCGAAATTCATTTTATTTATCGATAAATTTAAAACGTAACCATAAACCGAACGTCAATCCCTAGCGCGCTCTGACCAATCACAGCTATTTATTTGACCCGTGGCCCCTGATGTGTTATTGTTTTTGGCATCTTGTGAATATCGCGTACATTGCGTGTTTATTTAATAAATATGTCAACAAGTATCGTATAATTCAAGCAATGGAAATTTAACATAACGAAGAAATGAACGATGATGTTCTTATTAGACAAACATGGTAAAAGTAGCCCACTTGGTTTGAATCTCAATAATCTTAAGTTTTACTCAATTTTAATACTTACTGGTGATATGAAATGCCTCCCTTTTCCATATTTTTTGCATCACTTTTATTTTTACAATTAGAAACTGCACAATATGGCATATTCGTAACGAATTTAATGTTTTTTTATATCCTGAGCACGCGAACAGGAGACGCGATGCGTAATGCGAATGCGTTCGAAAACACATGCACTATAGTGCAATAGTTTGGCACGCGCGCCACGCCCGTGTCACCATTCTATTACTATATTTCTGTGGATTGGGAGGTCTCGGGTTCGATTCCCGGGTCGGGCAAAGTGTTATTGGGTTTTTCCGTTAGGAAGTTCTCAGTAGCAGCACGGAGTCTGGTAATGTGCCCGGTACGCCAATAGGCTCGCCCCCTCTTACGTTGTCCCCCTCTCGGCGAAATGTGGGTGTAATATTACACCTCTGCCTACCCCTTCGGGGATAAAGGCGTGAGTCTATAATAAGAAAAAAAATTAAGAACAAATTTTGTTTGAGACATTGCTGATATCGACAAAACGCAGTTGTACTGTCGGACGAAACTTAACTTTAACCTCGATTAAATGTTTCATCAACTTATTAGTCAAGATAATTAAACCCTAAAGTTTAGAGATCTCTTTCTATTTTTATACGTCTCCCGCACTAGAAATGAATACTGTAGCACTAGAATACATTTGAAAAAAAACAAACACCAAAACTGGAAACAACAATCTGTGTATCACATGTGTGAGGATCGAACCCAGAACACTCGGCGCATTGTTAAACAACGAGGCAGTCACTTAAGCCACGAAGGCACCTGACCCTTGAATTACTCAAAGTATTGTCAAAACCAATCAATCGTTTTTTTTTATGCCACTAGGGAGCATACGGCCCACCTGATGGTAAGTGGGTACCGTAGCCCATGGACGCTTGCAACACCAAGGGTATTACTAGCGCGCTACCAACCCTCAAGAAGGATAGACGAAAGATGAGGAAAGAGGGATGGGATTGGGAACAGGGATTGGGCCTCCGGCACTCTCACTCACCGAACGAAACGCAACAGTAGGATACTGTTACTTGACGTCGGTCTTCTGTGAGATGGTGGTGCTTCCCCGGTCGAGCCGGCCCATTCATGCTGAAATCAGCAAGCTCTACTACCTTGTAAAATCGAATCGAATTGTCAAGTCATTATGCATGTAACACAGAGAACATAATCATCATCATTATCATCCTAACGCCATCCAGGTTGAGATCCAAGGTCTTCGCTTTGGAGCCCGAGGTCCATTTCTATACTGTACCTCCTACACTTTCTACGGCCAGTCTTCGGCATCCTTAGTGGTAAGATTATTAGCACGCATATCATCTACATCTAGTAAGTATAACAGCAATAATATCAATATGCAAACATCAGCACTTAGTCTCAATAACGTCCAGAATTATTTACCTATACCTAATCTACAGATTTACCTACGATATTATTCTATTAGCTTGTTACATGATCTGATGATATTTGTATAAATTGTCACCTAACTAAGGGCCTGTGCAAACCACGTTTTTTAAACGCGCCGTCGACGCGCGTTTGTAGTGATACAGACGCGATACGCACGCAAGTCAGACGCAGCCTGTAGACCTTTGTAGGATAAAAGCACGCCGTCGACACGCGTTTCTAAAACGCGCGTCGACGGCGCGTTTAAAAAACGAGGTTTGCACAGGCCCTAAGACTTACTGTCAAATTATGACGCACGGTCATGTCTCAGACGTAGATATTATATTGATTTATTTTGTATAATTGAATGTGATATATTTGAGAAATTATCAATTTTGGGAAAGAACTTTCAAACTACGCAATCAGTTGCAGTGAATTTCTATACTCAGATTAATATTTTTATGGTATTTTATTACCAGTAGTTCTGTGCATGGAACTAGTAGTAGTAGATTACAGAACTAGTGCACAGTCGATTTCATCAAAAACCGTTCAGTATTTTATGATTAAACATCAAAACATCCTCACAAACTTCCACATTTTATAATAATAGAAAAACGAATTACACTCGTCTAGCAAGAAAGATCCATTTCATTTTACATACAGTCATGCTAAACACAAGCTTACTATACGAAAAATAAACAAATCAACCATTTGAATACAAACAATATTAAATCGTTCAGCCGTAAGTCAGACCGCTATTTATCAGCGTTTAGTATCTTTGACAGTGGGCAATTAGTGAGCTATCAATAGTGGGGTATGCACCGTGGGAATAGACAGCTGGGAGACCGAACAATGGATGTGGGCCATTCACGAGTATATACACCATGTTGTAGCTTTTAGTCAGGACAGGGACTATGATTTAAGACATTCAGGCCCAGTTTAATTACCTCTGATTTGGCCTTTATCTTACAGAGACATTCAATATTGGAATGAAATTTGCATGAGTTATCTGACAAAATAATTTAATATGGATAAGTCCCTATTAAATTAATTTTTGGTTAGTCAAATAGGTAATTAGTATGTTAGTAAAGGTCTATCCACACGACACGATTTTACTTCCAACTTGACTAAATCACTTGATGAAATCGTGACGTGTAGACGCCAGTCGTCCAACTCAAGTTTATCGGGTGGGCGGTATCAACAGATTTTAACCAATCGGGTGGACGAAATGAAAATCAGAAAGAAAGAAAAACTATTTATTTGTCACAGACACTGGAAAGGTATAACATAATATATAAAATAAGACATCACAAGGCATAACAGTAATCTGTGACAGATAGGTGCACACTCAGCTATATTGTTGCATTGTGGTAGTGTCCACAATGCAACAATATAGCTGATCAGTGATTTGATTGTGTCGTGTAGACGGGCAAAGCCAATTCGATTGAAAATTTGATCAGTGGTAAAATTGTGCCGTGTGGATGGGCTTGTTACACCATAACAACGTACAATTATTTCGTCACTGTTATGCTATTTAGGAGAAGTAAATTAGTGTCCATGACGCTTTCGCGAATTCGCAATTAACTCGACCGCGGTACCAGTTTCCGGATCAATTTAATTGTAATCTTTTCCTGCCGCCTAAATAGGACTACCAGTAAATTAATCATTAAATGTATTGTGCCAACAATATTCCAATCAAGCGAAAAAATATTTCTTTAAATCGAAACCTCGACCACCGTCTTAGCTATGAGAGTCACTAACCACTAACACTAGACCAATACTCAGAGGAGTTGAAGGGGGAGAACTGTCGGTACAGGGCGTCAGTACCTTCTAAATAAACTGACACTAGTCTAAACCATGGAATATCGCTATCCCTTCGGGTTGCGGAGGTCAGACAGGCAGTCGCTCCGTGGAAAAGCTAATATTCAGCCAAATCCGGTTAGACTAGAAAGCGGACCCCAGATTGAAACTGGGATAACGCTAAGAGGAGGACTGTTGCGTTTTGTTCTGTGACTAAGAGTTCTGGAGACCCGCTCATTTTTGCCGTCTCTCTCATCCCGCTCCTCATCCATACCTTTCCATTTCTTTTTCTATCCCAAAGGACGGCTAGGCACTTGTAAAACCTATGGTGTTGCTTGTGCAGCTGCAATCACTTACCATCAGGCGATCCGTCTGCCCGTTTGCCGCCAGTTAGATAAAAACGCCCAGTCAAACTTTATCCTTAAATTTCAAAATCCAACGTATACACACTTGAGCTATTCATAGTTCTATATAATTAATGCGAGTTCAGGTCTGGATATAATTATATGCATTGAGCGTTATGGCTTTCATTAGCCGATTAGCCGGTTTGGAGTGATTACTAAACTTTTGATTGTACGATACGGATTTTAGTTTTAGATTGTGTATACCTATTGAAAAACGAAATTTGGTATTATAGTTGGTAAATTAGTAGTTATACTGCTAGAATTTGACTCCGCACTGAATAGGCTGACGATTGTAATTAAAAAAGTAGCCTTCATCAGAGATCTTTCCACAATCAATAGTAACTGCCGACAAAGGTGTTCTTAAATTATAGGTCACAATTTAGCGACAGGCAGAAGAAGCATGAAAGTAGAATTAATGCTGTGGAGATGAGAGCTTTGAGGAGTATGTGCGGAGTAAGAATGGCAGATAAAGTGAGAAATAGCGTTATTCGAGAACGGTGTGGTTTGAAAGACGATGTAGTGTCAAAGATTGAGAAAGGTATGTTGCGATGGTTTGGACATTTGGAACGGATGGATGCAAGGAGATTTACGAAAGATGTGTATCGAGTAAGAATGAATGGTGATGTTGGTAGAGGACGCCCAAGACGGACTTACGCCGACCAAATTTGTTACGTATTGCGGAAGGGCCAAATCAAAAGTACCCGTAACCGACGAGCAGCCATGACGAGGTTAATGAATGTCGAAGAAGCGAAAGAGGTATGTTTGAACCGGAGCATTTGGCGTTCCATAGTCAGTGCCTACCCCAATGGGAGACAGGCGTGACGATTAGATAGATAGATAGATAGAATTTAGCGACCTGTCAAACAAAAAATCTAAATAAACATCGGTCCATCCGTTTGATTGCTACGACGCCAAAATGTTAAAACATAAGTAACTCCGCGATATATCTTTACAAATGGTAGCTAAGAAATATTTCGAACACGTCAGTTTTTGAAGAAAACAAAATCACATCATAATCGGTCAATTCGTTTTTACGGAGGCGAGGTTTTGCTACTAGTACAATAAAAAGACCTCGAATATCAATTTAATAAAGCCAACTCTAAAATAAGAGTAAAGACTAAATTGAAAACCGTACTCAAAGCCGTAAAGGTCGTTATCGCTAAAATGCAGAGTTCCTAGATATTCTCTATAAGCTTTTGAATCGGATCGTTTAACAGCAAGCCTATCTAACTTCCCCAGGTTTGACTCTTGGGCTGGTTTTAGAGTGACGCGCGCGGCACGCGCCGTCGGCCAGCGCGTCTCAACAGTGCGTTTGGCGCGCGGACCACTGTGAAACGAGTTCGCGTTTCTCATTGCAATGTATGAAGCTTCGGCAGCGCGGCTGGCGCGTGCGTCTCACACGCGGCGCG
Source organism: Euclidia mi (assembly GCA_944739405.2). Taxonomy (NCBI): domain Eukaryota; kingdom Metazoa; phylum Arthropoda; class Insecta; order Lepidoptera; family Erebidae; genus Euclidia; species Euclidia mi. The sequence goes on from OX123195.2 coordinate 63,059,349, forward strand.
TTTGAACTGCGTGACTATGAAACGCTACTACTAATCTAGTGTAATTGTAAGCGCGCGCGTGTGGCCGGCGCCGGTCAAACGCGTCACTCTGAAACTCGCCTTAAATGGCGAAATTGGGTATTACGACCAACTATTCCGGATTTTTTATTTAAACGAAAATAGATTCCTTAATACAACGCGTAGTTTATATAAGGGGGTAATAGGGTAGTTTCCAGGGTCAAAATAGTTACATTTTATTTAGTCCGTATTTTAGATTAATTAATTAAAAATAAAAAAATACGTGTCCAATATTTTTTTGATTAAATAAAAAATAACAAAGATATAGCCCATTAAAGTTACGTGTGACGTCATCTAGTGCGAAAAAATGCAGCACGGCGTGACGTTATACGTAACTTTAATGAGCTATATCTTGGTCATTTTTGGTTTAATTTACAAATAAAAAAATACGTATCGCTTATTTTTGAATAATCTAAAGGACGGACTTATAATTTCTTTTTGTCAACTAGCCTATTGTCTTCGAAATGATTGAATACTCTGAAGAAAATACTTTGACATTAAGTAGTTTGACTTGCTTCATGAGTTTGACCTTTTTTGTTTCAAAATTAAAGACTACAGATAAGTAATGTTATTTATTTCAATGAGCGACAGCCGAGTGGAGACATCAACAGACTGTCATACAGAGGGTAAAGGGTTCAAATTCACGACGTTCAATTCATTATCGCTTCCAAAATGGTTAAGAAGAACAATGCATTATGAGGAAACCTGAATCCCTGAAAGTTCTCCATGATGTTCTCTAGCTTCGCGTAGCTGGGCCTAGCCCTTCTCATTGTGAGAATAGACCCCTACCCAACACTGGGGCAGTTTATAAACACAGGTGTAGTTTTTTTAAATATATATATTAATAGGTGGCAAACGAGCAGATGGATCGTCTGATGGTAAGCAATTACCGCCGCCCTTGGACACAAGCAAGGCCACCACAGGAGTCACTAGTACGTTGCCGCCCCTTGGGGTTGGGAAACAGGATAGGATGAAGGAGCAGGAATAGGGAATTAGGGCCTCCGGCACTCTCACTCGCCGAACAAGATGCAACAGTTTAGGTACTGTTACTTTACGTCGATTTTCTGTGAGAGGGTAGTACTTCCCCGGTCGAGCCGGCCCATTCATGCTGAAATCAGCAAGGCTCTACTACCGTGAGTGCGATCTTTTGTCCGCACTTAGGTACACAACAAATGCGTCGTGCGCAATTTTAAACATCAACTAAAACTAAAGATTAACTAAAACTTTCGTAATTAATCCCTCTATTACCCACTCACAGAACAACATCTTAGTTTAAAACTAATTTATAATCTAGGTCGTCCTCCAAAGATCAAATAAGCCAAAATAGAGATTAAATAATAATAATATTCGCTAAGCTATGTCTTGAATTTACAAGAAACTTGTTTGGTAATTAGAACAATAAGAATGTCTTAAACCAGTGGTTTTCAAAGACCCCTGGGTAGTAGCTTCTACAAAGGCACGGGGTCGCAAAACTTCCAACCAAAACACTTAGTAGCTTTAATAATAGACATATTTTTATAAAGAGGCAATATGTCCTCTTGAAAGAGGCAAGGGGTCATATTATAAATTAAGACGATGGTAGATCGCAATTTTATTTTCATACATACAAAGGGGGTCGCGTCATGAAAAAGATTGGAAACCACCTTTTTAAACAAACTAAAACACCGAAAATATATTCTGACAGGTGAATTGGCTTTAGTAGAAAATTAAACCTATTTTAAATAACGACTTTGATGCTTACAGAATAACTTGCAGTTTTAATACCTTCTAGAGTATTACTGACCGTTATTTCAGAGGTTGTGTTAGTAACGTAGAATTTTCGATGGATAATTTTAGCATTTATAATTATGGAAAATATTATTTTCGCCTGTTCGGTCGGCTCATTATTTTTACCAACTGTCATTAACAGACGTGCCAGCAGCGAAAGGTCGTAAATAGGTAAGCCGTAGCCAAAAGCATTCATTGCCAAAATTACTACATCATTAAACTAATTTTAATTTCTCCAAATTTTATTCCACAACACGCAGTATTTGGTGTTACCATCTGTAAATACATATAAAATTCTTGCGTTACTGACTGACTGAAAGAACTATAAGGCGCAAGAAGCTGTTTGGTATGTGTGTTCCTTAAGGACTCTAAGGTGGCAATAATCGGTTTAAAAATATGTGCGGAGTGACGTAGCTGCCGGTGTCGTCTGTAGAATATTTTTAACCGACTTCAAACAAAAAAAGAAGGAGAAGGTTCTCAATTCGGCCGGTATATTTTTTTTTCGATGTATGTACACCGATTTCGCCGAGGTTTCTGAACCGATTTACGTAATTCTTTTTTTGTTTGATGCGCAATAGTTTCGAATTGGTCCCATAAAAATTTTATTCATGTAGGCCCAGTATTTTTTATTTTATGAGCATTTTTTTATTTATTTTCACCTATCCTTAAGGCTGAAATTCCTATGAATAATAATTGTGACGGCTGGTGTCATGTCAAATTGTCATCACTACGGTCACTAAGGACTACAGTCCGTTCACAGTTATTTTACCTCTGACAGATGTCGGTGTTTATTTTCTTTATGTTGGAATTGTACTCTGTGATGACAGGAATGTAAAATAGGGTTACACGTGCATAACATTTTACCCAATATTAGTGGAAATGCTTCAAAAATTCAAATGCTTGAAGCTCATGGCCGCAAAGTGGTTAGATTACCGCCATACCACTGCGAGCTAAACGCAATTGAACTTATGTGGAGTCTCATTAAAAGGCGAGTCACAAGCAAAAATTTTGGACAAGAGGCAACCAACATTATGAATTTAGCTGAAGAAGCTTTTCAATCTATTACTGCAGAAGACTGACAAAAACAATGCAAACATGAACGCGACATTGAAGACAAGCTTCGTGAAACAGATTGGTCTACGGATGCTGAAATGGACTGGTTCATAATAGAATTAAATTCTGAGTCTGACACAGAATCTGACAGCAGTTACAAATCATCATAACATTGGCAGTCCACATGGACCATTCTTATAGACTCACGCCTGTTTCCATGCAGGGGTAGGCAGAGGTGTAAAATTACACCCACATCATTCTTATTCAAAATAAATATGAAAATTAAATTTGCAGTTTTTGTATTTGATAATTAGAACCTCACGTTGGCGTAATTATGATGCGTTTACCTTTGTATATTAAATAGACAAATTTTTTATTATAACTACTTATCTTCATAGGAAATTCGTTATTTCGTAAGAAAATAAATGTACATGCATATAGCCATGCCAATGTCAAGAGGTTTTGTTACAAACATTACTTCCAAATATTTAATACGATCGCTTAGGCAATAAAAAAATAAGTACATTTTTAGCAATAATGTATATTTGAAATGGGAGTATTATATACCAAATATAGCAACACAACGCCCAGGTTGGCCAATCTAACAGCTAGAGGTAAAATAACTGTGAACGGACTATACTGTCGTCTACACTTTATGCGTCGACACGACAAACTGGCCGGTACTCAAACATAATAATTAGCAAAAAGGTTTGAAGACTATTTCATTATTTGGAAATGACAGTTTTAAGTTAGATGACGTAAGCTCTCTGTCAAGTGTTCGCTAAATTCGCCACTAATTGATAACAAGGCGATGGCCGTGCTGATAATACATCCGCTTCACGTTCTGAAGGCATGCGTTCAAATCCCAATCAAAACAGTTAGTCGATTTTGGTTTTTATGAAATTTGGAAAATGTTTATGAGTATTTAAAATTAAAATTAAAATATTTTTGGCAAATATTTTAATTTTAATTTTAGGTAGACTTTAAATAAACTAAAGTATAATTGGTCTATAAGTAGGATTTACATTATAATCTTAATATATAAAATCTTTGCGTTACTGACTGACTGACAGACACGCTACAGCCGAAACTATTGGGCGCAGGAAGAAGGGATTTCCCGAAATTCCCACGGAATCGGCCAAAACGGGAAAATTTAAAAATAATGCAGGCGTAGCTGCTGGCGTCCTCTAGTGTACAATAAAATAAAACTAATTATATAACTAAACTATCCTAAACTATAAAAAAGCAAAAGTATGAAAAGAAAAGTAAATAAAATATAATTAAAAATTAAATTCCTCCGCAACGCTGTCGAGCGGTAGCGTACCCAGAAGGCTGGCAGCATTGCCACGTTGAATGGCAATGCTTATTCTCTCAGCGAGATATAAACCAGCCCTCTGGTCACGGGAAGCATCGATCAGCCTTCTGGCGATTTCTTTCTTTGGGAAATGTGGGTGTAATATTACACCTCTGATACAGGCGTGAGTCTATAAAAAATATGTCAGACATCGGGAGTTGGGTTTTGTATACGTATTTAAATTGGATGGCAATGAAAAGTTATTATGACATAGAGCTGCTCTGATGATGGATTCGAAAGGTGGCCATAGGAATAGATAATATAGGAACTCAGTAATTAATTGACAAAATTTTGTAGAGTTTGGGCTCGTTCTCGTCCGATGAAGGAGTCAGAAGGTGGCGATACGAACTCAGTAATTACAAAAATCTATTTGAATTGCACAATGATGATAATGGTGACTTCAAAGACGTAAATCATGCGGTAATGCCATGATTTGTCGATTATTAATGAGACCAAGTCTATTAGCTCTCTGCTCAAAAGGCTCATTCGCTAGACGCTCTTGGATCTTACCGAGTCTAGAATTATACTGTTTAAGAGTTTCTTGACGTTAACGTGATTTCATATACATATATTATGCTTTCCTGGCCAACAAACGTTTTTCAGGATCTTTAATAGTCTCACAAGAACGTAAAACTGTCTCCCGAAGAGCATTTTTACAGATAAGACTACTTTTATGCGTTCCCGTTTCTTGAGATCTATATTTTAAGGCGCGCAGCACCTTTTGTAGGTCTACCTATAACTAGTTGACAATACAACAATAGGTTCACTAAAAAGTATTAAATAAAAATAACTACGTTAAAAAGAACCGACTTCAAAAACGAAAAAGTGAAAAATAATAAAGATTTAACATTAATTAAATACTACCTATTATTTATATGTGCTATTTACTAATTGGTTTGAAGTCGGTGCCAAATCAAATTTCAAAAGCCTTTAAATTAAAGAAGGCATTTCATAATTCACATGAATTCACATTCTGTTCAATACATTTTCGTATTAATTTTTTCATTATTCTTCGTATTAACTGAAGCTGCTTATAATATTAAGATCAAGTTGCTCTTTATTAGGTTTATTTATGCATCTTTATCTTTATAGTAGTCATTCCTTTGTATTAATTTGCTCGTATTCATTAAGTGATTAAAATATTATTATTTGTTTTAAGGCTTGGCACCGACTTCAAACCTATTAGTAAATAGCACATAGAAATAATAGGTAGTATTTAATTAATGTTAAATCTTTATTATTTTTCACTTTTTCGTTGTTGAAGTCGGTTGTTTTTAACGTAGTTATTTTTATTAATGTACTTATATCAGTTGTCTGACTGCCTCCGTGGTTCAGTGGATAGCGTATGCGACTGCTGATCGGAGGTCCTGGGTTCGATTCCGGGGTCGGGCAAAAGTGTTACTGGGTTTTTCCGAATTCTCAGTAGCAGCACGGAGTCTGGTGATGTGCCCGATAACGGCAATAGGCTCGCCCCCTATTACGTGGGACCTAAAAATTCATGGCGAATTTTGGGTGTAATATTACACCTCTGCCTACCCCTTCGGGTATACAGGCGTGAGTCTATACAGGCCGTTTGTTGATTGGGCCGACACAATTTTTTGGGGGTTAGGGGAGGGCAGATCCTAGTTTTAACCCCAAGAAACCCAGGTCCTAAGTGGGTTCTTGGGGTGAAAACTAGGATATGCCCTCCCCTAACCCCCAAAAAATTGTGTCGGTCCAATCGCCAAACACCCTGTATAAATATAACTGACAACGCGAAGTAATCCTTGCCAAGTGGCCTTTGGAATAGATTCGGAAGTCGAAAGTGTGAGAAAATCTGTTTCCTTTGTTTGATTGATAATATTAAACTTCGTCAATAGCTTCTATTCTACATATCAATTCATAGAAGAAAACTTGAGCAAAGAAATTGTGCTACCGCCGCTCCATATCACAAATATCTATAAAGCACCAGTGCTTACAAAATAAAATATCATTGAACACAATACCTACCCATTTACTAGTCACGTCGGCGCTAGCTTAACTTTGCCGATTGTTCGCCGTTGTGCACCGATCTATGACCGTCTATGACAGAGAATACCATCAGAAAATAGACCAATAAACGATCCGCAAAACTTTTTCATCTATGAACTGGTGATTCCAGCAAATTAGAGAGGCACCTATAAAAATCGAAACAGGTACAGGTCTCCCAAAGTGATAATGCGCATAGAAATCTTCGTCACTGTTCGGCAACGGTCGTATTCCCCGAGCGTCGGAAGACGATATGTATATAGAGTTGTTAAGTGCATAATTTAGTAAAATTATGTATTTTGTGCTAAAAAAAATAAATATTGATTTATCAGTAAAGAAATTTGATTCGATAGTTCCATATAAGTAAATAGTGAAGAAAACCACACGATAGCGAATATGCTACAATTTTTGTTGAATTGATTTACTTCGATTATAATACTTTTTAAGTGTCTTGCTGTAGCTGGTGTAATGATGGAAGAAAAGAAGGTTTAAGTAATACAAGGTTTATATTAGAAGAAGAAAAATGGTTTTCAAACACAGGTTACATTAAAATCTTAGAAATCTAATCATAACATCTCAGTTCAAAAGTATTTACAGCAGTGATCATTCCAGAATAATATTACAATTACAAAAAAATTAATCAGAATCAGGGAGGATCTCTATTCCTGACATCGTAGTTTCATCAGAACTTTCATTATGCTCTTGTTCATTGACACTTTCCTCACTGCTATCACCTGTGTAAATAATCATTTCATCAGAAAAACTATCGATTCTTGGGTCAAATTTTCTATATTCATCTTCGCATTTAACAGCATGATCACAAACTTTTTTCCATTCTTCTGGTCCTATATTATTGATTTTTTCTAATATGGCATCTTTAACTGACGTGACAGTCATTGCAATATTTTTTTTGGCTACGTGTTGCTTTATTTGGGACCAAATATTTCAATGGGGTTAAAATCGGGATGATATGGTGGCAATCGTATAATTTGATGCCCACTTTCCTCCATTATACGGTCAATGACAAATTCTGTGTATTTCTCTTTATGTCTTTTTATAATTTCATACAAATCGGGTTTCAGTTTCCTTAGGTCATGCGGAATGTTGTGTTGTTGTAACCAAGCTATCATTTGTAGTTTAGGTGCGTTTGAGTTTGGTGGTTTCACAGACAGCTTATTATGATATGGGGCGTTGTCAATTGCCAACACACTATTAGGAGGCAAGTTAGGAATCAATTGATTGCGTAGCCAAGCTTGATAACGTTCCGCGTTTATTTCTTTATGATAATCACCTTCTGAGTCGACACATTTATGTAACATTAGAGCCCCTGGGACGAAGCCTTTTTCATTGCCTGCGTGTACAATTATTGTGTGTGTATAATTATTCTCTCTCCTTTGGAAATGGGTTGTTTGATACCTTTTTTGCTGCTATCTTGCCAAGTTTTACCCTTAGTATGTGATGTATGCACGTATGACTCGTCCATAAACACTATATTTCTACCAGGATTCCTCAGCTGTTGTATTTCTCTGAGATATTTGATCCTTTTTAAACGTATATCATGCTTTTCCATAAGTTACCGTCTGTTATTATCAGTTTTCAGAAACCTAAACCCCATTTCTTTCAAGATCAGCCTTAAAGTCTCTGCACAGCCTTTGAAATTAATAGCTTCGATCAACTTTTTTCTCAAATTATTTACAGTTGGGAGTTCTTTGAGCGTCAAGTGAAAATTGTATATCATATTACGAATAACACAGTAGTCGAAATCATCAAGTCCCAGCTGAAATCTACTTTTAGGTGTTCCTTTTTTCGGTGTGGAAAATTTCATTGATTGATTCTGTTTTTTTTTTTCGTTTAAAATATTAGTCAAAGTTCGTCGTGAAATTCCTGTAGCTTTTGTAAGACGGTCCTGAATTTTTTTTTAAATAACCATCATGGTCTTTTTTGAAAACATTGGCTTCATTTAAGAAATAAAGGTACACATTAAAAACCATTTGCCGTGCTTGTGACTTAAGTGGCTTTCCACGTTTAAATTTATCCATTCTGGAAGAATACGTCTGAAAGAAAATGGTATGGGCAGAGTTAGACATATTTTTATTTATTTGTTGTATTATTGCATTATGTACTAATATACTTTATAATATTATTTATTCCTATATCTATTTGTTTATTGTGTGTATCTTCTTAAAATGTTTTTTCTAGTACTTAATATGTATTTAAAGTAGGTATTTTTAATTTTCTAATATTAACAAGCCGTGAAAAATGTAAGTTTATTTACCTATTTTACAAATAACATAATTAAATTCACCTTTGAAAACAAAACCAAGCAGGGTGTGTCATCTCGAGGATATTTTGTTGGAAGTTTAAGCATTTCTCGGGTGCCCTTGGTGGTATATACAGAAATGTCACTTGACAAATTTTAAAGTTGATGCTTTTCGTTGTGTTTACACATAGTGTAGAATAAGGAATTATTTGCGTCTTTAAGGCTTATCTTTGATGGTGAGAGGTATTACGAGGGTCAAACTGAAAGTTCTTAGAAAATCAAAAACTGATTACATTAGCCAGTTATTAGTTTTATTATATCTTTTCAAAATATTGTCCATTGACGTCAATACACCGCTGCATGCGATGGAACCACTGGGAAAAGCACTTTGCCCACTCGTCCTTAGGGGTCTCTTCAATGGCATCGCGATACGCAGCCACCGCTTCTTCAGCATTCATAAACCGCTTTCCTTTAAGTTTTTCTTTAATTTTTGGAAATAAATAAAAATCACAAGGCGCGAGGTCGGGGCTATACGGCGGGTGACCCAGTAATTCAACGTTTGATGTCGCCAGATAGTCGATCGTTCGCTTGGCGGTGTGCGACGAGGCGTTGTCGTGGTGAAGGAGGATCCTACTGCGAGGTCGTTTCTCTCGAACTTTTTCCAAGACAAGTGGCAAACAATTGGTAGTGTACCATTCTGCAGAAACTGTTTTTTGATCCTCTAACACAATTGTTGCGAAATGACCTATCCTTCCAAAGAACGAGGCCACCATTTTTTTTCCCGCACTTCGATCTCTCTTCACTTTAGTTGGCAACTCCTCGAAAGGAAACACCCACTGAGCAGATTGTCTTTTGGTTTCAGGATCATAACAGTAAATCCAGCTTTCGTCACCTATTAGTATGTCGAACACAGCATTTGAGTCACCTCCGTTAAATCTTTCAATCATTTTACGGCACCAATCCACACGATGGAGTTTTTGAGCCTTAGTCAAATTATGAGGTATCCACCGGGCGCAAAGCTTCCTGACCGCTAAATGTTCGTGGAGGATTTTGTGCACTTGACTCATACCGATGCCTAAGCTTGTCCGAATCTGCTGATAGGTCACTCTTTTGTCAGTCTCTATCATACGCCGCACAACACAGATGTTATTTTCAGTCGTCGCCGTAGAAGGCCGTCCCTCACGTACATCATCAGTGAGATTAGTGCGACCACGTTTAAACTCATTAAACCAGTTGTAAACAGTCGCACGAGATGGGGCTTTATCGTGAAAGGCCAATCGTAGTCTATCATAACTTTCTTGTTGACTTAAATGACATCGAAAGTCATAAAAAATCATTGCACGAAAATTTTCTCGTGTTAAATTCATGTTGACGTGACACAGACAATTTTCAATTTGCCGCCAAATCGTAAAACAAATGACAAATGAATGAAATATATACTCAGTAATATTGGCAAAGAGTTCTATTTTCAAATTTTAGAATATTTTTTTTATTATATTGTTTATAAGTGGCCAGTTCTAAGAACTTTCTGTTTGACCCTCGTACAGCACGACAGTTTGTAGAATCCATTTTCGCGTTTCTTGATTTTCATGAGAGCGTGAATCTCTGAAGTAATTCAGTGAACGCGGTAAAATATACGCTCTTGTAGCAAGATTGATATAAGAACAGGATGTGGAGCTTCGTTGATAGTTTGACGAACAAGAATAAGTTTTCTTTACTCTTGTTTGGATTGATAGTTAATTTATTAGAAGTCATGAACAATTGGCTACCAAAAATGACCTGTGTTACGGGGGACTTTCATACAATCATCGGACACAAACGCCGAGACTTAAAACAATTTATATATCAATCGAAGTACTGTCTCATGCGGGGATCGAAACCAAAACATTCGGCGCACTTAACCACGTCGCTATACAAATATATGCAGTCTGTCACGTAATATTATAACGTCTTCGCGGTTCTTATTATCATCAACTGATCACAGTTTAATAAGCACTTACAAACAATGCCTGTCCATAATAGAATATCATTCTACCCTCTCTTTGCAACTTCTCAAGCATATTACAAATAAAACTCAGCAATTACGTCACTGAGTAAACACCCAAACCCTTTGTTAGCCGAAACAACTGTACCTACTATAAAATATAATTCTGAATAAAATCGCTTCTTCATTGAGGGAAGGGCAAGATATTGCTCTCAAAGAGCTACGAAGTCGTTATTTCATTACGATTTTATTTACTACTAGCTGACCCAGCGAACTCCGTATCGCCTTTTTAAGAGTTTTTATATAATTCCCTTTTTTCCAAGCCCCTTTTTCAAAGTTACCATTGACTTAGCGCTTAATCTCTTATCATTCCAGGGTCTATAAATGATGCAAAAACAAACCTAGATTTTTATAATATTGAATTCCCCATTCCTTAAAATATCGGAGACGATACCCATATTGATTTTTTAAATTTTTCCCATCCGCCATCTTGAATCACGAAATAGATGTTGTATTTGGATTCCTCATCCATTCAAACATCGGAGACGATACCAATATTGATTTAAAAAAAAATCCAATCCGCCGTCTTTGATCACGAAATATATGGTGTTTTTGAATTCCCCATTCCTTGAAATATCAGAGACGATACCCATATCGACTTTAAAAAAAATCCCGTCCGCCATCTTTGATTTCCTATCTGCCATCTTTGATCACGAAATAGATGTTGTATTCGGATTCACCATCCCTTAAATCACCAGAGACGATACCCATATTGATTTTTAAAATTTTTCCCATCCGCCATGTTTGATTTCCCATCCGCCATCTTGAATCACGAAATTGATGTTGTATTTGGATTCCTCATCCCTTCAAACATCGGAGACGATACCAATATTGATTTAAAAAAAAAATCCAATCCGCCATCTTTGATCACGAAATAGATGGTGTTTTTGAATTCCCCATTCCTTGAAATATCGGAGACGATACCCATATCGACTTTAAAAAAAATCCCGTCCGCCATCTTTGATTTCCTATCCGCCATCTTTGATCACGAAATAGATGTTGTATTTAGATTCGCCATCCCTTAAAACATCGGAGACGATAACCATATTGATTTTTTAAAACTTTCTCATCCGCCATCTTTGATTTCTCATCCGCCATCTTTGATCACGAAATAGATGTTGGATTTGGATTCCTCATCCTTTCAAACATCGGAGACGATACCAATATTGATTTAAAAAAAAAATCCAATCCGCCATCTTTGATCACGAAATAGATGGTGTTTTTGAATTCCCCATTCCTTGAAATATCGGAGACGATACCCATATCGACTTTAAAAAAAATCCCGTCCGCCATCTTTGATTTCCTATCCGCCATCTTTGATCACGAAATAGATGTTGTATTTAGATTCGCCATCCCTTAAAACATCGGAGACGATAACCATATTGATTTTTTAAAACTTTCTCATCCGCCATCTTTGATTTCTCATCCGCCATCTTTGATCACGAAATAGATGTTGGATTTGGATTCCCCATCCCTTTAAATATCGGCGACGATACCCATATCGACTTTTACAAAATATCCCATCCACCATCTTTGATTTTCTATCCGCCATCTTTTATCACGAAATAGATATTGTATTTGGATTCACCATCCCTTAAATCATCAGAGACGATACCCATATTGATTTTTAATTTTTTTCCCATCCGCCATTTTTTATTTCCCATCCGCCATCTTGAATCACGAAATAGATGTTGTATTTGGATTCCCCATCCCTTTAAACATCGGAGACGATACCAATATTGATTTTTTTAAATTTTCCCATCCGCCATCTTTGATTGCCCATCCGCCATCTTTGATCACGAAATAGATGTTGTATTTCGATTCTCCACCCCTTAAAATATCGAAGGCGATACCCATATTGATATTTAAAATTTTCTCATCCGCCATCTTTGATTTCCCGTCCGCCATCTTGGATCACTAAATAAATTTCATATTATTAATCAGCGTCCCGAAAATCTCGAAAACGATACCCATATAGATTGTATCCTATTCGTTTAGCCTTTTTTTGCCTTTGACCCAACCCTCCCCCTTCTCGTTTGAACATTTTATTATTTTTGTCTGGCCCCTAAAAGTTGTGGCGTAATTTTATATAGCCTTATAGCCTTTCGGAATAATTGGGCTATCATAGGCAATAACAATTTTTAAAATCCGACTGCTAGTTCCTGAGATTAGCCAACATTATGTTTTAGCCTTTTTAGCCTTTTGCCCGGCCCCAAAGGGTCGAAGCGTTATGTTATATAGCCTATAGCCTTCCGGAATAACTGGGCTATCATATACAAAAAGAATTTTTCAGATCCGACCGGTAGTTCCTGAGATTAGCGCGTTCAAACAAACAAACAAACAAACAAACTCTTCCGCTTTATTATATTAGTATAGATGTTCAAGGAGTGTCACGGACTTTTATTCGATGTGCTTCAAGACACTAAGGCTTATTGGTTCTGCACTATGCAGGAAGCTCTTAGGAACTGATTCTGTAGAGCTAGCAGGCTAATTTATTTGAACAGTGAGTTGTTGCTAAGTACTGTTTATTTCGCTGTGCGCTGCGTTTATTTAAGTACTAGTGCCTTTGTTTGCAAGGAGAAGAATGGTGGATACTCAGAGATTTCTTCATCATCATCAGCCTTGTGTATAAACTGTCCCACTGCTGGTCTAGGGCCTCTTCTCACTAATTGACGATTAAATCATAGTCCACCACGCTGGCCAAGTGCGGGTTGGCAGACTACACATATCTTTAGAGAACATTATGGAAAACTTTCGGAGATGCAAGTTTTCTCACTTTTTTTCTTCACCGTTTAGCAAGCGATATTAACATAGAATACAGAAGGATATTAACAATTTAATACGCAAATGACTTCGAAAACTCATTGGTGCGCGCCGTGGATTCGAACCCGAGACCCTCTTCGTAGCAGACCATCGGCCTTAACACTAGGCTACCGCTGCTACTTCTCACTAAGTGACGATTAAATCATAGTCCACCACGCTGGCCACGTGCGGGTTGGCAGACTCACCATACTTTTTATTCACTTTCGAGAACATTATGGAGCATTTTCAGACATGCAAGTTTCTTCACGATGTTATCCTTCACTGTTCAACAATTAAGATTAATAATTAAATACGCACTTAACTTTGAAAAGTCAGAGGTGTTCGCTGTGGTCGCGTGGGTTTGAACTCTAGACCCTCTGCGTAGGAGTCTGTTTGTCTACACTAGTCTATCGCTACCCATATGATCTTTCATTTGATAATACAAAATGTATTAAATGAATTTAGTACTTTTATATAATATAGAACATATAAGGTTATTGATAAAAAATAATAATGAATAAAATGGAAAAGACAGTCAAGGAGAACCGACCCCAGATAATGGGATAAGGCTAAGGAAAGAAGAAGAATATAAGGTAATAAACTGGTAACTTTGTTTTAATAATAAGGAACGTTTTTCGATATTAACAAGATGGCAAAACTATTGTATCTAGAACTCTTTACATAAAATATATTTATTTAAAGATATACTTGAACAAAAATATTTCAATACATTATTTCGAAGTATGTTTGTAGTTAATGTATTTTCCTGGAACGGTCACAGATGCAGGGTTTATTATTTATTTATTGTTGGGAAAAGCGACATTGGGTTATTCAAAGACTTCAAATAAGGAGGTTGTCTGACGACCCGTGTAATGTGTTAGGTATTGAACAAAATCTGTGTTTGCGAGTTTGCGTAGAGGTCAAGTTTGCCAAATAAAATACTTTCAACAAGCACTTACTTACTAACAGTTGAATAAAGATTTATGTATGAAGTTACCGACGATCTTGTTGGAATGGCGTGTAGCTCTTGGATGCGGGCGGCTCAAGAACATATGTGTGAAAGAAGGAATCTTAGTAGTAGACGTCTCTAAGCTGAGATGACCATGTTGATTTTTATTATAAACGCAAAAGTTTAATAGGATACGCGTCTAACCATGTCTGTTTTTCTTTGACCCAAAAAAGAAAATGGATTTCGAAAAAGCTTTGCATTAATATAGCTTATACTACCATCAGACAGCCTCGTTCTGATAACCGCGGGCGAAGAAGCGGGCAGAAACTAATAGGTATACGCATGTTGGCAATTTCTCTGAAGCTAGATATTTTATTATAATACTTCTATTTAGATCAAGTATTTTGCAACTGAGAGCATAGCGTAGGCACACTAATGCGATCATATTTGGCATTTACATTTTCTTGCCGAGAATAAAGTAAGTGCCAACTATGTACATACTATCTATATGCTATAAATATATAGGGCAAAAGTGTTACTGGCTTGTGGGTGTAAAGGTGTAATGTTAGATACTAATATTACACTTCTGCCTACCCCTTCGGGGAAACAGGCGTGAGTCTATATATATATATATATATATTAAACTATCGCGTTAATTTATGTTTCGATACTAAAATAGACATACGTGAAATTCCAACTTCAAGGTGACTGTTCTACAGTATGTTGTTCAAACAGAATGCTCCATGTTTGGTTTAGTTTGCCAGACCTTTCAATACTACTTAATTGTCATTTTTCTAGGAAGACAGACTATTAGTAGAAGACATCATGTCAATAGTTCGGGTTTCTTTTATGCTTATTTAAAATGAATATACGAAATGTTTTTATATGTTTTAGAAAGTCATATATTGGCATCGACACCGGTTTATTTTATTCTACAAGTAGGGGTTACGGCGCGGAGCGCTAGACAGAGTATAATTATTCTGTACACGATGAGTCCGCCGTCTGATTACTACGGTTAATAAGTTTGATTGTTACTTGTACATCCAAGTGTTCAGTGGAATATAGGGTACCAATACTGCAGACCCGTCGCACCTTTACTCGCCTTTTGTTTCTTTTGTCCTGAGATCGTCGACCAAATTGGGGACGTCTTGAAAAACGGAAAAGTCCGAAGCACCCGTAACCGGCGAGCATGTATGAAAAGAGTAATGAATGTAGAGGAAGCGCGTGAGGTTTGCAAGGATAGAAGCAAGTGGCGTTCTGTTGTCTCTGCCTATCCTGACGGGAAAAAGACGTGAGCATATGTATGTATACAATAAGTAATTTCTAATATTTTTTCGTGATCATTCAATCACCAAGTAACTTACTTGGTCGTCCCATATGAGATACTATTTTCTCTCTTAGATTAATATCAATAAAAATATCTTACCGACTACTCCTAGGATCACGTACACTTTAATGATGGTGATGACCACACCTGAAATAAAAAAATACATAAATTAATAAATGAATGTTCGTCTTCTTGACATTTGTGTCAAGAAGACGAACATTCACATGTCAAGTAAAAAAACTAAGTGAAAAATAATAATAAATAATAATTAATTTGATAACAGGATTCTACTCGTGCTTTCAATTTAATTTAAATATTTAACACAGTTTGCCTAACAAGCAGTAAACATAAATCCGTCATGATTATATAAAACCCAAGCACCTAAGAAACACCCGCTGTCAACGTTCTATAAAATATAACACATATTGCATCGATGCATATTGCCTACAAATAAGGACTGTTTCTGCAAATATAAACAGCAAACCATCCACGATGGATACTTCGTCAGGTCCACTGTCGCAGATGGCTGAGTGTGATTTGGCCCCGGTACCGACCGAAGTGAGAACATAGCAGACAATCCGGGTTAAAACTACAAAGAACTTGTTGGATAAATTATTATTGTTTATAGGACTTTTAAAAGAAATTTCAGTGACATTGACAGTTTGTACATATAATTTATGATATAATGTTTGTGTATAATTTTATGGCGTTATTTTTGTAAATATTGTGTGTATGCAAGATTTCAATGACACTGGCGATGCGGCAATTGGTGTCAGTCAACCTACCACATCGCTGACTGGTCTGGTGCGCTGTCCGGACTGTTCCTGGGGCTTGAAGGTACATATTGGAAAAGTACATAAATCTCAAAATGTACTTTCTGGCCTTTCAATATCTTCACCTCCAATATCAGGAGACTACAACCAAATTCCTTTTTGGCAAACTCTATCTAAATTAAAACATTCGGTTCCGATAGTTAAAAGAGTTCCCCGTGGGGCAAGACCATCTGCGTCAAAAAAATTGGCTGAATGCATTGGTCTTGTCGTAAGGGAGAACTCAAAAGCGGCCTGGGAGCAATTATTGACTTTCCCTTATAGGATTCTACATGTTGATAAAAATCAGGCAGGTAAAAATTCTTTAACAAATCAAATTAAATATAATTGTCAAATTTCGGCCTACACTTTAGACCCTAAATTCAGTTCAAATAAACGTAATTCTCTGTATCTATATGTAGAATCCAAATTAAAGGAAGGCGACATACGGGACGCGACTTAGACTTTTATTTAGCAGTGATGTGGTGGCGCCTTGCTCTCCAGATACGCTTGCGGGTCTGAAGAGCAAGCATCCTGCGCCAATTAATGATCTCTCCTTTCCTGAAGCTCCCGACAGTGAATCAGAATATCTGATCACCACGGCCAAGGACGTGTTAGCAGCAGTTTGCTCCTTCCGAAGTGGCTCGGCAGGCGGTCTCGATGCCTTGACACCACAACATCTAAAAGATCTTGTGTGTGCAAGTGCTGGGGTGGCTGGCGATAAACTTCTGAAGGAGTTGACTGCGCTAGTAAAGATGATGCTCTCCGGTAATGAGGACGGTGCTATCGTTGATATCTTGTATGGGGCGAACCTGTGCGCCCTTAACAAGAGAGATGGTGGCATTCGTCCCATTGCCGTGGGTTGCACATATCGGCGTATAGCAGCTAAGATATGCTGTAAATTTTACAGCAGGGAGCTATCTGATAAATTCCAACCTCTCCAACTAGGTTTTGGTTCCAAGGGAGGTTGTGAGGCTGCTATACATGCTCTTTCGACGTATCTTGGAAGTGGTGATGGCGAGGTCATTCTGAAGGTTGACTTGAAGACCGCCTTCAATTCAGTGAATAGGGACACTTTGTTGGCACAGGCAAAATTAGAAACCCCTAAAATTTTCAAATTTCTTTGGCAATGTTACAGGTATCCCACAAAATTACTATATCAGAACAACCTTTTGGAATCTGCAGTTGGATGCCAACAAGGTAACAAACAAATAAATTCTAAATTAAATTTATGGTTCTTGGACGACGAGACCCTGGGAGGAGAAACAGACATAGTATTGCAAGATTTGACCTTTCTTAAAAATAAATTCGCATATATTGGTTTGGAACTAAATTATAGTAAATGTGAGCTGTTTATAAATACAACAGACTCTTCAAAATAACATTCGATAATAACTAAATTTAATAATTTGGCTTCAGACATCAACATTGTTGATAAGAGTTCTCTTCGCCTCCTAGGTTCTCCAGTAGGTATTTGAAGAATCTGGAAAAAATGCAAAATTTTTGTGATATTTCAGATCGCCTATTCAAAATTAATGTACATTCGGCCTATACTATTATTCGATATTGTCTTTTCGTCCCAAAATTTACTCATGCCTTAAGATCATCGCAGCTATGGAAAAAAATAACACTATTAGAAAAAATTGATCAAATTATACAAATAACTTTAAAAAAAATATTAAATGTGGACTTGGACGACCGAGCCTGGCTACAAGCATCTTTACCCATACGTCTGGGCTCGGCGTTCCCAAAATTTCCAGTGTCAGTTTACCGGCGTTCCTATCTTCGGTTCACAGCACGGAAGAGTTAACTAGGAAAATATTATTACCATTAGTTAACTCAGAAGTGCTGTGCAAAACCGAAGCTATAAACGCCTGGAAAATGGCTTGTCCAAACACTGATTTGCCCACCAACCTATTCTCCCAAAGACAGTGGGACGCGCCGCTTTGTAACATTGTGAGAAAAAATCTTTTGGATACATCTTTTGATGTTACAGAGCGAGCTCGCTTGCTGGCTGTGGGGGAATGGGAATCCGGTCTATGGCTTCAAGCACTACCATCGTCCAACACAGGAACCATGTTGGACGATGAGACGTTCCGCATCGCCACTTGTCTTCGTTTAGGTGTTCCGTGTGTCTCTCCGCATCGATGTCATTGTGGAGAAGACGTCGATAGCCTCGGACACCATGGGCTGTCTTGCAGCAGAAGCGCTGGTAGAATTCCTCGTCATGCTAACCTAAATGACATAATCCGTCGTGCTCTTGTCACGTCTGGCGTACCAGCTGTACTTGAACCAAATGGTTTGGTACGCGACGATGGGAAGAGACCTGACGGTATGTCATTATTGCCATGGAAAATGGGTAGGCCTTTGGTGTGGGATGCAACCTGCGTAGACACCCTCGCGCCATCCCATGTTCCAAGCACGGGAGGCCATGCTGGCACTGCTGCTGCATCTGCGGAAACCCTCAAACGGCGCAAATACAGTAATCTAGTAGCTAATTATGTATTTGAGCCGTTTGGGGTGGAAACGCTAGGCTCATGGAGTCCGAGCGCTCGCTCTTTATTCCGAGACATATCTAAACGGTTAATCGACGTCTCACGTGACCAGAGGGCTGGTTTATTCTTTGCTCAAAGAATCAGCATTGCCATCCAGCGTGTGAATGCTGCCAGCCTTCTGGGCACGTTACCCGATGATATTGATGCGGAGGCATTCTACGACGCCTAAACACACTTGTACATACATATTTTCACTTTTATAACCTGGTATAATGTTATTGTGAAAATTATTCAAATAAAAATTAATAAATATAATGACGTAGTGAAATTTATTTTGGAAATATTTTCTTAACAAGTATGAACTCGCTTAGTAATACGATAGAATTTATATCCCAAAACATTTAAAACACCCTTAAAAACAATGAACAATAAAAAGCAATGGTAATATTTCTTCAAAGCCAACATTTCGGCGCAATTTTAAAATTTCTGAGTTATTATACCTTACATTGCGGTACCGGAGGCCAAATCGGGCGATGCCAGTTCAAATTGAATTTTGCATTACTTAGTTAAAGTAAGTAGTAAAAATGTCATCGTAAATAGTGGAAAACGCGGAATTATGGCACTACCTAGGGAGGGGCCTCGGAGCGTATTTAATGAATATGGCAAGGAAACTAATATGTAGTATCTATCACCTATTTCTATTGGTTGTTGAGGAGGCGTTGATCCGTAGGAACGGGTTCACTTATAGTTAAGTTTAACCCAAAACTGTGATTGAGCTTAATAGTGGAAGCATGTTCGAGTCCCGAAACAAATTTGGCTTTCTCACTAAAACCCACGGCGGTGTATTCGACTTGTGTTGTGTTTTACTGATAACTATAATACTGCAAAACTACATTAAAAATTTTTGACGTTCGTTAAGTTAGTTTCTACATAAAACAGTAACAAACTTTTATGACTGTAGTGGGAAATTTCAGATTTTACAACTCTGCAGCGACAGAACCTGGTATTTTGCAATTAGCTATACCTATTTGTTGGTCCACTAACAACATAATTTATGCCACGCGACCACCGATGCAGAGTATTAATAGGCACTTTGGTTTGTTTGTAGTTATTATATGTATGTACCAGAGCAGCATTGCCCAAAGTAAGGGTCGCGAGCGAATATTGAGTTGGTTCTGAAATGTAAGGCGACATCGACTGGCCGAAATTCTCCTCCACTTTACGCCTTTACCCTCCCATTTATGCCCCCCTTTTTGTCAAACAACAGAGGCCCAATTCCCGTAATTATATTTGTTCAAAATACAGTTTCGATCCCATATCAGTGTCATACTTATGTCACAATTGGTATTCTCATAAATTAACTGATATTTGAATGATATTGCGACAAGATCGTAAATTGAAAAATGTGTCAACGACAAACAATTTAGACGATAATGAAATTAAATTAGAAGAATACCAACTGCGAGTCGATTCAAAATATAATCTCATTTCGTTTAAAATATAGTTTCGATGTCATATAAAATAAGAGAATATTAGCCTTCTGCTAAGAAGTGGGTCTCAAGATTGTTTTTTTTTATGGGTTGCTGGTTTTTGTGCTTGATTGATGACTCAGACAACTTTGAAACCACTGTACTAGAGGATGCCTGCAGCTACATCTGCTCTTTTGTTATTTAACTGTTTCTGCTTGATTCTGTGTGAATTTCGGGAAATACCTTCTTTTTGCACCCCTACGGTCCCCAAGGAATATACATGCCGAATTTCAGCTTCTTGCGCCTAATATGTTTGTCATCCGCCAAATCATGAAATGGTTCTTCCTTGTTTGACCGAAAGGAATTTGACAAATTTTCACTTCCCAAAAAATTTTTCGCATCATTTAATTTGCCAAATTATTACTTAGCAAAAAATCTATTCACAAAAACTTGTAATGCAAACCTAATGTTTGGGAAATAAACGTTTAAACTATAACTTGTTTACCAACTAGTACTTTTAACATTTTTTATTAAGTCAAATATTTCAGTTGGAATAACATTTTTTACGCAAAATCAATAATTGTCCTAATCTAAATAGTTCAGTTACGGCTGACCTACTAAAACAATCTCTTTTTTCTATTAATGCAAGTCGTTTCTGGCATAGGGGGTCACAGTTCTAACCTAACCTAACCTAACCTAAAATGTTTTTTAATAATTAACCTACTCTAATTACTTCCATAAATAAACTTATATCACCAAACGTTTATTGTCTGAAGATTGTTTGCTGTAATAAATCATTTGATTAAAGACCAAATGCCATAATGACATTATACTTGGTAATATTTTGCCAAGTAAAAATTTGATCAAATGAAAATATGCGTACTAAAATCATTCGAAATATTGCAATGGTATAAAAAATGGTTGCTAAAATTTGTTTGGGTAATGAAATTTTGTCAAAATCTTTTCGGCAAAACGGCAGGATCACGTTTTTATAAACAGATATTAAACAAAATAATAGCCATTTTGTGAAACTTTAAATTCACGTGCATATGAAAACTATACTGCTATTCAAAGCGAGTCCAGAGATATGTTCAGACATTTACACACAGATGAAAACATTTTGATGTTTGCATAGCATATTGCATGTGTCTCTGTTTCCATATACTCGCCATGCGTGCAAAGCGGGGAGGCGGGACTAGTATAAGCCTGCGTATTTACCAGACACGAGCGAGACTGGTAAGCAATATGCAAACAAAAATTATTTAAATTATTCACAATACATGAAAATGAAAGTATGAAGAATGATTTTTCTCAGTCCATACAGTGATGCAGAAGTGATTATGGTACGGCGGAGAGTACTAAATAGCTAAATATCGCTTTATTTTATACTAGCTTTAGGTCAGATTTATCAATTTCTATACAATTTGAACGATATGCTAAAGTGAGGCTATGCAATAGTCAGGCAGTTGCCTTACTTTGATCCTGCCAATATAGAGCGCGTGCAAATTTTTCTTGACTATAAAAAGTCTTAAAACTTAACACTTTGTAAATCTTTGACTTCATGTTTAACTTCATTTACTAAGCAATGGACGGTTGATTGAAAATTGTGCATATTATCCTCACACAGCTCAGCTATCCCGCTCATCTTTGTCAGACACTCCCCCTATTAAAAGACGGTATTTTCGCAGGTTATATTTTACACTCCGGTTACCTATTGTTTTGGACAGATCGCAAACAAGTTGGGGATAATTACTTGGAGGGATACCATTTGGGCGGAAAATTTATGAACGAAAACGCGAAAGTGATACAGGGCAGTTTCCTGGGGTTATTAGAGTCTAAATAACTACCTGAAGGATCCTCTCTCAAAGAAGTGGTATCTTTCCCCTTTTCCCTTCGAGGAAAAATAAAAAGGGCCATATCCTTCCTCATGTTTTGGGTTCAAAGTTACTGTTAAACAGGAACATAATACTGTTTGTGTGTTTACTTCTAACTATTAAGTAGCCAATAGCCAACAGTGCTAAGCGCAATTTATTATTCGAATCGAAGCTAATTGATAGTTAAATGATTTTGATAACGTAAATAAAATTAAAATAAAACAAATAAAAAGCTATGAATAAAATATGTTAACTTTAGTTAAACCTTTATATAGAATCATTAAAATCGGTTCATAAACAAAGAAGTTATGGCCAAACATACATAAAAAATAAAATCTTACTAGAATTAGGACACTCCTTCTAAACGAGAAATTTTTGACCGCGGATATATCAATAAAACACCACCGTCTCTTCCTATGCAATAGAAGTATCATAGTAACAGCCAGATCTAATTCAACTATTGTTGCTTTATAGTCGATACGTGAGCGAGATAGGACGATGTGACGTCACCAAACTGGCGACTTTCTCGGTCAGGTATCACCGGGTTATGAGTGATTAATTTCGAGCTATAAATCCAGTTATTGTGCCAGGAAGATATTGTCGTAAGTTTGTTACGACTTCATGTAATATTGGTTGTTTTCGAAGGACGTAATCAGTTATAGACGGAATCTAATATTATATTGTATCACAAAGTGAAATGCTTATGATAAGGCCTATGCCTTTTGTACTTACTTGTGTGTTGTACCATTTGAGCCAAATGGCGAATTGCTACAGATTTACTACGGAATTCAATATTCGACCAATAGTTAGATCTGTAGATTTTAGATTCGTTTTTGACATACGCTTCATACAAAATTTGTCAAACACGAATCTCGAATCTCAAAATCCATGTATGGATCGAGTATTGAAAATGGCCATTAGTTGAAACGAAACTGTTTTTGAAGCAAGCGCTTTGAAAATGGCAGTTTTAAAGGAATTTAAAAGAGCCAGTAATATTTAAAAACAAAATGGCTGCACAATAGTAAAAAAACCTGAAAATAGTGTGGTATCATTAAGTATTAAGGGAAACACGATTACGTTCACGTTTCGTTTTTGCTCGATTAAAACCTTTTATAATGTCCTCCGAAAAATACCACCAAAAATGTGATCGAATACCGGACACATTACATATTCAGTGATTTTTCAGGGTAGTTGAACTGATCCAAGTTAACATTGATTAACAGACAGCACTTTATAAATTATGGCAACCTGCGGTATCAGATTAGAGGGGAAACCAGATGAAAAATGAGGGGATCGCTATCAATGGTCGTTTATTTTAACTCGGTCGTTTGAAATAAATTAATACAAGAGATTAAATATAATACTTTACACATACAGAGTAATTCATAAGTCATGTAATTTGAATCACATAATTTATCTCTAAAATACCACAGCCCCTTTTTTTATCAAGTTAAGACGAAATATAGGTATAGAAATAAAAACATGAATTGGTAAGCACTTATACTAGTAAGTCACGGTTAATTACAGGCTCACCAGTTGACTGTGCAGTACAATATATAAAGCATAGACGAGAAATGGGCACATATAATAATGCATAAATATTATTCCAAATTACGTAATTGGACCACTCTAGTTGTCCCTCACTAAACGAAACGCGGCAAAACTAAAGAGAATTCTCAGTAGCAGCACAGTGTCTGGGCTGGCTCATTCTCAAAAAGACACTAACAAAAATATATATCTAAAAATTGTACTTCGAATATACACATTGTAATATTTCCGTAATTTCTGTATATTTTTATGAAATCCTTCGTATTTCTTGTCCACTAACTTAATCACGTATCAACGTCATTAAGTTAATGGAATTAACGTTAAAATTTAAACAAAATATACACGATATTTACCTTTAAACTATTTTCATACACATACGTACATAGACTCATGCCTGTTTCCCGGAGGGGTAGGCAGAGACTACGGAACACCATTTGCAACGATCCTGACATATCTCTCTTGCTTCATTCACTCCCATCAGAGTCCTCATGCATTATCTTCTGTTCAGGGTACTTCTAACCTATTTGTTTTTAGTAAGTCTCCAATCTGGTCAGGGAACGCCCGCCTAGGTCTTCCCCTTCGTCCTGTCCCATTCACACTTGCCTTATATAACTTCTTGGTCAGTCTTTCGTCATCCATCTTCTCCATGTGTCCAAACCAACTTAGCATACCTTTCTCAATGGTTGTCACACCATCTTCTTTTACCCCACAACACTCTCTTATCACACAATTCTTTACTCTGTCAGTCAAAGACACACCCCACATACTTCTCAGTGCTCTAATTTCTAGTTTTTATTCTACTTTCATGTCTATTCTGCCATACCCAACATTCACTACCATACATTAGTGTAGGTACTAACACACCTCTATGCACAGCCAAACGTGCCTTTTTGTACACGTTTTGACTGTTCATAAAAGCCTTCAAAGCTCCAATCACCCTATTACCTGCATTAACTCTTCTTCATTCTTACCATTCCTAGTAAACAGCGTACTTAAATATTAGCGTACAAAATCATTCACTTGCTCCACTCGTTGTCCATCGATCATAACATTACAAATTACAAGCCGTAACACATTCCTCCTTTTCAAAAACCATAACTTTCGTCTTGCTCACATTTACTTTCATTCCTTTCCTCCCTAAAGCATCATGCATGATTGTTACCATCTCTCGCAACTCCTCCGCTATAGACGCAAGTATATAAGTATCATCAACATAAAGTAGGCATTTGAGTACATTTCGCGATATGTCCATTATGAGAAGAACTTTAAACGCATAGTGCATTTTTGGCAATAGCACATTGTTTTGTACATCAATGCAACAGCATTTGACATTTCGCATTTAAACCCAGTTAGCTGATCTTGTTTGTATTATTTGACAAAAATTGCGTTAGTTGCCAAAATCCATAATTTTCCCCGGCTTGTTCCTTTGTATTTCCATTCGAAGAAACATAACTAGCGGTTTGCTATTATTGTAAGTTTCTTTAGTCGTTTCCGAAAACACGTTCAATGCTGCATAATAAGCCATGCTTGGCACAATACCAGATAGTTAATCCTGTTGCATAAAACTATATATCTGCGGAGATATATGTATGATAATATAATTTGGAAGAGTGTGTTTTGAAATACCGTGTGTTTATTATTATTGATTTAAAGATGTCTTGTAGCTGATGGGATTATGGAAAGTGTTACAGTGATAGATAAGTTGTTTGATAACTGGTTTTTTTAAAGACGTCTCATGCACTAGGATAAATCCTGTGTCGCGCGGAACTTTAAAAACATACAACTAACGGTCACAAGTACCGTCTAGACTCAGTACAACAATTTATGGATCACGCAGTGTTGTCTCGTGTGGGCATCGAACCCACGACACTCGGCGCAGAGTCAATCGGCGAGGCGGCTGCTTAATCCACTATTCCAACTAGTATTGACCGGGTTGTGATCCAAGATCTTCACTTTTCAGCCCGGGGTTCGCTTTCTAACTATACCGTCTACTTGCGCCATGACCATGGCTGGTATAACCCATGCTGAAACATCGGGATAAAAACAAAGTGTCTATTTTCAAATAATTTAATTTCGCGATTCATAAATATTAGCCCCGCTACATAAATATTAGGTAGGTAATATCGAATTTCTATTCTAAAAGCAATTCTGTAAACAGATTCAAATGCATGATTAAAAAGCTCTTCTTGAGTACTTAACATAATGCATTAATTTAATGGTTGTTTTGCTAAACAAGTTCTGTTCACAGTTATTGTATTATTAAGTACATTAATATCCATTGTATTTTATCTGTATATTTAATGTGTCCATTATTCTTACATTATTTCGTAGGTACATTTGTAAATGTATTATACCTAAATATATTTTAACAATTTTCTAACCACATATACTGTCTTACTAATAAAAAAATATTACTCACACGTTTAACGTATGAATACTTACACAGCGTATAACGTCTGTATAGGAGTTACACAGGGTTTATACAATATCGCTACTAATAAACGCAAAGACAAGCTTGTGTAACTACTCACGCTGTGTACACACAGCTACACATTAACCTAAACACGCCCAATATTAGGCGAACTCCCTTAGTGTGACCAACCTGTTGTTGAGTAGTTCAGCTAATATTGGTTCTGTATAGGTTGATGTGTAGCTGTGTGTACGTCAAATATGCTGACAACCTTTTACGAAGTACGTTCAAAAACTTCTAATCGTAACTTCGTTTTAATAATTTAATTGTATTTTATAGTTTATATAGAATTTTACTAGCTTAATTATATATTAAATGGGGTTTCTTCTTAAAAATATCCCTTATCTATTAATATAATGTACAAAAACTAAAGACTAATGGTTGTTATTTTCTGAAGGATAAATATGTTTTGATTTGTACTCAAAGCTTCCGAACGCCTCCACCGACAATAACATTCATTTCATAGATCAAATAAATATAACCTTCCTAGTCCAACCTCTCTGTCATAGATTGCGCGCGCATAATCTAAGTAAAGTAACAAATTCAGAGTCTCAGCTGGCCAAATAGCCGCCATTTTGCTCTAACGCACTCCTTATACAAGGGTACAAGCGTGTGTAGAGCTTGTGTAAGTCTAAATAGATATTTTGATCTCTTATAACGTATGTATACACGTAATCTGTCAAAATATTTTTTATTAGTAGCGTTTTTGTTACGCAATGCTTATAGTACTTGTATACACTGTGTAGTAATTTTTATTAGTAAGACAAATAGAATAGAACTTTGGTTATACTAGCCGATCGACGTCCACTGCTGGTAATACTCATAACCTCAAGGCTCTTCACATAGAACGATATTGAGCCACCCACACACATCCGCTGCCCGCGATCCCAAAAAAGTAAAACTTCAGCAGCATAATTATATTTAGTTTATGTGCAAAAATATTTCAAGCATGATTATCATTTATCCGTGTAACAATATTAATCTAATACTAATATTATATAAAGCTAAATAGTTTGTTTGTTCGTTTGTTTGCTTGAATGTGCTAATCTCAGGAACTACTGGTCCGATTTGAAAAATTCTTTCAGTATTAGATAGCCATTTATCGAGGAAGGCTACAACATCACGCTATGAGCCACGGGAGCGGAGCAGTCATCAAGTATCATATGTAGTAATTTTATTGTTGTTAAAATTTGCACATCCAATCCACAAAAATATCTGAACTAATTGTAACCATTGCTACAACTATGTATCCCATTTATAGCAAATAAAAATCTTGGTTTGCAGTAAGGTATAGTGGCTAACATGGCTGGACAGGCATGTAAGCCAGCATACATTATTGCAACCAAAATGCGCAAGGTTACCTACCTGGAAGAGATCGTTCTTAGCGATAAAGCCCGCGATTGCATATGCATTGTAGTTGGAATCATATCACATCATGATATTTCATTGTACAATAAAACTTACTATCTATCATAAACCTGTTATTTACACGTATTTCAGTAGAATTACATTAGTCATATTGACGGAAAGACATCCGTAACCTTTATCTATAAATATTAATAGTCTAGTAAATATAGTATTCTTTCGATAGCTACTGGACGTTGTTCTACATTTATTGGTTCCCTTGAGAGAACCTTGTCTACAGCAGGCTTGAATTTAGTTCGTTAATGTAATTGACGTTTTAATTTGATTATCTGTGACGTATTTCCTGCCATCGATACGCCATGACGTAACACATTTTCTACCTCTTTAATGTATGTTACGTCATACTAGGGAATATGGATATTTAATTTTGATTTTCTGATTTATCTTGAATAGATTCTGAATAGTGCATCTTCTTTATTTTTATAAAATAGTTTCCCAAACCGAATTATGTTTTTAAGCTCTTGCCATGCAAACTCTGTTTCGAATATTAAAAAAAATCGGGCAAGTGCGAGTCTGACCCGCGCACCGAGGGTTCCGTACGCATTTTACCTTATTTGAGGTTGGTGCTAATTATGCTAGTCCTCTAAATCTGTATGAGCGCCCATACAACTTAGAGGACTATCTTAAATGGAGTCTACTATGTATGTATGGGGAACCCTTAAATTTTTAATTTTTCCTTTATTTGTGCTGTTAGACCCTGCTTTTGGCCAAATTTCGTGATTCTAGTTCAACGGGAACTACCATACAGGTATTCGACCCAAAACCTATAGGGTACTTACGGTTGACCTAGAATTGTCACTTTTGGTTAAAACCAAGGTCTTACAGCACAAGTAAAGGAAAAATTCCAAAATTAAAAAAGTTAAAAATTAAGGTTAATTTTGGTACTTACAAGTTTTCCCAAAAATCAAATTTTGACCATATATTTTTATCAGGTTGACCCAGGACCCTGATTTTTATACACCTAATAGGAACCATAGACCTCAGTATCTGGTATAAATTTCAATTTGCTAGGTCCCTGAGAAAATCGGTGGTGACACACGGTCAGACAGATAGATAGACAGACAAAAAAGTGATCTTATAAGGGTTCCCTTTTTCACCATGTGAGGTACGGAACCCTAAAAATACACCGAAAACATTTAAATAAATTACTTGCATATTTGCTGAATGTATAACATAATGATAATCGCCAAATCTTTTTAAAGTTCGTATAGAACGTCAATTTTATAACCGGTGCAGCGATGACTTTACTTGACTGCACGTATGACGTAGTGTTCTAAGCGACTGCTTCGCTGCTCAGTACTGTAAGCTCACTTTGTATGATTCACAATTGATGATTCGAATCTGAGTGTACACAAAATACACCCAGACTCTTGATTGGGTTGATCGTATGAAATTCCCCCGCGACACACCATTTAATCTTGGTGCGGGAGTAGTCTTTTAATAAAAATCAGGGAGTACTGTTCGATCTTACCTATAAATATATTATTTAAAGAAAATATTGCATTGGCCAACATTTGTCCAATAGTCAAACAATGTAACATCAATATACATGATTCACAAAACTTTCATCATATTGCTTGTTTCAACATTAACTCGTCAATTTCCTGATTTATGTACTAACTGTCCAAATCGATCAGGTTATTGAAGCCATATGGCTGCCACGTCATTATTTAACTAATGGCCACTACTCACGGCATGGGATATCAACAAATTAATACACATGGAGGACAAAAAATTGTGATATATTTATAACTAACTGCATAGAATTTTAAAATGAATTGTTATTAGATAATATTATTAATCTTATAAACTGACAATTGTATACATGCTATAACAAAAATAATCAATATTTGTATGCCAGATAATGGTAGAATATGGCTTGAATGTAATGTAATGTAAACTAACAACTTTGTATACCCATATTCCGACAAATAAATGTTTATCATTTATCATTATCACAGTATATAAGAATCGTTTGATCTGCTTACGAGTTATCGGGTATTGATGATCAGAATATTATAGATATGTACTGTGATAGCCTAATGGAGACATCAACAGTCTGCTACGAAGTGGATCTCGGATTGAAAGCTACGGCGCTTACCACTGACTTCGAAGTTATGTGCCGCCCGAACACGCGGGTATTTGAGAAGTCACAACGTTGCTTTAATACACGGGTGTTCAAGCGACGCTTGGGAGGTTTTTTATCGCTTGCCCCGTGCCTCAAAGTGAACGTTAAGTTAGTCGGTCCCGGCTGTCATCAGTCGTTGTATTTAATATCGAATATCACACACGCGATGAATAAAATTCTTTTTCCACGTTGACGAACGCGGACGGCATAAATACTGTCAATTTCAACGTGAATATAAAACAGCATAAGGGTAAAAAAACGTTAAAAATGAAGATACTCTATTTGGACATGGAATAGCGTGGACAGGAATATTTTAACGATTCTTGAAGTGTACCTACGTTTTGTGGCATTCAGCAGGCAAATGTTATTGTAGCAACTTTTACAAAGTAATGAAATAAATATAATATTCTACCACTTACACACAACATAATCTAATCTCAAACTTAGCAGAGCTTGTAATATGGGTACTAGACTAGTAATATTTTTTTTCTAAATACATTCAAATTATACATTTTAATTACCTAAAAACTACTATAGCTAAATAACGAGAAAGCATTTTTATAACGAGGCATTGCATTACCTGTAACTGACCAACAAAATCTCAAAATAAATTCACAAGTATCAAGACAAAAGCTCACTTACAAAGACATTCGCTCCAATTAATAACCTACCTCCCATCAAAACAACAGTGTTACCATATAAAATTCTTACAGTAGACCAGTTCCCGGTAATATCAAGCGATAATGAAAAACACTTGGCTCAACAAACTATCGCCAAGCTGATAAACTGCCAGAGTTGCTACACTAATAATATGTAAACTTTCTGCTTGCTGAGCTTACACAGGCTTTGGTGGAATTAAACGGTTTATTTACTTACTCAACAACAAAAAAAAATTAAGAAAGTATCCATAGCCTTATAAGTTGTTGCCGCAATTTCATTTCAAAACCAGGAGATTTCCATACGAACTGTCGGCACTTTAGGCCTTTCGAGGATACGTAAGTCGTGTTTTATAAGTAAATCCCAAAGTAAGTCTAGTATTATATTTAAGGACTAGATGAGTCTGCGGATACACCAGCGTTATTTAAGGCTTCTGCTCTGCTCCAGTTGCTCATAGCGTGATTTTATATAGCTCATAGTCTTCCTCGATAAGTAGACTATCTAACACCGAAATAATTTTTCAAATCGGACTAATAGTTCCTGAGATTAGTGCGTTCAAGCAAACAAACAAACAGTCTTCAGCTTTATATATTAGTATTAGATAATAGATTAAATATGAAACTAGATTTAGAGCCCGGTTACACCACCCTTCGAAAACTTCCTTACTATAAGGCGAGCCCACGGATCGTCCGATAGTAAGCAATTACCGCCACGCATGGACACCCGAGGACGGAGAAACACTAGAGGGACGAACAACAGAGGAGTCAAAACTACGTGCCGAACCAAAGTTCTTCTTTATCTCAAAGATAGGAAAAGGAACTGTGGTGGAGCGGGATACAAAAGAAGGAAAATGGAATGAGGTCTCCGACATTCTCCGACCGAACGTAACGTTTCACATCGATATTCAAAATCCTACTTCCCGTTTGCCCCATCTAAGTTCAAGAACCTTTTTATCTAATAATAATCAGTAAATCTCGTCTACGTTTCGTTGTCTATTGAACTAAAATAACAAGGTCGAGCATTACAATCTCGTCAAAGTTTCGTTGTAAGAACAGTAAAATGACTCGAATCAAATTTGTTTGATTAGGCGTCGTCGTAAATCAGGCGGATCATTTTCTTTCGCTAAGCAAAAGTTGAGTACTTTCTTTACGTCTATAATTTTCACGTCAATTAACAGACGCCTATAAATAGACAGAAACGGAATTATTATAAAAACATGTACCTACTAAATATTTAGGTACAGTTCAGAATGTTGTCTTTATCTTTCCAGTGTAAGTGTTATCATACTCGCATATCCAATACTTATCTATCTAACGTATTATGCAATGATGTCACCTTTTATTACTGTCTGTATGAATAAATCTAGTGAACGGATTTTGTACGGTTCACCATTGGATAGAGTGATTTCTGAGGAATGGTTAAGTGTAAAATTAATACGGCGATGATTAATAAAAAGCATTAAAATACGCAGACCAAAATTAATTATCGCTTGTCCCGTGCCTGGGAGAGCACGTTAAGCCGTCGGTCCCGGTTGTCATGAAGATCTTTGACTATCGTTACAGGGCGTCAGTAACTTCTAAATAAACTGACACTAGTCTAAACCATGGAATATCGCTATCCCTTCGGGTTGCGGAGGTCAGACAGGCAGTCGCTCCGTGGAAAAGCTAATATTCAGCCAAATCCGGTTAGACTGGAAAGCTGACCCCAGACTGAAACTGGAATAACGCTAAGAGGATGATGATTAACATACGCAGACCAATTAAATTTTATAAGGAGCAAAGATCTAACAATCTCACATATCTATCACAAGCATTACTGAGGCTACATCCATAACATAACACCTTCTCTATAAGGTGCGTTATCACAAAATCGCCGAGGGAATCAAAGAGCTAGAAATGTTCAGACTATTAGATTACAAGGGACTACGGCCTTTGTAAAGTGTCCGTGCAGAAATATTATAACAGAAAAAACTCAATTACATTTTTTGTTCGAATAGCCACTCCGATTGAACAAAGCTTTATTTTGTTGGGCTATCGGAGCGTTACATTCAATAAATGTCACTAACGTTTATGAATAGAAAGTATGAAATTGGTGCGCGAACTAAAAATAAACTTGGTTAGTAGTTGTATCGGTTTTAGCACCGATGGGTTGAATGGAAAGGTGGAACAGAACAAAGGGCCTGGACAAAGTAACATGGGATTAGCGATATACAAATTTTACTGGCATAGGGCTTCGATATGTCACGTGATCGACGAAGAACGAATAGCTTGTGCTACTGTGACAACCAAATGATAGCAAATGTCATGCCAAAAATGCGGAGCAAATGCCATTAGTCTGGACCCTTTAGCAATGAGCTCAGATCAGATATTTACATAGAGGCGCATTTCCTATGGGCGCTCTGAAGACAAACTTTCTGTGACCATAATCGCCGCTTGGCGGCGTGGCAGTCGCGCTGTGACAGCTGTCTCTACGAGAGCAAGAGAGACAAACGTTCCTCCTGTGTATCTTAAGTACAAGAGCAAAAGAGACGGAGAACGACGCCGCCAACGGCGCCAACTACGAACTAAACTGGAGATAGTCCCCACTTGGAATCGGCACACGAAATCCTTAAGAACTGCGCTTCTATGTAAATCTGTATTCATTGGCATAGGCTTACAATATGTCACGTAGTCGACGAAGAACGAACAGCAACTAAACAATATCAAACATAAAAACAAGCTGACCCGACGAACTTCGTACCGCCGTATTTTTCTGCTATTAATGTTTTTATTTCATACAAACCTTCTCCTACCAAATGATTAAGAAAAATTTATCCAATTTGGTGCAGTAGTTTGGAAGTTATGCGCGTACATACATTGCCTTGATTCATTTTTAATTGTATAGATGAGGAGCAGATGATACTTGTCTAGGCCATCGGTTTCTTCTTTTGTGGACGATCCGAACTAGTATCTGTACAAAGCGATTTTTTGGATAAATGAGGGTATCGATGCTCAAGCGAACCTCTCCCTCTCCCCCCTCCACTATCAATATCCTGTTATTTCTTGACTACAACGCTGGCATAGTTGTGTCACCTCGGCTTTTGAAGTTAGATAATTTCCGTGTATCTTACAAAAGGTGCATATATCATACATGAAATGTGTTGTTGTTTCTCTATCGGTTTATTAGGGAATTCATTTGAAAATAATCCTTTTAAACTTACGTGAATTGTTTACATTTTAGGATACTTATTTACTGACACTGTATACGTAGTTTATTTATTTATTTGGAAAGCGGTTGCCTAAGCCTAGTGGAGATACAAATAGACTGCCATGCAAAAGATGTCTGGTTCGAATCCACACGGCGCGTACCTTTGACTTTTAAATTAGTAATCATCACTTGCCCGGTACCTCGGAGAGCACATTAAACCGTAGTCGTAGTACCCTTAACCATTGACTATCGCTATCCCTTTGAGTTGCAGAGGTCACACAGGCAATCGCTCTGTGGAAAAGCAGTCAAATAAGGTAAGACTAAAAAGCGGACCTCGGGTTACAACTGGGATAATGCTAGGAGGATGAGGAGGAAGAAACTAGAAAATAAAAGTTGTTTAGATGACACAATTATTTTGGCCTGGACGTGTTTAAACCCTTTAAAGAATCTATAAATATCGTATTGAGGGTTTTGTTAGGACAAAAATTACTTTGGATTTTTGAATATTCTATTCCTACGGGAAAAATTAAGGCCAAAAGATTGTTGGCAATGCCGCTGATTTAGAAGCTAGCAGTATGATAATGCGGGCAAGCTAGTTAAACATAAACAAAAATATAAGTTTACATAAACTAAAGCTGGGATCAGATAGCACATCCAACTGCGATTTCTATTTAGATATCTATTCGTTTAAACGCAAATAGCGGGTATCTGATTAAGCGTGTTTTCTGCGTCTTGGTAACCTGTCACCTAAATCAAGGTGAACTGTGCAAAGAAACTTTTCGTTATAGACATGTAATCTTCAGGTCTAGCTAAATTTGTTTTCTTTGTTTACTATTTGTTTTTGTTGTGTTTGTAATAACTTTTGGCAGTTCTAAACTTCACCCGCTTTGCTCGCCTGCGTTAGTGTCAGTTATCGCGGTGAAATATACGGCACTCTTCTGCCTTCAACTATTTCCATACACAAAACTTAGACCAAATAAATTAAAATTAAAGAAAAACGAAAACAAGCACACTTTCGTATTTATAGCATTAGTATGGATTGTATTATTTTATTTATTTAAGAAAAACAATACAGCTACGCTTAGAATAAATCCTCTATCACGAGGAATTCATAAAAGTTCAAGTAACGGACACAAACACCCAGACTCGAAACAACAATTTGCGGATTATTCAAAATATTGTCCTGTGTATAGATCGACCTTAACACAGTGTTAAACGGTATGGCAGCCGCTTAAATCACTTCGACATTCATGCAGTCAAACATGTAAATTTAAATATGTTTATAAGGGTAAAATCGTGGTATACGCAAAAGCTAGGTTTCAAATCTACAATAGTGTATTGCCGTCTTAAACGAAACTGGCATCCGCTTTTAGTACTTCTGTGTAGATCATACTTAGGGTCAAAGGACCTGTAGGACATTGAACCTAACCTGGTCGGCACATCTAGTAGAGGGCTTGCTGCTACTATTATAAACGCGAGAGGCAGTGAAGATGGATGTTTCTACTCTTTCAAGCAAAAAAATACAGAAGAAATTCTAATGATATATCGTTTGTTGTATTATAGCTTATACGAGTACATCACTATAGCACAAAGTATTTGGTTGCGATTACTGTCATCCACGTGAGCGACAAAAACTGCTAATTAGATAATAAAAATAGATGAAATAAAAGCACACCAACATCTACGAGTACGGGACCGCGTACAAAAACTATAGATACAGATAAAATGAAAGCTTTGATAACCGGTTTTTGCTTATATTGTACTGCTTTATATACCTACATGTCCAGAGTAGCAATACAGTATAAAGACATACAGTAGTTTGACGCCTTTGATCTCGAAGAAAAAGCCGACAACGTCTAGACAAGGGTAAGTAGGCTAGGGCTGCCACATGTAAACAATACCTACTTATTCAAACACCGTCTATTTATTTTAGAAAAATATTAAAATTGCTACGCTACATTAATAATATAGTGTAAATCTCTTATCTATACATATAAATAAAATTGGAGTGTCTGTTTCTAATATTAAAATAACCGCTTTTTACTAAATGCATATGTATGTATACACGGTACATACACCGAAATTACATTTTTTACAATTTTTGTCTGCCTGTCTGTTTGTTCTCGCTAATCTCTGGAATGGCTGGACCTATTTTGACGGGACCCCCACTGGCCTGATGTACCAAGGAGTAACTTAGGCTAAAAATTAACCAGGTACGCGAAGAAGTTCCCTCAGGACGCGGGTGAAACCGTCGGAAACAGCTAGTTTATTATATTACAATAATTAACGATAAATAATTATTATAAAACACGTTGCATTTTTCGTGCGGTCACAGATTTGGATACAAAGTGTCAGTCAGCACCTATTTCATCCCGCAGGTGTCGTGGGAGGCGGTTAAGAATATAAAGCATTTTTCGTGAAAACCAAGTTAAAATAAAGCGATTTGCATAGCGGTGGTTTAATGGATGGGTAACCTTGGGATCAGCTTGCAGAGCCTATGTTATCGATATGAAGTAGTATTTTGCAGATTTATTTCGTGCAAACTAAGTTAAGGTAAAGCAATAGACATCACGGTCTATGAGACTACGGAGAACATGTGTGGGGTTTATAAAAGGGGGCCAAAAATATGGTTATTTTTGAGCTAGGATGCGCCGTTACCAAGATACATAATAATATGTGATAGGAGATGAAAAATTGGAACAAGTGAATGAGTTTGTGTATATTTGTAGATTGTAGGGTCTTTGTTTCCGAGAGATGGGAAATGTGAG
The DNA here is from genome assembly GCA_944739405.2 of Euclidia mi. Classification (NCBI taxonomy): domain Eukaryota; kingdom Metazoa; phylum Arthropoda; class Insecta; order Lepidoptera; family Erebidae; genus Euclidia; species Euclidia mi. Next base: position 63,095,798 of record OX123195.2, read on the forward strand.
GAAGATGTTGAAAGGAGAGTGAAAGCAGGAAATAGTGTGAATGGCGCCTTACGGTTCATCATCAGTAGCGAAATTATACCAAGTAAGGCTCGTCTTGCTGTACTGCAGGGAGTTTTGGCGCCAACACTGATGTATTGTAGCGAATCATGGATATGGCAGACGAAGCATGAAAGTAGAATCAATGCTGTGGAGATGAGAGCTTTAAGGAGTATGTGCGGAATAAGTTTGAAAGATAAAGTGCGTAACAGTGTAATACGGGAAAAGTGTGGTCTAAAAGAAGATGTAGTGACAAAGATTGAAAAAGGAATGTTACGTTGGTTTCGACATCAGGAGCGGATGGATGAAAGAAGAAATACGAAAGGAGTGTATCGTGCGAGAATAAATGGAAATGTCGGTAGGGGACGCCCTAGGCGGACGTGCCCCGACCAAATAGGTGATCTACTGATAAAGGGCAAAATAAAAAGTACCTATAACCGACGCGCATGCATGACGAGGTTAATGAATGTCGATGAAGCGAAAGAGGTATGTTAGAACCGAAGCATGTGGCGTTCCATAGTCTCTGCCTACCCCAATGGGAGACAGGCGTGACGTTATAGATAGATAGATAGATAGATGTGATAGGTACTTACCTAATGCGAAGGTACTAGGTACTTATTGAATGAAATTAAAATCACACCAGAATCGAATATTACCTTACAACGCATATTTTCTAACGTCGGCCATGTTGTTTACGTACAATAATTGCTACTTTATTCTGTGATTTGGCCAGACATGAGATATTGTAAAAGTTAGTAGGAATGTGCACATTATTTTAAGTGGTTATAGGTACATACATTTCAAAATAATATAAATAATTGTAATTTATGAAATTTTCTTTTTTGGTATAAGTAAATTGATGAAATCGCAGATTTTTTAAATCCTTATTTATTTAAATCTTTAAACAGCATAAAGAATTTCAATGTCTCACAGCACAAGTCGTATGCACCATCTTAATTAATATTCATAAGCAAATAAATGTTAGGTTGCCAGTTCCGGTTCCGATTTAATGTAATCCAATTGAGTTACTTATTAATTTCTTTACATTGGCAACACTGTCAAACGGAAGTCGGTTGCGAGCAACCGTTGGAACGGAGGGCATTCGGTATCGAGGCTCCGGTGTGATCGGTGCTGAGTGCAAGCAGTGTGGTTTATATAAAATCAAGTATTATAAAGTTGTAAGAGTGAAGAAATATACAGTGGTACTAAACAGTGCGTTGGAGTTTTATTACATATCAGAAGTGGTAAGTACCTGCAATTCTTTTAAAAATTATAACGGTAGTTTCGAATAAGGCATTTACTAAGATATCTAACGTTGTTTAAACAAGTAATTATTAGCTGTAGAATACTAAGTGTATAAAATAATAGTTTTGAGTTAAGTATTAAAATTACTAAGCGCTTTATTGTTGTTTAAACAACTTAGTAATAGTTATAGCTTTTAAATATAATATAATAGTTTGAATTTAATATTTTCTAAATAGATGAATGTTATTTAAACAGCTAAATAATAGCTGCAGTACTATTATGGTATAACATTTTTTATACTATTTTCTTGATTGCTTGATATAGTTAATACTCTCAATTACCTAGGTACACAGTTTCATAAGTATTGCACGTACACATTCAAGTTTATTATCAGCAAAATGTTTTATTTTTAAATAGTAATTGAAACAAATGGTTTACTGTGGTTTGATTTTAAAATAATATTCTTTAATAATGTTGGGTATACAATTTATAATCATGCCCAGCTAGCGATAAGGGACAGTTGTTGAACAACCTGCATATATGTAGGTGAACAGTTGCTGGTTGATATCAGGGAATGCTATATTATTTTCGACGGACATACAACTTAAACAATGTGTGAACATTTTGGTTAAAATCTCTTCAGTTTTGAACAGGTATCGAAGGTGTATCAATAATTGTAATTTTAATTACTTCAATTCAGTCTAGAAACGGACAGACGAAATCGAACAACTACATAGCTGGCTTTGTTTCGAGTTTCAGATAAAATGGAGCGTGCAAGTAAGTCGCAGCACCGACGTCTGGCAACCCCAGACCATGCTGAGTCACGAGCAATGCGGTCGAGTTTTGAAACCAGACGCAGCCGAAGCCGCAACCGCCGTGATAGCAGCTCTGGGCGCCGACGTAGCCGGGAGAGCGCGCGAGGGTCGCGTGAGAGCGACAGGATGCGCGCATTAGAGCGGCAGTTAGAACGTGAACGCGAGCGGCTTCGTGATCTACAAGAAGACCTGGATAGAGAACGTGGCCGACAGCGTCGTACGGTAAGCAACTTTCGAGAATCCATACCGCCTAGTCAACGCCATTCTGCACCCGACATCCATGCCGATGGTAACCTACCATCGAGAAAGAGATCACTTATCGCGGGTAAAGAAGACGACGGCCCTGTGAATCAAAAGAGTCGTGTTGAACATGGCGGCATGTCGCCTTCGTTTTCTACTAGAGATGTAGTAGATATCCTTAAATCGATTAAGAACATGCACTCCCAGCCATTATCTGCTGTGCCTGTTCACTCTAGTAATCACAAAAATATTTTACCTGATTTTGACCCCTCGTCAAAGAATCAGCGAATAGATATTTGGCTTAAGAAGGTGAACGAATGCGCAACAGTATATGGCTGGGACGACAAGACCACCATTCATTTTGGAATGCAGAAACTCCAGGGTTTGGCCAAGACATGGTATGAAAGTTTACCTTCGATTCTTTTTAGTTGGTCTGAATGGCAGGACAAATTACTTAGTGCTTTCCCGTGTGACCAAAACTATGGCCAAATGCTGGAGGACATGTTGAAACGTAAAAGTAGAATTAATGAGCCCATCGAGGTATATTTTTATGAAAAACTCGCTCTGTTGAACCAATGCAACATTGAAGGCAAGCGTGCAGTAGAATGTATTATACACGGCCTTACTGATAGGACAATGAAGTCTAGTGCCACAACCTTACGTTGCAATAATCCGGAAGAGCTTCTTCAGTTCTTAATGAGTAGTAAGGATTACACGCAGTTCTTTGATAAAACGGGTTACAGAACTAGGCCGGGTAGGGAGACTAATTCATCTAGTAATAACAGTTACAAGGAGAATAGAAAGTTTGATAGCGCGCAAAGAACGAGTAACGATTTATTTTGCTACAACTGTAAAGAAAAGGGCCATCCATTTTTAAAGTGTCCTAAGCCTATTATGAAGTGCAATAAATGTAATAGAGTTGGCCATAAAACCGAAAATTGCTTTTCTAATAAAAAGGAAGGTTCACAGGATTCAGCTCTCAAAACGATGCTTATATCTGGTATTAGTTCTTCCTCTTGTGTGAAATTTTATAAAGAAACAATAGTAAATAATGTTTCGATTAAAGGCTTTGTAGATTTCGGTAGTGAGGTATGTTTAATAAGGCAGTCCGACGCATCTCATTTAGGATTATCATACAACAATCAATCGACGGGCTTAAAAGGGTTCGGCAATGACATAGTACGTACTATTGGTAGTGTCTTGATGAAATTATCTGTCGATGGAGTAAACGCTGAAGTCTCTTGTCTAGTAGTCGACGATCAATATCTAGAAACGCCTCTTCTTATTGGGCAGTCGTTTACAGAACAACCCCACATTGCCGTAGTAAAAACCGCTAAAGAGCTTAGATTCTTTGATATCGGTCGTGAGATGCCCTTTTCGGAAGCCGAAGTCCACAATAATATACCCATAAAAGTAAAGGTTGTCGCCGATCTTGTCGTTTATGGACCAGCTAGCATTAAAGCCGTAATCGACAAAGCAGTGCACGGAAGTATTTGGTTAAAAACTATTATTGTCGGTCAGCCCAGTCAACAATTTGCTGTTTTAGGTGGCGTATATCCCGTAAAGCAGGGAATTATCAATGTTCTTATTGACCCAGTAGCAGAGTATTGTCATTTAGAAGTTGGAATGGTTATCAATCGTTGTATAGAGATTGCTTCGGTGAACTGTATTTTGACGTCTCCCAGTGACACAGTAGAACATAACTATATTATTAAAGACGCGGTTCGGGTTGGAGAAGACATTAATGAAACTCAACGAGTAAAACTTTTTGAGTTATTAGATAAATATCGACATTGTTTCGCGACTTCCTTGAAAGAATTAGGGTGCACTAATATCACTGAGATGACAATTGAATTAAATAATAAAAAACCAATTGTCTATCGTCCGTACAGACTTTGTCATAAGGAACGAGAGGTTGTACGAGGTATGATTAGCGAGATGTTAGATGCAGGGATTATAAGGGAGTCCGTATCAGAGTATGCAAGTCCCATTATTTTGGTACGTAAGAAAGATGGCAACATGAGAATGTGTGTCGACTATAGGATGCTTAATTCGGTTACCGTAAAAGAACGTTATCCTATGCCCAATATAGATGATGAAATTGCGCGGTTGGCTGGCCAAGCCTATTTCGTTACACTTGATTTGACGTCGGGATACTATCAGGTTCCAATATCTGAAATGACGCGACCTTTAACCTCCTTTGTTACGCCAGATGGCCAGTACGAGTTTAATCGGATGCCGTTTGGGCTAGCTAACGCCCCTGCGGTATTCCAAAGAATGATGAACCGTCTTTTAGGAGCCTCACGCTATGAGGGCGCTACTGCTTACATTGATGACGTGTTAATTTATGGCAAAAGTGTTGAGGAATGTTTGACAAGACTGGAAACTGTCTTACAGCTAATAGAGAAAGCGAATTTGACTCTCAACTTGGCAAAATGTGAGTTTCTTATGAACAAAATTAACTACTTGGGTTATGAAATCAGTGCCGCTGGAGTGCGACCAGGTACTAAAAAAATTCAGTGCGTAATTGACTTTCCGTGCCCCATAAATCAACATACTGTTAGACAGTTTCTCGGCTTGGTAGGGTACTTTCGTAAATTTATTAGAAATTTCGCAGTATTAGCCGACCCGTTAACAAAATTATTAGCTAAGGACGCAAAATGGATTTGGTCAATTGATCAAGAAAAGGCTTTCGAGAATCTCAAGAACAAATTGGTAGAGAGGCCTGTTTTAGCCATTTATGACCCTAGGGCGGAATTTGAATTGCACACTGACGCTAGCAAATTAGGTGTTGGGGGCGTATTGTTACAGAGGATAGATTTTAAGGATTCATTCAAGCCAGTAGCTTTTTACAGCCGAAAGACTTCCCCCGAAGAGAAAAATTTTCATGCCTATGAATTGGAAACACTAGCCGTAATTTGCGCATTGAAAAAGTTTAGGGTTTATTTGTTGGGTCAGCAGTTTAAGATTATTACTGACTGTAGTGCTTTACGATCTACCTTTTCAAAAAGAGATATTCTTCCCAGGGTTGCCCGCTGGTGGCTTCTTATGCAAGAATTTCAGTGTTCAATTGAATATCGTCCAGGTGCCAGAATGTCGCATGTTGATGCCCTATCCCGCAATCCCGTAACTGACGACGAAACTAGTAACGTCTCTGATAATTATCCGTCGGTCATGAGTATTAGTAGCGAGGACTGGCTCCACACTTTGCAATTAGGAGATACTGAACTGAATAGAATTCGAGATGTTCTTATTTCTGGCATTGACGCAGATGGGCTTAAATATATTCGTGATAACTTTCTTATCAAAGATAATAAACTATACCGGTATTTAAATGGAAACCAGAACGATATTCGCTGGGTCGTACCAAAGGGTGCAAGATGGCAACTCTGTCGAATGAATCACGACGATATAGGCCATTTTGGTGTTGAAAAGACCTTAGAACGTTTAAAAAAATCATACTGGTTCTCCAAAATGACATCTTTTGTAAAAAAATATGTTAAAGCGTGTATCGAATGTACATATTCTAAGAAAAATTATACTGGTAAGGAAGGCCACTTGCACCCAATTGAAAAAGTGGGTGTTCCCTTCCATACGCTGCACATTGACCACTTAGGTCCATTTGTGAGATCTAAAAGGGGAAATACATACCTACTTGTCATTGTCGATGGTTTTACCAAATTTGTATTTACTCGACCAGTTCGAAACACCAAGACACAAAGTGCAATTAGGGCGCTCGAAGATATATTTTACACATTTAGGGTTCCAGACCGTATAATTAGCGATAGGGGAACATGTTTCACTTCACACGCATTTAAAAGGTTTTGTCTAGATAAGGGTGTTAGGCATGTACTCAACGCTGTTGCTAGTCCCCGATCCAACGGGCAAGTCGAGAGGTACAATCGCGTCATCCTAGATTCATTAACCGCTCAGAATCTTAATCGTGATGAAAGAGACTGGGATGACGTGATTGGAAAAGTTCAATGGGGGCTCAATAATACGTGTCAAAAGACAACAGGCAGAACGCCTTCAGAGGTCATGTTTGGCACCTGTATGGACTCTGAGCTAAACCCTAAGCTTAATGAAATACGCCAACAAACCCGCGAACCCAACGAATTGACTATAATTAGAGAACAGGTTAAGGATGCGATTGATGCTCAACAAGAGAAATTGAAAGAAAATTATAACAAGGATAGGCGGCCTGCTCGAAGTTATGCCGAAGGCGAGTTAGTTAAAATCACGAAGACTGATTATAATAACGACGGTAAAAGTAAGAAGCTTCTCCCCTCGTACGTAGGCCCATATAGAGTGGTTTCGATATTAGGCAATGATAGGTATAGACTAGCAGCTATTCCAGGCCTGACTGCCACAAAGAACAAACGTCAAACTACAGTAGCCGCTGATAGAATGTTGCCTTGGGTCAATGTAGCTGCATTAGAAGTTAACAATTCAGAGTCGTCCGATAATGACGAACAGAGTAAGAGCGATGGCGATAGCGAATAAAATTAGAAATAGGTATAAAGTGATTGTTAACTATAATTAGTAAGCCTTCAAAAGGTTGATTGGTTAATAGCTGTAATGCTATAATTATGTAATGTAATATTAATGTGTGTTAAATTATTAAGCTTATGTATTTAAGAGACAAGTGTAGGGCATGGACACAACTGTGAGAATGGATGGGTTCACAGGTTGTCGTGTCGCACGCATTGTAACGAGAATGGATGGGTTCGTTGCAAGATGGGCGACGTGTTCTATACCCAGTTGATTAACGAATGTGTTCAGTTTGTAAGAATGGATGGGTTTACAAATTGAACTTATTCACAAACATGACTTGTAATATCTGTAACGATTACGTGAGTATGGGACATTGACATAACTGTGAGAATGGATGGGTTCACAGTTTGTCTATTTCACACGCTCTTGTTATGAGAATGGATGGGTTCATAACGGGGTTGGTGAGGTGTGCCATACAAAATCCAAAGAATGTGTCCAATTAGTAAGAATGGATGGGTTTACAAATTGGACTTATTCCAGATAAAAAGGTATCCGATATGTTAAATTCGGTATAAATAACTCGTAATATATTGTAATATCTGTAACGATTACGTGAGTATGGGACATTGACATAACTGTGAGAATGGATGGGTTCACAGTTTGTCTATTTCACACGCTCTTGTTATGAGAATGGATGGGTTCATAACGGGGTTGGTGAGGTGTGCCATACAAAAATCCAGAGAATGTGTCCAATTAGTAAGAATGGATGGGTTTACGAATTGGACTTATTCCAGATAAAAAGGTATCCGATATGTTAAATTCAGTATGAATATTGTATCAACAATTGATTATTATATATATATTTTTTTCTTTCTTTTCTTGTTGTCATGTACGAATATATTATGTTAAATTACGACAGTGATTGCTCGCAACTGGCCGAATGTTAGGTTGATGTACCGGGCATGAGGACATGCCCGAGGTCAGGATGGACGAATGTTAGGTTGCCAGTTCCGGTTCCGATTTAATGTAATCCAATTGAGTTACTTATTAATTTCTTTACATTGGCAACACTGTCAAACGGAAGTCGGTTGCGAGCAACCGTTGGAACGGAGGGCATTCGGTATCGAGGCTCCGGTGTGATCGGTGCTGAGTGCAAGCAGTGTGGTTTATATAAAATCAAGTATTATAAAGTTGTAAGAGTGAAGAAATATACAGTGGTACTAAACAGTGCGTTGGAGTTTTATTACATAAATAAGTAACGAACAAAAAACAAGCACGTGCCAGCCCCAAAAAACATGTACCTAGTTAGGAACTAAGGCGATATACGTAACTAGGTACCGCTCTTCCCGCGTCTCACCTCTTGGCACGATTGACCCGTCTAGACGCGTTCGTCGAACGACTGTATGGATTATTTGACTGTGGTAGTAAGATATTTAAAATTATAGAGAGTGATGAGATCCAAGATTATATAATTATGTCTCTTGGCGGGTGGCGTGGCTTAACTAGATTAAGAATTTTAGCTTTTCTAAGGAGCGCCTGCCATCTGACCTTCACAGCCCACAGCTATATTCTACAGATTAGACCAGTAAAATGATATTTAAATGTACTGTATCCAGTAGTGATTTCTATTATGACAGGGATAGTGCCAATAATGATAGGCCTAAAGTTATCGGTTCTACCATACGTATCAAAATAATTGGAAAGTTATTAATCACTACGTGCGAACCTATCCTCGAGTTTCATCATACTCTTAGAAAACCAATATGATTTTGGAGCAGAGTCGCTACCAAGGATACAGTTGTGGTTTGGTAGAGGCACCAGCTAGGCAAATGGACCGCCGAGAACGACGGCGAGCCCGTTCGTGTAGGTAATCAGTGGTGCGCTCTGCGGCTTCTAATCCTGTGTGTGGCACTATATTGGTCACTGCACTAGGTTATCGGCTCTTCGCCTCCCGCTGCAGAGCTATCCTTAACAGTCTGCAGCGAGTAGCGGCCATTAGGGTTGCGCGTGGCTATCGCACGAATTATTTCGAGGCGGCCACGCTTTTGGCGCGGCTCCCGCCGTTCGATATCCTGGCGGACGTGGACGCACTAGTTTTTCGCGAGACTCGACTCCGCCAGGAAGGCGGAACGGAGGAAGAGCCGAGCCAGACGCTCGGGGAATTTCGGCGGAATGCGCATCAGCGCGCGCTGATTATCTGGCGCACGCGACTCTCAGAGCCGCGGTGCATGCGCCAGCGCGTCGTTGGCGCAATACTCCCTGCCTTCGAAGCCTGGATCGAGAGGAGAAGGGGCTGCGTCACGTATAGGTTGACTCAGATACTCACCGGACACGGATGTTTCGGTGAGTATTTGAACCGAATCGGCCGCGAGGCGACGACGGCATGCCACCACTGCGGCAGTGACCTGGACTCTGCCCAGCATACGCTCTCTGAGTGCCCTGCATGGGAATCCGAGCGGCGAGTCCTGGTCTCTGTTATAGGAGGGGATCTTTCTCCGCCGGCCGTCGTCCAGGCCATGATGGCGGAAGACATCCGGTGGGACGCTGTGGTCTCCTTCTGTGAAGCGGTCATGCTCCAGAAGGAGGCCGCCGAACGGGATCGCGAGAGAACTGATCCCACTCGCAGACGCAGGTGGCGTCGTGGCGGTGGCAATGGCCGCTAGCCTGACTCTTCCTTGGGGCCGTGGGCAATCAGAGATGGCAATCTGGCTGCCCGACCACGAACGACCCCGAGAACACAGCGGTCTCGGATAGCCGAGGGACCACTGTACACTGACCTGGAGAGTCCGACATACCCTCTCTGCCCACCACACGGAGAGGGATTCGCAGAAGAGTTTCCCCACGTAAAAAAAAAAAGGTTATCGTCTCTCAAATCTTAATATATAAAATCCTTGCGTTACTGACTGACTGACAGACACGCTACAGCCGAAACTATTGGGCGTAGGAAGCTGAAATTTGGCATGTATGTTCCTTGGGGACCGTAGGGGTGCACTAAGAAGGGATTCCCCAAAATTCCCACGGGATCGGCCAAAACGGGTAAATTTAAAAAAAATGCAGGCGTAGCTGCTGGCGTCCTCTAGTATATATATAAGAGCAGTTTACAGCACACGTGCGTCTTAGTCCAATGTTAGTCAAGGCTATTCTCGTCTGTATCAAAGAACTAGACGCCTCCGCAATTATACCACGTTATTTACGGGGTAACGGTTTCGCTTTCGAGGCTCATAGAGGTGTTATATTTATAGCCTTACTCGATAAATGAGCTATTCAACACAGAAATAATTATTCAGATCGGACCAGTAGTTCTTGTGATTAGTGCGTTCAACCAAACAAAGAAATGAACTCTTTAACTTTATTATATGAGTATTATATAATTATCTAATCTATATCAGATTACAAGTCATCGTACTTTTCTATGAAGTAGATCGAAAATCAAACCAAAACCTGTAGGCCCACAAGTCTCGCAACCTTAAATAAAGCATACACAAGCTCAACGGTGCAGAACTTAAGCTATATTGATTATAACAAGAAGATACCAATTTTACAGTCTATTGCCACCAAGCCGCCGACGTTAAAATAGACATCAAATTACTCCGTATACATTGTAGAAAATGCCGATATTCAGTCAAGTAAGAAGAGTTTATGTAAATCCGAGCTACCTAACATTCATGCCACGGCGGTACTATTTTCACGTCTAAGATATTTCGGATAGAGCCTACTGCTTTAGCCGAAAATAAGCCTGGCATGATATAAATCTCCGTAAATTTGCTCAGTGAATTCTAATATGGCTATTTGAATAATGATTTATGATCTGTTAAATATTATAACAGATTATAGTGTTTCTATTTTTATTTTGGTTGGTCCAGTTTGTGATGTCTGACTCTTTAGGATAACTGTTTTATTGGTGCCGTGCACTCGAGATTAGGAACTCATTTTGTGAAAAAGCAAAAATTGCACCTTTTAGACAGACATTACCTTATTGGTTAATGAAAAATTGCTTGTAAGTCTGCAGAAGCAAATATTTATTGGACGCTTTGACTATTTGCCATCTTGGATAAAGCAGTACGCTTCCAGAATTCACAAAATGTTAGAACGACTTCTTCCGCCAGCAGCAACGGTTTAACTTCACAGAATGCGTTTAGTCGAGTATTTTGAATCGTATCTGAAGCTTCAGATTTTATATCCGACGAACTTGTAATCCAATTTGGCTGCTTCAGAGATCTTTTGAAACCGGATAGTGTTGTTCGCTCTCTCGATTCTTTACTTACTTCTTTAAGCAATTGGGAAGTTTTAAGAACAGGTATCGGAATTGGGACCAAATTGGAAGATCTTTTCGGCTCGCTGCCTTTAGATAGCCTTCGGAATAATAATAGGTACGCGGGAAGCCGTATAGCCTTCAAATAATTCCAAAACTAGAATATAGACAGGAGTAGAATAACCATATGACCGTGTGGTTGACGGCATAGAATACAAGTGTCACCACCCCCTATCTTCCCGTGGGTGTCGTAAGAGGCGACTAAGGGATAACACGATGCAAATACCATCTTTGCGTAGAGACGGAAAACTCGACATCAAACCCTATACGACTGCCTCGTTGGTCTCGCGGCATAAATGTGTGCGTGGGATCGGGAGGTCCCGGGTTCGATTCCTGGGTCGTGCAGTGTTATTGAGTTTTTCTGTCACGAAGTTCTCAGTAGCAGCACGGAGTCTGGAAATGTGCCCGGTACGGCAATAGGCTCGCCCCTTATTACGTGGGACTAAAGTATATCTGGCGAAAAGTGGGTGTAGAAATACACCTCTGCCTACCCCTTCGGGGATAAAGGGCGTGACGATATGTATGTAGAATAACTAGCTAAAGATGGATTAGTCGAAGCGACGCCTTCTTAGTATGCTTAGAGATATTGATCGTTTACGATAACAATGTATCATGCATTGTGTAAAGTTACATGTAGGACAAAAGTACGATGTAGGACCATAATTACCAACAGAATCCAATAATTTATTTTTTTAAATACCACATCCTGAAAGGACACACTAAATATCATTTCATGTTAAATACCTTCCTACAACTGCGTAAAATCTATCTGTTGCAAAGCAAGTAATATTTAATTTCACTAAGTAATGACTCTCTTAATTTACTAACAATAGCACCTCAGGCATTGTGCATATTGCCTGTACATTTATTTATATAACAATCCAATTATATTAATTAAATGTCTTTCATTGAGTGCTTGGATTGAATTTCATAAGCAACGTAACTTGTCTTTTAAGTTGGTAAATAAATTCTCTTGTACCTTGTCTGGAATTCGTGGATCTTGGATGGATTACACGCTTTTGGGAATATATAGCTAACGATATAGTAACAAGTATTCAGATGTCTTTGTCAGCGTTCGTAGTATACGTACGAGAGAATAAGTTATGTATTTAGCAAATAGTTTGCATACGATTAATTTATACTGGAGTCCATATTAAGACATGATGTTCATAGTAATGAACATACTCGTACGTACATAATAAAATATCATCATCATCAGCCTTTAACTGTCCACTGCTGGACCAGGCCTCTCCTTTGAAAGGAGGAATTGGCCTACTATACCACGCTGGCCAAACGGGCTGGTATAGGGTTAGTATCAAGTTTTCCTTCTCTTACAGTGCTGTTCTCTGCATAATTTGCTCCCTCTGTCGGCTCTTACGACACCCATGGTATGATATGGGGTGGTGACATTCCGTATTCTTAATCCGTCACCTCACGGACTTTATTATATAAAAGCAAGAGACTTAAACGGAATAAAATATACGTAACGGAAAAAGAATACAATTAAGGTGTTGTCTAGTCTTCTTCTTTTTGTATGAGTTTGTGACCAAATCTAGTGTCGGACTTTTGACCGCCCAAAGGCCTTAGGGTGACCAACAGATTCTTACCCTGACGCAAGAACCGAAAACGACAGCTACGAAGGGCACGTAATGCCCTTCGTAGCAGAGTAATGCTTAAACCTAAATGCTTCACGCGCTCACCCATCCAAGTGGCGACCTGTGCAACTGTTGCTTAATTTTGCTGACATATCATGAACGGCCTTTTTTACCGCTGTGTCTAATTGTGATATTATGTTCACTACTAAGTAAAAGCGGCCATTTTTCTATACATATCTCTCAATAGGAATTTTAGGAGATAGTGAAATATAGATAAAATCCTGGTAAATGATAAGTTAACTTCGTCTTAGATGAAATGTATTCTGAAGGCCTAGACGTGACCTTTACAACCTTGAGTCAATTTTCTAACAGAAATAAAATACGCTCGGAGTTAGGTCGGCGTGGATATATTCGATGTAAATCTGTTCAACTATGTGAAGATCTTCACATATTTTCACAGTATGTTTCAGAAATTTAATAAAAGCTTTTCGTTATTTGTTTTCCATTTGTCTATTCCTATAGGTATATATTAGAAAACTAAATGGGAGAATCAGATTCGAAGAAAGATTAAAATAACTCAAATATTATACTGAGTGTAAGGAGCGGTGTACCGAAAACTGATACCAGTGATTCAGTACATGATACTGAGACCCTTGTTGGTCGAATTTTCCGGAAAAATCTAAGAACTCGACAATTTGCCAAAAAAATGCTATGTAAATAAGAACACGCAAACTCGCACTATCAGCTGTTACGGCCCTACAGCGGCGGCGGGTGGTAGCGGCAGTGATTCCGATGTACTGCAATACCGGTGCGCTTACTGTGCTGCAGCCGCGCGCCGCGGCTGATGTCACATCAGAGTAAACGCGCCATGCAGGTACCTATTGTACCTTCATGTTTAATTCATAGAATTTTACAAAAATATTAGTGCGGTTCGACTATTGTTACTATTTAATTACATTATATGGCAAAAAATGCAAAAGAAAAATCGGAGGATTCATGATTTCTTTCCGGCAAATTCGACCGCCAATGGCCTCAGTATCATGTATCTACTGAATCACTGGTATCGGTTTTCAGGTTTTCATCGGGTACACCGTCCCTTACACCCTGTATTATTATTATTATTTGTTTCTCTATCACGGCTATTCTTTTAACCGTTGATGTTAGAAGAATAACCGGCCCTTTGGCAGGCGTACACGGAGACATAGGTCCAACGCGCAGAGGCCCTTTAAGAGTTTTAATCTAGAATGCGATGGGACACCTACTGAGGCGCCTCCATCACTGCACTATTAAGTGCTGTCACGGATTAGCTGCAGCAGGTGCAAGACTATTGCTAAAGAATATATATATATAGACGGGAATTAACGCGAACATGCAAATTAGATATTTACATACCTTATTTTGCTTGACGTTTCGAGACGGTTGCACGTCCCGTGGTCGCAAGCTGACTGGTGAAGCGATGTCACGTCTCCGAGTGCGAGGTAGAAGATTCTATTTCTACCCCCGGGTCGTTGATATTCGAAGTACCGGCGCAAAACACACTAACCGTATCTGTATATTGAACATTCGCCGACTGCGTATTAAAGTGGAGTGTTGTTAGCCGAATCACAGGATTCCACGCCGATGACAATTTGAAGCCCTCTTCCCGATTGAAATTTTTATGTTTTCTGATTTCAATCGCTTCACGCACAACTCTTGGGTAAAAGTGGCGTTCCGTGGAGAGGACTTGGGGACGATGAAATTCAATCCAGTGATTGGTGCCCGATTGAAGAAAATGTTCCGCAATCGCCGATTTGTTCGTTTGACGGTTCTTTACAGCTGCGATGTGCTCCTTTATACGTTCAGCGATAGTCCGCTTCGTTTGCCCTATGTAAGAGCTTCCGCAGCTGCAGTTGATTTTATAGACACCTGGGGTTTGTAGCGGTAGAACATCCTTTGGTGTGCCCACTATGTTGTATACTTTGGCCCCTGGTGTAAATACGGTCGGAATGGAGTAGTTTTTTAACTTGTCTCCTATTTTATCCGTAACACCTCTAATGTAGGTCACAGAGGTCATGTGCTCTGTTTTTTAGTGACGTCACAACGGATTGCAGGTGTCGAGGGTGGTGGTGCGACATGGCGTGCAGGTATCTATCTGTGTGCGTAGGCTTCCGGTATACGCAGTGTGTTAAGGACACATCTGGTCTCACAGTCACTTTGACATCCAAGAATGACAACGATCTGTCAGTTTCCATTTCGTAGGTGAATCTCATTTTCGGATGAATGGAGTTAAGGTGTTGCACATATTGATCTACTTCCTGCTTACCTCCTTTTACGATACTAAAGATGTCATCCACGTATCTTTTCCAAAGCCTGATGGTCTTGGAAAAGATACGTGGATTAGACTATTGCTACTTGTATGGAACCTTATTAATCTGGGCTATTGGGATGGGTGTTTAATGGATTGGTCTAGGTGAACACTATGGATGAAAAACGGAATAATACCCGGCCCCTTGACAGGCGAACACGGAGACATAGGTCCAACGCGCAGAGGCCCTTTGAGAGTTTTAATCTAGAATGTGATGGGACACCTATTGAGGCGCCTCTATCACTACACTATTAAATTAAGTACAGTCACAGGTTAGCCGCAGCAGGTGAGGAACTGTTACTACTTGTATGGAAACACTTGTATTATTATTTCTATAAAATCTTTGCGTTACTGACTGACTGACAGACAAGCTATAGCCAAAACTATTAGGCGCAGGAAGCTGAAATTTGGCATGTATGTTTCTTGGGATCGTAGGGGTACACTAAAAAAGGTGAAATTTAAAAGTGCTTGCGGAGCTGCGGGCATCGTCTAGTAGGTATACCTATTTATATTTTACTAGACGCCGCCAGCGGCTTCGCCCGCGTGAATTATACATATAAACCTTCCTCTTGAATCACCCTATCTATTAAAAAAAACGCATTGAAATCCGTAGCGTAGTTTTTAAGATTTAAGCAAACATAGGGACAGACAGACAAAAGACAGGCTTTGTTTTATACTATGTAGTGATAAGCGAACGCAGCGATAGTCAACATCTGGTATGGGTTTCAAATCACGGCGCACACAATTGTCGTTATGTGCGTTACGTGCGTATTGAATTGTTTCTTATCGCTTGCCCCGTGCCTCGGAGAACACGTCCCGGCTGTCATGAAGATCTTTGACAGTCATTATAGGGAACTCCCTATAATATATATATATATGGGACTAACTGTCTCTCTGCATAAAATTAAACAAATCTGGTTTGGAATTTCAAATCCTGTTAGACTAGAAGCTAACCCCGGGATAAAACTGTGATAATGATAAGTCTAGGAGGTTGATGAATGTTGTTTTAATGCTAGCAAAGCACTCTGCATGAAAGTTTAAAATAAACTTCTGCATAAATGCCGTCATGCATTTCACTAATTTGATAGAATACCTTCTCATTAAGTTGCGAAACTTCTGTCCCTCGGTACACAAGTTTGTAATAACAAAGCCGATGTGAAACATTTACTAAAAATAATGCGCGGCGAAGGAGTCAAGACAAATGGTAAAGGATTTATCCAATCTCTGGTGCGGTATTCTCATTACTATCAAAGATTATGATTCTGTTTGAAGAATCTTCAATTTTATAGATGCTATCAAACATGATCCTTCTGGTTTTTATTGAGATTGCTTTTATTAAATGGTGAGAATATTACGTTAATTGTCTTTTTGATTGATGTATCCAGTTTAGTTGATAGCTTGTGTTAATAGTGACTTCCAGTGATATTAAATAGCAATCGAATAAATCGAAACATTTGAAACAGTTTAATTAATTCTATTAATACACACATACATAGACTCTATGACACTTGTATCCCGAGGGGACCATGTCCTACCTATCAATCGCCATTTGCAAAGGTCCTGACATAATTATGTCTCTTGCTTCATGTACTCTTATCAAATTTTTCATGCATGCTTCTGTTTAGGGTACTTCTAACCTGTCCTTATTTCAGGATGTTTCCAACCTGGTCAGAGAACGTCCGCCTTCATCTTCTTCCTAATATTTAATACACATTTGCCTTAAACATCTTCTTGGTCAATCTTTCGTGAGTGCCGAAATAGATAGATACCTACCAATTACGTAGCAAACTATTTGCTAATGTATGTATTTCGAAGCCGGAAATAATGAATTAGTTACGAAATTCATTGAAGTACAAACTAAAAGCCTATTTATTTACGAAATTAAAGACGATATACCAAGTCAGACTCGTTGCTTTTGAAATTCAATCCAAGCAATGAATTAAAGACATTAATTTAATTAATACAATTGGTGTGCTAAATTAATACCTGTTCAGGCATTTCGCACAATGCCTGAGTTGCCATTGTGAATTAATTAAGCGGATCAATACTTAGTGAAATTCAATTTTATTCGGTTTCAAAGGGATATTGGTTTTTCAGAGTTGAAGGTTTTACACACAAAAATATGTTAAACGGACTGTAGGTATGCTGTTATGTGCTATTAAAAAGAAGGGATTATGTTATTTTGTTGGTAATAAAATGTTGTACCTTCTACTTTCTATAAAGGGTTAACGTTTATCTAATCTGCCCGATTTAAAATAATATTTCAGTGTTAGATAGCCCATTTACCGAGGAAGGCTATAGGCTATATAACACCACGCTATGAGCCACAGGAGTGGGACAGTAGCCTTAAATAACGCGGGTGTAACCACGGGCTCATCTAGTAATTTCTATATTTACTAGCTGAGCCCGCATTTTTAACATACTGCCGTATCCGTGGCTCGTAGCGTGATGTTACAATTATAGCCTCTCGAGATCAATGGGCTTTCATAATTATTCTAATCGGTCCAGTAGTTCTTGAGATTAGGCCGTTCAACCAAGCAACAAAATACTTTAGCTTTATAATATTATTATAGATTTCTGACGTGAGTTTGAGTGGAGCTTACGAATGCTACAAATTTGATTTGAAGAAAATTTCCTCTACAAGGCATTTTCTGTGTCGAGAAGCTCCTTTAAAAAGACTCGAATAGGTATCCATAAAATATTGTATAGGTACGTAAAATTCCGAAAAAACTGGTTTCACTGCAAAATGTATTAGAGTATGAATATCTTAACTTATATTAGTATGTCATAGCATCTTGGTGTCTTAGGAACTCTATAAAGCAGTTGCGGGCAGCAGCCAATATCTGTACTTATATCTGTATGCATACAAATTATTTTTCTTGTGTTACTGACTGTTTGTTTGTTTTCGTGTGAGTGTGTGGCCAACTGTGGTGTCGGAGTTTTCAGACCGCCCGAAGGCCTCCGACATCGTCTAACGATCCTTATACTTAGGCAAGAACCGGGACCGACAGCTTTACGTGCCCTCCGAAGCACGGTAGCGCTCAGATGTAAATGCCACACACGGTCACCCACCCAAGTGGTGACCTGTGCAAGCGTTGCTTAACTTTGCCGATCTGTTACGAAAGGCAAGCCAAGTCTCGCTATGAGTGCTACACTGTGTTACTGACTGACGCAAAGACAAGCCTCGGTATTAGAGAACTCGAAGACAAATTAGATTTAATTTTGTTTTCTCCCGGAAAATATAGTAATCCGTTGAACTAAAAACATTTACAGATTCAAAACAAAATTAATTTACACTTAACAGCAAAAGTTTTCGCGAAAAACTAACAATTAGTATCTTTCAAGCGCCTAGTCGTCCTAGTCAATCGCCTTACCAACATTCTATGTTACCAACCATTAAAGCCCGAAATATGATTAAGAAAAATTCCTTATATAAATCTTTGTTTACAAAGGCACAGGTCTTGTACAAAGTTTTCCAATTAATGTAACAACACAAAATTAAGCTAAGAAATTAAATATACGACAAAGTTTGTGTGGACGTTGTAATCTCGAAAAGTACTCAACAGTTTTGGAGAAATAAGTTTGCAAAGTACATTCTGGTTTAATCTGCATTGAGCTTCTTTGAGGCAGGCGTATAATTTACATAAGCCTGTAGTCAATCATTAAAGTCAGTTTTGAGGCGGATACTACAAGTTTTGAAGAAGGAATAACGAATCTTTAAGACAATGTTGGTATATAAAACTGTGTAAGAAGGATTTGGTACAGAGAAACATCAAAAGGATAAGGCTCCTTTATAAGACGAATGTTTATGCTGAGAATGATTATAGAAGAGACATGACTCAAATTATTGGAGTAAATATATTGGTACTAAAAACGTCTACGCTGGCATTAAATTCATTTTACAACCCGCCTTTGCAAGGCTTCGATTTCGTAATCTTCTTTAATGCTTTATTTCTAAAAAGAGATTGCGTTAATACCTACTTACATATACTTTTAAGGATTAACATATGTTTATCCATATGTATATAAATAAGGGCAACGCTCTTTATTATCCCCTGTTACAAATCTATACAATAATGCACTTGTTGTCATGCCGTAAAAAGATGTAAAACTATAATAAATAAACAGGCACAATAACAATAAATAATTTGTGTATTCTGAGACAGATAAGACTTCCCTCGCGACGCGACTCCGCCTGCTCCAAACATAAAAATCATACCATAACATCGTTTCGTTGCAAAAAAGAAAATAAACAAAAATTACACTTTCGCCTTTATAATATTAGTATGTGTTATGGGTAGTGACCCCAATACGCATCATGCACAACATTAGGAATACTCAATCAATATACTTATTCTAGCTGAAACCGACAATACAATTCCCGGGTAAGCAATGCCCGAACGAAACTACAAGTCATAAGCTGCCAACTTAGATCTAACATAACTAAGTTGCAACCGGTACAACCATTAAAACATTTCACCAACAACGCCTTAGCTTAGAGCATTAATGTTAACGTATAAACTCTAAGTACTCTCAATAACTAACTAAAAAAGTTTTGGTTGCCTGTAAAGTCGGTATACGGGCGAAAGTTTTACGTGACAACGACTTTGAGTGGTAAAATAATTTTAATGTGAATATTCATTCGTATAGTAGGAAGAAGGATGAAAGACGCGTGCCTTTCACTTTTTATGTCTGTCTCTCTCGCTCTTAGGCGGGACGCGTGCCTCTCACTCGCTCTCATTGTGAGCGCATAACGTGAGCGGAGCGTAACGCAGTTTCTTGAAGTGTCACCCGGCAAACCAATTTATAAGACGTTGTCACGTCAAAAACTTCTCGAGTTATAAACTCCGCTGAGAATGAGAAAAGAAATTAGGAACAGGAATAAAAATGTATTAATGGGTCGTTCTATTTTATTTCCTCTGTATAGTTTGTTGAGCTGTTTTGTTTAATGGAGAATACAGAATTACTTTAAGTTTTTCGATAGTTTTCGTGCGACGTATACGGTCTCAAAACTAGTCGGCCATAACCAATAACATTTTTTTTTATGTTTTATAAATACTCCTGCAATAGGCATACATCCTGTATCACAAGAGGTTTTACAAACATTCAATGAACAGACACAAAAATAAACCATACTCGAGTTACGTTGGTGTAAACACCGCCGTCATCACTCATCGAGCATCACCTTATACTTTTTATTAGAATTGTTTAGATTACGCCCGACCAAACCTTGTACTTTCGTTTTAAAATAAAGTCAGTTCTGTTTCAACCTCTAAGCCGGACAGTAGTCCGAGAGTTTTATTTTTAAAAACTCCTTCGCCGGTATACGGTTCATATCTGGCGCAGTCGGTAGGATCGTGTCTGTTATACGGTTGCCGAAAATCTCTTTTCCGGTACATCCGCGACGCGATCACAAAGATCCTACGTTCGACCGAAGAAAACCGGCGAGGAAGCAGAACTCAGCCTGACATCGGCATGCTCGTGGGGTAAGCATCAACCTCTGTTTCTCCCGAGATCTTTCCTATATATTTATTTATTAACTGTGTATCAAACTCTACACCGTTAATTGATTTGTGTGTACTGTATTTTGTGTGTGATTTCCACTTTTTACAGCTATTTTGTTTTATTTTTATACTTTTTGTGTGAATTTGTGTATTTTTCATTGTGCTAAAATGGCTCACGAACAAAAGAAGTTAGACATATCTGTAAAAGAAGAAAAAGTCGAAATCGACTATAAAACTTTATCCTTTTTCTTGCCCGCATACGATGGCAACAAGAAAACGCTAGCATTTTATATTAAAAGCGTAGAGAATGCTTTAGAGCTGATAGAAAATAGGCAGCATCCAAGCATAGCATGCTTGATTAGGAATAAGCTAACAGGCAAAGCAGTAGAAGCATTATCAGAATGCACTGAATTTAATAGTTGGGAAGATATTAAGGCCATACTTACCCGTAGATTCGGCGAATTCCGAGACGAGGTACAGGTAGTTCAGGAGCTAATGAATATTAGAAAATTAAGTTTAGATATCGATACCTTTGCAGATAAAATTAGAGAATTAACTTACATTTTGATTCACCTAGATCAAACCAAAAAGGATTATTATGAAAAAATGGCTATCAATGTATTTTTAGACCAGCTAGACCCGATCTTAGCACTAAGCGTAAAAGTCCAAAAGGCAGATTCCTTAGAGCAGGTTATCGTCCTAGCTAAACAGGAGGATCTCAAGTTAAAAAATAAAAGATTTGCAGATTTTTGGTCAAAGCCTAATATACCTAGGTCTAATCCAAACCAGATTAGCAATTATATTTACCGCTTTCAGCAAGCTTCCGTTAACCCATATAGGTCTCAACAGATGGCACAATCTAGTTTCGCTAGCTTTAGTGCGCAACAGCCCCAAAGACAATTAAACCGTCAGGTACCTAACACGCAACCTACGTACCAACCTGGTACACATAAGAATAACAATAATAGCCGACCTATTCCCGTTGTGAATAAACCCGTGCCTTATGCACCCATAAATTTCCAAACTGAACCAGACGATTGTTTAGAAGAATGTCACAATTTAGAGTTCATTAATTTACATTATCGTAACCGCTTACCATATATTTACATAAGAGAATTAGGCGGTCGCTTTTTAATCGATACTGGCGTGACGCAATCACTCATCTCACCGAACGCAATCTTAGAAAACAATTCCCGCCTTGAGCGTGAAATCCACTTAATAAAGACGGCTCATAATGTAACTAAGCACGATACCGTTGCTTACGTTAAACTTCCTTCGTTATTCAATTGCCATTATACTCATAAGTTTCTTTTGTTTGATTTTGACCCAGACTTTATCGGACTCATAGGTGTTGACTTATTGACAGCTTTAGGGTGTGTAATCGATATGGAAAATATGACGTTGACAACAGACTTTGTTTGTATTCCATTAAAGGGCGATATGAATTCGTATACAACAATAGAGCCACAGTGTGAACGGAAAGGTAACATAAATATGAACATTGACGCATTGTCCCGTGTTGAAATACTTTATAATAACGACGTAGAATATATGCCTAACGACGATCAATCAGTAGACATGATGTTAGACCGTGAAAACCAAACGAATTTATCGACAGAACCTCAACCCGGATCGTCGCGTGATACGTCTAGTGATCTTGAAGGAATAGACATTGAAACTGTTACTGACACCTCGACAATATTCGTTCCACCACAGTCAATAGACATCTCGGAACCCATTCAGTCCGACTCAAACGATGGATTAGATTATAAAATTCCCGAAATATCAGATGCAATAGAGAGGCAGTTAAAACAGTTTCACATTCGAAAATGCCCTGGTTTTGAGTATAGAATAGACGATAGAACCAAAGGCAAAATAGTTATTAAAGACGTATTTATCCCTATCAATGAAGCTGAACAGCAATTTATAAAATTCCTAAAGGAACATACTATACCCAACCGCATATTCCATTGTTATTTTTACAACGAAGAGTTATATCCCATATTTTGCAAGGTAGTCAAAACCATTTTTAGCAATAGAGGCCCAAAGCTAATACGTTGTACTACAAGGTTAACCTTAGTAGAAAATAACAGCGAACAAACAGAGTTAATAAAAAATTATCATGAAGGAAAAACAATCCACAGAGGCAAACAAGGAACATACAAACAGTTATATAAGAATTACTATGGGCCGAAATTCAAAAGTAAATTAATATTAATGCGTAAAATATCTCAAACCTAAATATAAACGTTTGAATTTACCACAGACCACCATTAAGTACATATCAGAGTTAGATTAGATATAAGATTCCATTTAGTTATATCCTATAACGTTAGTAGAATACGCGATATATACATAGACGTAATCAGAGACTATTATACCTACATTTAAGTTATATCATAAGAATATATCCAATTATAAAGATAGTTTGGTTACTAGAAACCAATTAGAATACCTTATAGATAAATAAGTTAGTTTATTTAGGATCTACTGAACTCAGTTTAGGAAGACCATATATCCCTAGATTTAAAACCAAACCTCTTTTAATTAATGAACTAGGATCCGTAATAAGAGCTATCACTGGCAACCTAGACCAGGAAGATGCAATTAGCTTAGAAAACCAAGTTCAGGAAATAAGGAAATTAACAGTAAATAAGCAAAGCGAAACCTTAGGAATAATGTCCGATTTCATTAATGAGTATCATAGTAAATTAGAAAGTATTACTAAAAATCAGAAAAAGTTAACTAAAGCGATCGGAAAATTAGTAGAATAAAATCAGGAAATAGAAAATAAAGTATATACCATGCAAATAAATAATCAAGTTGCAACATGCTTACAACAAGTATATGATAGATAAGTTAACTTAGAGAATGCCATAACATTCAGTCACCTAGGACGACTACATCCTAGTATAGTCGAACCTAGCTATCTTATTGCAGAGTTAGCGAGCATCCAAAAGGATATGAGCTTCAAAGATTTGCAGTTACCTTATGCACCAACAATGAAAAATATACATATAATAGAAAAATCTATTGTAGTCAAAGCATACAGTACAAATGAATCGATTAACTTTGTGTTAGAGATCCCCTTAGTAACTAATCATCCTTATAGTTTACTCCATTTATACCCGATCCCGAATGCAAACAATTCTATCCTAATACCTAAAAATCCTTACCTGATCTTGGGCAGCAACATGTTTGCGTATCCTCGCGAGCCATGCGCCTCCATCACCGACGAAACCGTCATCTGCCATCACCTGGAACTACAAGAACTCATTGCATCACAAGACTGCGTCGCACAATTACTACAACACAAGAAACCATACAACTGCACTTACGCCACAGTAGAATTCAACGAGAATATTATACACCAAATTAAAGAAAACAGCTGGATCGCCATCCTGAAACAAGAAGAAGTAATTAAGCTGCGGAGAAGAAGTACACTACCAAAGATACAGCGGCGTCGTCCTGATATCAATCAATAACCAATGCACCATTGGCATAGAAAGAAGAACCCTACGTACACACAAGAAATTCCTCATCAACAGAGAAAGCGTTCCACTGCCTAGAACACAGTACAGCACAACGAATAAGCACTCACAATTGAATCTACAAATAGAATATGTTCAGCTCAACGAACTAGACAAACTAGTAGAAAAGACTAAAAACTTACAAGAAAAGGAAGAAACAGTCATCATCGCTACTAAACCCAGTTGGCCCACCATATGCCTGTATGCGATCATTACACTAGCCGCCATAGGCTTCATCACCCACCGATGTCTTCACCGAAGGGGAAGACCAGCAACGACCGAAGCCAAGCAGCTCCAGCCACAAGAGCCCTTGCCACAGGACCAGCAGTCTTCGGCGTGCTTCTCACTTAAGGGGGGAGGAGTTACGTTGGTGTAAACACCGCCGTCATCACTCATCGAGCATCACCTTACACTTTTTATTAGAATTGTTTAGATTACGCCCGACCAAACCTTGTACTTTCGTTTTAAAATAAAGTCAGTTCTGTTTCAACCTCTAAGCCGGACAGTAGTCCGAGAGTTTTATTTTTAAAAACTCCTTCGCCGGTATACGGTTCATATCTGGCGCAGTCGGTAGGATCGTGTCTGTTATACGGTTGCCGAAAATCTCTTTTCCGGTACATCCGCGACGCGATCACAAAGATCCTACGTTCGACCGAAGAAAACCGGCGAGGAAGCAGAACTCAGCCTGACATCGGCATGCTCGTGGGGTAAGCATCAACTTTCGTTTTAAAATAAAGTCAGTTCTGTTTCAACCTCTAAGCTGGACAGTAGTCCGAGAGTTTTATTTTTAAAAACTCCTTCGCCGGTATACGGTTCATATCTCTCGGCACAACAAATTGTCAATCACATAAAGTATTATCCAGTGTAAGGATCGAACCCACAACACTCGGTATAATGTTAAACGGTGAGGCTGCTTCCTAAACCACTACGATAGTCAACTGATATTCGGTTTTGCCTATTGCGAAGATTCGCTTAATACAGTTTGTCAGTGCACTTTCAAATTCTGTTTTAAACGGTATAATATCGTCGTCCCTTTCGGTTGCGGCGCGGCGGTCAAACGGTAGTCGCTCCACAGAGAGGCGAAATTCTCTTAAATCTGGTTAGATTCTAACTCGCATTAAACGCTGAGTGAATTTACCCATTTGTCGGTTTGGATAGTGTACCTTCTATATCAATGTTTCTAGTATATAGATCTGATAATTTATATTATACGAGAGGATGAAACAGCTAGGCCTTGCACATTTAATTTTCTGCTCGATCCCGTGAGAATTAGGAAAATCTTTTCTCAGTGCACTTTTGGTCTTCAAGCAACAGACATGTCAAATATCAGCTTCTTGCGTCCAATAGTTTTGCCTGTGCGTTGTCTATCAGGCTGTCAGTAATATGTCTGATATATGTCATCAACAGCCTTTAACAGTCCACTGCTGGACTAGGCCTCTCCTTTGAAAGGAGGAATTGGCCTACTATACCACGCTGGCCAAACGGGTTGGTATAGGGTTTGTATCAAGTTTTCCTTCTCTTACAGTGTTGTTCTCTGCATAATATGCTCCCTCTGTCGGCTCTTACCCATGGGATGATATGGGGTGGTGACATTCCGTATTCTTAATCCGTCACCACACGGAGTATGGTGTGTGCATTTTAATTATTGAATTTTCATGATATATGTAAATTCAATAATTTAAATGTACACACGGTTACACAGCAAGCAACGTTCTGACAACACGTTAGACTTAAACGTCTTACATAAGACCAATCCCAACAATAGTTATGAATTATGACGTACCGCTTTTATTTGAAACGGCTAATTAGAATGCATTTTTTTAGACGGCCGGTTGGCGTAGCGGGAGTGTAAGCGACTGCTACATCGAAGGTCGCGGGTTCGATTCCCGCTCAAGTCAAACATTTTTGTGCATGAACATGAATGTTTGTCTTGGTCTGGGTGTTTCTATGTATGATATGTATGTATTTACAAAAAAAAAAAGTATATATGTATGGTTTATCCATTATCTAGTACCCATAGTACAAGCTCTGCTTAGTTTGGGACTAGATGGTGTTGTGTGAATGTGGAATATATTATATTATTATTATAAATTATTTTTGTAGCCCCCTTCATACCTCACCGCTTTGACAGATTTTTTTTATTTGTAGAAATGAAAACATTAGGTGTCTAGTAGGCTGGGTTGTCGTTGACAGCTAGTTAGACACTTTGATCATTGTTTAGTAATCTGTGTCATTGTACAGTTCTTATGGCGAATGAAATAAATTTTAAAATCCTACTACAACAGTTTACCTTGACTTGACTCAGTGTACCCTTACAACATTTGTAAACAATGGAATATTCGAGAGTTAATAAGCCGATATTCTGGAAAACATGCAGGTAGCAACACAATAGCAGTCATTAGCGACGGCTATATTTTGCAGAAATGTAACCACAAAAACGAACGCATATTTTTCGCTACGTTCATTTATTTACTCCTATTGCATTATTTATAATTGGGCTACCGTGTTTCGAGATTTCTAAGGACGATATTATTTTTAACCCCCGACGTAAATAAACGGGGTTTAATACGTTTGACGTGTCTGTGCATCTTTGTATCTGTCTGCGGGATCGTAGCTCGTAAACGAATTATACACCTAAACCTTAATCGCGAATCACACAGTCCTGTGGCAACCCTACAAAAATCGGCATGCAGACAGATAAGATGCGGCAGAGACTACATTTTATAATGTGTTCAGAATTAGGTATTATAGATAGTTAGCGTCTTAGGGGTTATTGAACTATTATTATGAATAACTATTGATCGAGGACATAGCCGAAATCACCTGTTCCATATATTTTGCAGAGGATAAAGTTCAATTTTTATACTTTTATCAAGTTATGAACACAAATACCTACCTTCAGTGTACGCGCGCCTTAACATTTTAGTACAGGATATTTCGGTGGATATTGCGAGTTAATGGCTTGTGAAAGGGACAGATATTATTGCACTTCTCACACCATTGGGTACGGAAGTAAACACGTGTAAGGCTTGGTAACGGGTTCGATTTTATTCCTCGCGTAAAAATATTGCCGGGAAATATCTCAGATATGTACTGTATGGCATTTTCTTTAACCTTTAACGTAACGTATGGTATAAGTGTCAAGCATTTTGCTGCTTTTTAGGGTTCCGTAGTCCACAAGGAACCCTTATAGTTTCGTCATGTCCGTCCGTCTGTCCGTCCGCAGCCTAGCTCAAAGACGCCTGGTGCTAAAAAGCTGATATTTGACATGAATATAGACATAAGATATTGCAACAAAACTGTAGAATAAAATTTAGGAAAATATTTTTTTTAAGGGTATCTCCCCTACATATATAGTGGAGTTGAATTTTTTTTTGGTTGAGTACCCCATCATGTGGGATATCATTGGATAGGTTTTAAAAAAATATTATTAGTTTGCTCAAATCATTTTTCGATCAAGTGATTGGTTTGTCAAATATCAAGCTTTGAAGTGAAAAAAATTGTTAGACTCAAGTGTCCCCCCTCTCTGCCGGCTAAACTATTAATTTGGAAGAGGTGAAAAAAAACACAAATGTAGTACATATAACGAATTTAAAAGGAAAACTATCACGGCTAAGTAGATATCACTAGTTTACGAGTAATCGTCGGTTTACTTATAAATAGGTACCTATTTCTATGAGTTTACATTGGGCGCGCTGGCTTAATCTTAAAGATATACGTACTTTGGTATGTAATGTACTACGGTACTACGTATGTATAGTAGTAGTATATATTGGAAACCACATTTTATGTTTACAATACATAATTGGATACATACCTAGTATTTTTCTAAACAAAACTTAGGTTCTTATAATAGTGTTATTCAAATTATTTTTTGCAGCAAAATAAACAGTCGGATTTGTTGTACATTAATACCCTTTGCAACAAGTCATTATGGGCAAGTACGGAACCCTACATTGCGCGTGGCCCGACACGCACTTGGCCGGTTTTTAAATTTATGACAGGAAACTGAACAAATCTGTTCTATTATTGATGCTTTACTAACGTTTTTTGTTATTACTGTCCACAGCTTTTCGCAGTCCACTATTGAACTTAAGCCTCTTCTAATTTGCTCACAGTAGCACTGTGAGTTGGTAAGAGGATTTGGCCTACTTAAAGTCCACTGAATACAAATAAAATATTTCATTTATTTCTTTGACGCTACGGCCTTCAAGCCAATCAGTGCATCGAAAATTCAAAATGTGCTAATACCTCATTCAGAAAAAAGGAATAAAATTAATCGATCGATATCTTCGAAAAATAAATAGTACTGCGTTCTATTTACACAATCCCCTCAATCACATGGGGTCCATTTACCCTCAATGGCGTGACAAGGGTGCCCATAAAACACTTCTGCTTACCTTCAGATCGTTACGTTGCGACATGATATCGCCGCTGACCCTAATTACAAATGTTTGCTGTTCCGCTTTTGATATACTAGTTATTATGTGCATATGAATAGATGTAATATCTACTGCGTATTTTGGCACGGTACGGTGTCTGTATGGATGGGCTTTATAAACCAATACAGTGAAATATTGCTGCTATTATAGACGCGAAAATATATGGAGGATAGAAATGTATAGATGGATATTTGTTACTCATTCACGCAAAATCTATTTTTTTTTTATAGACTCACATCTGTATCCCCGAAGGGGTAGGCAAAAGTGTAATATTACACCCACATTTCGCCATGAATTTTTAAGTCCCACGTAATAGGGAGCGAGCCCATTGCCGTTACGCGGCACATCGCCAGACTCCGTGCTGCTACTGAGAATTTGGAAAAAACACTTTTGCCCGACCCGGGAATCGAACCCGGGACCTCCGATCAGCAGTCGCATACGCTATCCACTGGACCACGGAGGCAGTCTTAACAAAATCGACTTAACAAATTAATAAGTAAGTATGAAACTTTGCAAGAATATGGCTTATATATCAGAGTAGTACATGAACGGCTCGCACTAGCTGACATACACGCGTAGGTCAAATACAGTCTAAGATTATTCAGAAAATGTCCCAAGATTTTGGAATGGTTCTCCGATTCAGACGAGTTTGAAAAAGTGTCGTCGTTAACTAACTTACATAATATAATCGCCGACCCTTAACTAATGAAACTAAAACATGAAAATTTGGATGTCTAATTATATGTGGTAGTTACATCATGACCACTCTAACCACTGCACCATCATCGCAATCTGAGTTATTGTAATACATTAACTGTATAACATATTTAAACACGACCACGGAATCTAGTTACACGCGATAATATTACATTAGGAACGGTACTTAAACAACGCAGTCTTATTCGGTACTAAAAGTCAATGAACTGGGCAAAGAAGGGCCAGACACTGTTTGATTTTCTCTGTTTGAATATATTTAATTTGTTTCATGATTCAATATTATTTGAACAATTGCTGATAGTAAAATATTTCAGTAGGTCATATCCCTTAAGGCCTTTGAAGGCCCTTCTAAGGCAACCGTGTATCATTGGTATAATGCATTTAAGCGCGGTCGACTAACTTTGGGGGATGAAGAAAGAAGTGGTCGCCCTTTGACGGCTGTTACGAAAGAAAACGTGCTATCGGTGAAAAATTTGATCCAAGACAATAGACGAGTTACATACCAAGAGATTCAGCATGTACTGCAGATTGGATCAGGGGAGCCTTCACGAGATTCTACACGTGCATCCCACAACTTTTTACGGTTGCGAGACTTGGTTTTTTCGACAAGTATTGTTTTTATGGGATTGAATTGACTAATACGTAACATTTCAAAATCTTATTTCTAATTATTCATATCTTATCATCTAGCTTCAAAAGTTCATTTTATTACCACTATTCTTTCGATGAATATGTACCTGAAATGAAATAAGAAAAATATTAATTTACAACTGCCATACGAGTTCCATTTTCAAACGTCAAACACAATAAAATAACGGACAAGTAATAGTCAAGAACCAATTCCAAATTTAAATATAAAAAGACTATTTAAAATAATAATTGAACGTCATAAAAACCAGTACATCATTTTGAATTTAAATTTGGAACACTGTTTAAATAACCGAACATCAAATGTAATTCTAAAATAGAACAGATTGTAAAGGTGTAAATACATTAACCGTTCCGACATTATCGGTCACGGAGGTTGGTTTATTCTAAGGCACGTGTACACTGCACGTGTGGAGTCGACCACCTCGGTACAAGTACGGTCAGCTATGTATAGACTAATAGCGGACTCTGTACATTACAAAAGACTAAGCCGGTTGGTTTGGTTCAAGGAATTGGAGATAAGGCGATTTGTGTTTCAATGTTTGATTGCACGTAAGGCGTAGGTCTAAGTGCATTCATGGTATTGTTTCTTGATAGACAGAAAATACGGTATTTCACGTAAAAAAGGTTTGAGTATTATGCCATACATCATATCAGTTGAAATACCATACACATATAACATAAATCCGTATTTCGTAAAGATTTTCATGTACTGGGAACATTAGAAAATACGTGGTTTTAAAAGTAATACATTGGCTGTTATTTCCAAAAGAGTTCACCTACACCAATTCATTCAACACTGATCCCCAATAGTCCAGAACAATGAGTACAAGTAGCAAAAATCTATACTATATATTATTATCATGGAAACTTTTCAGTATATATCCCATTACATTCTAAATTAAAACTCTAAAAGGGCTTCTGCACGTTGGATCCATGTCTTTATATATACGCCTCTCAAAGGACCGGGTATTGTCCTAACGGCAAAAGTTACAATAATGCGTGTGAAATAGAAACAAGTAAACACACACTATATCTCTCTCGGGAATTGAACCCATATTATCAATCGCAAACCATAGAACAAAATACACATTTTCTTCAAAATGAACACCGATATAAAAACCGGAAAACTTTACAGTCTATCGTAAAAGTAACCATAGACTACGGACGTCAATGCAATTGTAAAATTTCTGTTAAAAGAAACGGGTAAGTGCGAGCCTCTGTCGAATACTGAGGGTTCCTTACAAATTTTAAGTTAAATGCCCATACATGTATCGATATTAACCACACAAAGACATTAATTTCTGAACGCAAAATGTATTATAGTAAATGTCTTAACTTTTTTTGTAAGACCCATGTGTAAGACTACCTCTCTCTAAATTGAATTATTCTTGTGTAACGCGCAGTATTGTCCGGTTTTCGTTTCGATTTTTCAATAAAAATGATACCGAATTGTTTATTATTTTACTTTTATATTGTCATGGTGACCGCTTCTCACAAAATAAAGTAGGCAGGTAATTGTAAATAACGCGATAATTTTAAGGATACCAAAATGTATTTATTACTGAAACAGATTCCACTGAAAGGCAGCCATTCTCTTATTCCTATATACATAAAAGCAACACTACTGTAAAAGTTTATCAAAATCTGTTGAGCAGTATTTGTGTGACAGAAAAACAAACCATGCTTACAAACTTTCGCTTTTATAATGGCAGTAATATTGTCAGTACCTTTGTGTAGGCAAATCTCTTGTCCGACTAAACTTTAGTCCTAACCCGGTCATCCACATACCTAATTATGTTTTTAATTAGCACTCGTTCATCAAAAAACACTAAATAACAGAATCATTAACCTGAGTACTAAATTACAAAACAAACTAACCTATATGAAATTAAAAGTGATTTATTACGTGAAATGATATTGCACGGATAATTATTATCAGAATTACATGCCATTGTAACGTTATCCGAGATGATTTATACGCCATATTATATAAAACTAGGATTCCCCCGCCGTTTTTCCCGTGTTATTTTGTAGTATCACGACAACAGCTGCACCTACCGGTTCAAATTATTGAAGGCCTACAAATTACAATTATTTATATTCAAGAATCAAGAATTTCCATTAAAATTGGTTCAGCTACTCCAGAGATTACCTAGGACAAACAGAGAGACAGACAACATAATTTAAAAATGTTGTTTAATCAATGACTTGGTATCGTGTAACTAACTATATGCACATGAACAACATAGTTATTTTGAAATAAAACACATTAAAATCAAACACGGTTTACGTATTCTAAAATGTCAATCTCAGTCTTCCGTGACCACGATACCTGTAAAGAAATCGAAACGTGTTGACGTTTCGATATCGTTGGATAGAAATAAATAATGTAGTTTCTAGATCATTCGGTTTAAATGTTATGTCTTCAAAACCAATAATTATATCGCGATGAATCCATAAACAAACCTTATTTCGATTTCAATATGTAACATTCGCGTAAACCAAAGAAAATAATACAGACAGACCCTTCAATGAAGTATGGTATAAGGGTATCTACAGATGACGTGATGCATTTAGTGAAAAATGTGTGCGTTTTGAAATTAAGGAAGGTGTGACGGATACACAGGGGTGGGCATTTCAATAGACAAATTCTTTAGTAAGGGCTTATCGTGCTTCGAATTAGGATGTATTCACACCGCACTGTAATAATATACGTTATTATTGCATAAAAAAATTGATGTTATGATAGGTTATGGGAATGGGAGAGACCGTTAGAAATACGCATCGATTTTTTTATTAATATTATTAAGTGATCATCAGTTTAGCAGTGAAGTAAAAATCGAGGACTTTTTGCGAGTCTGAGAGCTATCATCTATAATGAACTGAACGAGCTGGCATGTTATAATATAGACTCTGACTGCCGTGTTGTGTGGGGATCAGACCCACAACATTCAGCAAAGTTTAGAGATGTATATTTGACATACGCTCGATACAATATATGCCATACATGTATCTCTGATCTCCAAAACCATGTATAGATCATATATTAGAACTAGTCATTAAACGTCGAAACGACGGTTTAAACCATTACGCTGTCTACGCATATACATATGGCGCTCAAATACCTGCAAAGCTTAAAAATATTAAAAAACATACTCATACAACCTCTTCTTTATTACCTCGGTTAATAATAGTTATCTTCTATTTCCACTATAAACAATAGCTACCAATTAATCTAAGTATATTTACCAATATGACAATAAATCACATAACTTTTATCATTCGACCTGTTCTATTGATTTTAACTTATTATCTATACAATTAACGCTCAAAGCAAAGTACTATCTATTCTGTGCTCAAAGAACGCTGTCGAATGTTTACTAGTATCAATGGTGCACCAAACATCAATAATGCTGGATTAATATTGACGTAATAAATAGTTTCGGCCGTTATAACTGTCAATATAATGTGTGATATTAGTTTATGTGACTTATATTGTTTAGAACTAGAACTACGTGTCCGTTGTGATAATAAAAATTAAGGCGGTGCGTCAGTTTATTTGGTAATCTTTAACGGGCGCTTTCAATATTCGATCTATCCATGAATTTGGAGATTAGAAATCTATGGATAGATCGAAAATTATTTCCTACGTGCTTGTTAAACAAAGATTTGTCCAGGGTGGGAACTGAATACACGACCTTCGGCTAATCAGTCAGCGTCAATAATCACTAGGCTAACGAGCTTGTACAAGTTCCCAATCGCGACTTTATGCCTTAGTGACTTAGGCACTCAAGATCCACAGCGCTGAGAGTTCAATCAACATAGACCACACTTTTTTTATGGTAATAGGCGGCAAATGAGCAGACGGATTGATGGTAAGCAATTACCGCCGCCCATGGACGCAAGCAACACCACAGGAGTCACAAGAGCGTTGCCGCCCCTTGGGGTTGGGAAAAGGGATAGGATGAGGAGTGGGATCAGGGAGAAGGGATAGGGGATAGGGCCTCCGGCACTCTCACTCACCGAACGAAACGCAACAGCTTGGGTACTGTTACTTTACGTCGATTTTCTGTGAGAGGGTAGTACTTCCCCGGTCGAGCCGCCCATTCATGCTGAAATCAGCAAGGCCCTTGATTTTTTTTGTGTGAACTACAAATTGTTACTCAGATATTTGTATTCTATGTGCCCGATGGTTGTATTGATCGATTTGTGAAGTGCCCCGCGACACATGTTTTCATTCTTGCGTCCGAGATGTTAGATTGCCTACAGGCAATGTATAACGCTTTTATAACAAGCTCCCGTATAATATAAAAAACTTATCTCTAAATAAGTTCAAAATTATTGTAAAAGCGAAATTGTGTTCAATAGCATATTATAAAATATCTGAATATAAAGACGACCAAAACGCTTGGGACTGAGCTGTTCTAATTCGACACACAAAAATAATTATATATTTTTTTTTAATGACGTTTCGTAAGTACTTGCAAAGTTTACACGAAATAAATAAGTATTTCATTTCATTTCATTTCATTTAAGCTTATATCTTATACTAATATATAAAGCTGAAGAGTTTGTTTGTTTGTTTGTTTGGTTGAACGCGCTAATCTCAGGAACTACTGGACCGATTTCAAAAATTATTTCAGTGTTAGATAGCCCATTTATCGAGGAAAGCTATAGGCTATATAACATCACTCTATGAGCCACGGGAGCGTAGCAGTAGCCTTAAATAACGCGGGTGTAACAGCGGGCTCATCTAGTTTAATAATATAACAAAATCCTTTATTTCGTAACTTCTCCTGATTAATGATGTCATTCAGGAAAATTTACGTAAAATAGGAATATGATGATCATAATGAAGATACATATAATGTATACTTACACTTTTGATTATAGTAAACGGCTGATAGAGATTTTACATCATGATAACACTTTAAAAGGATTTGATTTTGTCATCGATAAATATAACCTCGAACAAAAAATACGGTACTAATTGTAATGATATATTCTTAGGGAGAATGTATTTTGTGAAACTATCCTTAATAAATAAATTAACTCTTTAGTCGAGATTCAACCATAACTAAAATTTTGTTTTTCAGACCAAGATATTATAAACTTTATATGAAGTCGAAAATGTATACAAAGTTTTGTTTGGACTTATACATATACCTATAGATATACTTTTAGTTTCACATATTTGCGTAACTTCCTTAACAAAGTGCTTTTACAAGATTTCATTAAATTTATATATGCTAAACTTCGCAAGAGATGCACTTTCAAATCGTTTTCACATTTCTTCATTCCCTTCCTCAAATAAATTCAATAAATACGTAATAATAAAATTGTCGTGACGATTTCTTAACGGTGTGAGGGGCGACTATAAAGGCTGACGAATAGGGCGAGACGAAGCCGAAATAAGGGGTGGTTTGGGGGAATTATGTTGCCACTGGCAACCCCGTGCGCTCCAAGGAGTAACGAACCTGTTCTTGCATAAAAATAATACTCTTCTGAGTCAATTTTTATAAGAAAGTTTATGTTGTTATCTAGCTGAACACCAGTGTATTTTTTTGCGAAAACAACGGATTAACTGGTACAAGGTTGGATTGTACGCCTATGGTTTGAGCCGGTAACTCCAGGAAATAAATAGTGAAAATATGGGATATTTTGGCGACTATACTGTAACATTTTTATAAGAGTTTTGAAGTACGGCTTCAATCTAACTTCAAATGTTTGATCGTTTTATAGGTAAGTATAACGACGCAGAATAGTGAGTGTTTTCCAAAATGTTTTGAAAGGTGTGTTGATAGCTTTAACGCTGTTGTTTTTCCCTTAAGTAAACAAGTAATATGCAAGTCGGTTGTTTCAAAATAACATGATTAGATTGGTAACCTATACAGAAGTGTGCTTCTTTTTGGTAATAATGCCCACTTTTTGGCATTGTCGAATTTTTGAAACTGCTCTTTTTGAAAGTATATCGTTACTTCACATAGTGAAGGGCGCGACTCAGCTAAGGACTTCCACATCCACCTGAGTCACCCTCTATACTCAAGGGCACTTCACTCCCACCAATGAGGGGATCTTTTTCGCCTAATGTAGGGTACAGATCACCATATTCTTATAACAAGCATAGCTATAGAGGATATCAATGACTGGGTTACTGATTAACTTCGTTACGTTTAAAGTTCCTTCATAATAGGAATATAAGGTCCTTGAGATTGTCAGCCGTCTCAGGATTTGACGCTGGAATTAATTTAACTATTTTGATAAATCTCTTCTATCCGTGCTGTGTGGAATGCATTGGTTTTAGATATTAGTAGCGCGACATCACTTTTTATCCGTTTGAAATCTTACGCTGTTGTTGTTGCTATAGTATGTATTCTATCTATTGTAAACATATGTGTACATATGTGTTTATGCATTATTTGTATGGTGTACCCACCATACAGCGTATTTTAATGCTAACATGATTTCTGTCCACCAGAGGTGCTTACCAGAGATTGCTCTTAGCCATTAGCCCGCCAATTGTACAATTTGTAAAGAACACTCAACTCTATACTGATTAGCTAAGCTTATAGTTTCGGTTTCATTAGTTACGCGGGATAATGTTATGCTATTATAGACAGCGGAACACTTAAACATTCTACAAGTTTTAGAAGGTTGCAATTTTTACTTTCTTTTGTTTATATTTTTTGTCGAACAATTGGACAATCATTCAGCCAATGTCGGACTATATAATTATACTTATTGAATTTCAACCTTACAGTCACAAAACAAAGCAAGCATTCTAAGAAAGCTATTCTGTAGCTATCTTACGGCAATAGAAAGGCCCGGTAATTCAAACTGATGTCAATTAATTAAAAGCTTTAAGTAACGTGGAAAATTTTTGGCTACCCTCAAATTAAATTAATTATATAAATAAATTGGTTGGCAAGAGGGAGAGAAGCGTTTTAAGAAATGAATATATTCTTATCATTATGAAAGCTAATATCGTTAAAAGAGGGAGAAAAATTGCATAAATATGTAACTAACATTTTTTCATAGAGTTAGATGTCATAAGCTCTTTTCATAATTTTGCCTTTGTGTAGGTTTTTAATTAGTCTTTGGAAATTTTATGTTCAGTCCCTTGCGCTACAGGAATTCATATAAGATTAGAAGTTTTGTGATGATTGCCTTATTCTTTAGGTAAGTAATGCTCGCCATTTATCTACATAATTTTTAATATCTCGACAAAGTGCACCCACTAGCGATTCCAATTTAAAATATTTATTTAACAACACCTATAGAACACACTCAAAGTGTATGAGACATTTTTGATAAATACGTTTATAATATACCTACTTAGCTTAGAACAACTTATATTTCGATCCCAAACTAAGCACTGTTACTGTAAATACAAGACCAACACACCACTCAACAAATACTTTTAAATTATCCATTGAAACATACTGATGTTACTGTTCCAGCAGTAAGTAAATACAATAGATTCACAGCAAATCTAAGTTTTAAAGTCGTATTAAACTCGTACGTAATATATTTGGTGAATACTGCGCAAACGTTTCCAGAAAGTTCCACGTCAGTTTAGTGTTTCAGACTCAGACAATTGCAGTGTACAACAATATCATCTGTGCTGCAAGCAATCTAGAACAAAATAGTTTAAAACTGGCATTGTATTGTAGCTTCATAAGGAATAATAATTACATTGGGCATGTGAAGAATTTAGCAACTTATGAATTTACAGGCAATTTGTGGCTTAAAATAAATTCTCTTCCTCATAAGACTTGTATTTCTCGGCCTCATTCTCCTGCGTCCTCAGATCAAGTAAAAAGTGATGGCTAAGATTTTTACAAGTAAGCAATTTCATCGAATTGGCATTTGCTCGGCATGCACTCAAAGGAACATTATGATTGTAGGTAGTAAATAATACTCCGACTATGTCTATATTTCAGAGATACATAAGTCTAAGGAAAATCTAAGTACCTAAATACGCTGTACATTTCAGTAGATTTTCGGCAACTATGCCCATTGATAGATTGGGGTGGTGTATACTATATTTTCCAATCCCACCACCCAAACACGATATACCTAAACGCGATAAAATCCGTACGAATTGTTTCATAATTGCAATAGTTCAAGACCTTTGTAGCTTTCCAGTATGTAATGTAAGAAAATGTTATATTACGAATTCAACAAAAATATATTATTCCTTTGTTATCGGTCCTAATATCTACTACAAAGCAGTCTGCGTTAGAAGCCTCAAGAGATAAGTTTATTCAAACATAAAAACTGATCTTCGCGAGAAACTATTTTTGCGTTAGATTTGTATTTCGATATTATTGGGTGAGAATCAATACTATAAGGTCACATGGCTGAGCCACACTTACAGCGTGCATATTAAATTTCAGCTCATGGTTATATAGGTTTCATTTTTGTCAGTTCTATTTTAAGTACGACCTCAAACAATGTTCTATGAGATTTCATATTTTAGATAGATATTCTGTATCTTATACCAAAATAGAGTACCATCATTTATGAACGTTACGAAACTGAACATTAGTCACAGAAATTTACGTCCCCGTTTATTTTATAGATAGGCCTTAACCACTGAAAAAGTTTATAATATCAAATAATGAGCAAAGAGTCCCAGTCCTTAGTGCTTACCATAAACAGTCATGATACCGCAGGGAACAGATAATGTAAAATAAAACTGGGTTAGACAAAAAACTGCCCGACTAACTTCGCCAGACAATTTTTGTATAACTTGTTTACAATATTCCTTTGACCTGAATCCTTCAAAGTTTCTGGCCATAAACCCTCAATCCAGCCTAAGTCTAAACAATGGCCTCATTTTTTACGAGCCCTCGTAAAAACAATTTAATTAAGTTTGCCAATCTCCCAACAATGGACAGGCTATGTCCTAATCAGGCCCTGAATATTTATCAGTGCATACAGGATTAGCATAGGAACACACGCTCTTAATTATGGTGTTTGCGTGGAGACCAGGGATAACGAGATAGAAATCACTAGAGCATTTTATTCAGGGTTGATAGTGTGGAATCCTGCGTCATGTTGGCAATGGCACTTTTCCTCTCGTTTGATTTATGAAAGTATCTAAAAAGTGTATGTTGGAGTTTTTTATTTCATCCACGGCTTGACATAGGCCTCCTCCAAGGCTCTCTAAGCAGATCGATCTTACAAAAAAATAAATTGGTATATAGGTATTTACTATGTCCACCAGTTGACTGCGAAAGCTGTTTGATGAAAGTACTTTATATCTTTTTACATATCACTGCGATATCGGAATAGACACCCTCTAAGGAAATGTAGCTGCACATACATACATATCGTCGTCGTCTCGAACACCTCAACTACTAAGTCTACTGGGACCTTGGCCAGTGAAAATTCTAAGAAAATAGTTTTCCATCTAAAATAGAATTCTTTCTAAAACTTTGTCGCTTTTCTTGCTAACGCTTGCGTTGTGAGTTTGATTCCCTTGTCGTAGTTCTATTACTTAAATTCTAAAGGTTTATTTAATGGGCAGTAGGAAACTATTTAGGCTTGCTTTTTTAAGGTATCCAAGAACTTAAAACATTATCATCATCGTCTATGCGTTTTCCTGCTCCCATCCAAGACCTTCGTTTTGGAAGCCAGGATTCGTTTTCTAGCCATATACGACAGAATATTCGCTATTTCACAGAGCGACTGCCGTCTGATCTCAACAACCCAAAAGGATAGTGATATAATATAGCTTAGACTCTTCGACCAATGTCAACATATTCAAGAGTGAGTACTCGTACTAATTCCTCATAACGACTGTCTAAATTCTTCATGACCGTCAGGAACGAATCATTCTCTCATCTATTAATCAACCCATAAGTTAAACAAGTCAGCTGTACGTGCTGTGGGATTGAACCCGATACTCTCCATCAGGCAAACCACATTATCCTTCGAGCCACCGTGCAGGTAGCTATGGTCGACGAAATAGTGATCCGCTACGTGCGCTACTGACGTCACAGCGCTACGCCCGCGTGCTACGTGGACCCTGCAAACACTGTACCTGCTACGCAAACATTAATGGTGTGTTACTGATAAGTTATCATACAGCTAAAATTCTGTAATACGATTCTTTTCTGCCCAGTAAAGTTGTTATTATTGAAAGATTAAAATGCTGGCTACACAGCGTTCTCCAACTAAAAAGAAATCCAATACCTCGAGCCCAACTCAGGCAAAATCTGAATCAGATATTAGTTCGGCGACTTTGCGGTGTGATTTCGTGAATACAACCAGAAACAAACGTCAACGAGGGGAAAATTTATCACAAAAAGAGCAACTTCTGAGCTCGGAAGATCTTCACGATGAACTGTCAAACTGGAAGAGAGACCAGGACTGTAATATCTCTAAGATCCTAGCTGAACAAACGACTTTAATAACAAAACTAGCAGCAGACATTGGTGAAATTAAAACTCAAAACTCCCAAATAAAGGCATCTAAAGATGAAATTCGGAAGGTGAATGAAGAGATGGCGGCATCAATGTCTTTTATAAACAATCAATTTGAGGATCTGAAGAAAGAGGTTGAAACCCTGAGGAAGGAAAGGCAGGACCAACAAAGATACATAGAAAATCTCGAAAGGAAGATATTAGACCTACAACTCAAATCGCGCTCATCTGGAATCGAACTTCGAAATATTCCGCATGAAAGCTCTGAGAATACCGCCTCGCTAGTGACTACAGTATGCAAACTAGGAGAAGCTGTTGGAGTTCGTATCTCTGAAGGCGAGCTGCGCGACAAATATCGACTACCGGGAAAACCAACCAATACTGCAACTCCTCGCCCAATAATCGCTGAGTTTACTAAGGTGCAAACGAAACAAACGCTTATATCTGCCGTAAGATCCTACAATACAGGAAAGCCTAAAGAAGAAAAAATCAGCACAACAGTCATCGGTATTTCAGGAAAACGCCAACCTATCTTTGTCTCCGAACAATTGCCAGCTGCCTCTAAAAAACTGTTTCATCTAGCAAGGGAATTTGCCAAGAACAACAACTACAAATACTGCTGGATATCCAATGGCAATATATTTTTACGGAAGATTGAGGGAGACAAGCAAATACTTATAAATTCTGAAAAATGTATTCAAAACATAGGTAACAAAAAATTGTGACTATCTACAATCATTCTCTGTTGTTATATCGGTCTCTTTACATCAACATTAATTTTATTACACTTCTCTTACAAAATAATAATACACTCACAAATACGAACAGCACATACCTATATACACAATCATAACCATAAACACATACAAGGTAACACAAAATTACACTATATACACAAATCATCACAATCATCTCAATCCATACAACGGGCGGTGGTAATTAGTAAATTGTCTACATATGTCAAGACTCACAACAAAGGTCACCTTTATAGTTATATCATGGGTCTATTTCACTATCGTAATGGCTAACATAAACTCAATAAATAATGAACTCGAACAAATAAATATTAGCAACTCTTTCACTTGCAATCCTGAGGACTGTATCAATTACTTAAACAAATCCATACGCGACATCAGAGTAATACATATAAATATACGGAGTATAAATAAAAATTTTGACCAATTTCAATTGTTATTGCAGTCTATTAAAATTAAGTTTGACATAATAATCCTGACTGAATGTTGGCTCAGCAAAGTAACCAACATCCCACCAATGGATAACTTTTACGCACACGCTACACAAACAAACTCCAATCAAAACGATGGAGTCATAATATACACAAGATTGGGGTTACAAATCACGGTGTGGGAACCAAATTTTAAAGGGGGCAATTGCCTAGTTTGCCAAATTGAAAACAAATTAACTATAGTAGCAGTATACTGCGCCCCTTCATATAACTCAAACGATAGTTTTGATAACTTTCTAACAAGTTTAAATAGTATTTATGGACAGACATCAAACATACCAAATATTGCTCTAATAGGCGATATAAATATTGACATAAGAAAAAATAATATGTCTGACCGGAGCCTTGACTACCTTATCTTAAATGCCTCTCAAGGCCTGCTGCCTGCTCATTTGTTTCCTACACGATTGGACAACTGCTTAGACCACATCATCTTAAAGACAAAACTACCAGCTACAACACTTGTTCTAAATTCATATATCACTGACCATAAACCCATCGTTTTAAATATAAGTAACACCAACCCAACAAGGAAGACAAGACATATCAACACCCGATTTAATCATGAAGCCATTAAATTAGAATTAGAATCAACAGATTTTACAATTATATACACAATTACAGATGCTAACCTAGCTATGAATATATTCATAAATATAATAATGTCAGTCATGTCTAGACATAAAAAACATATCAAAATTCCCAAGCAAAAAAGAGTGATAAAGCCCTGGATCACCCCGGGCTTACTAAAATGTATCAGAAATAGAGACAGGCTGCATAAGCAATCTAGAACATTTGCCGATAATCTTATTTTAAGAGTCACCTACACCCGTTATAGAAATTTCTGTAATTCATTACTTCGAAAACTGAAATTAAATTATCAGCAAAATGAGCTTGAGAAAACCAGCAATAATCCTAAAGCGCTATGGAAAACTATAAAGGATATAACTAACACCCAAAGAATATGCACTAGTTCAGTCGAGCTACTTCAATTAGATGACAATCCTAGATTATCGATTACCAAAGTATGCAATTATTTTACTAGTGTAGGTAACAACATGGCAGAAAAAATCATATCACGGGGTATCCGCTCACCAACTATGGCTCAAAATCACCTCTCAGAAGAATTATACTCACCTGTTAATTCACTTGGGATTGTGGAGGTAGATGAGATGGAAATCGAGTCCCTAATTCTCCAACTACGCAATGACTGTGCCGTCGGGTGGGATGGAATTTCGGCACTGTTATTAAAAAACAATCGTAATATTTTGATCCCTCATCTTACTTATCTCTACAATCTTTGTTTACAAACAGGTGTTTTCCCGGACTGCCTTAAAAAAGCCTTAGTTCACCCTATTTACAAGGGTGGGGACAGAAACTGTGTCAGCAATTATAGACCCATATCAGTCCTCCCTGCCCTCTCTAAAATACTAGAAAAAATACTCAATAATCGATTACGTTCGTTCCT
The DNA here is from genome assembly GCA_944739405.2 of Euclidia mi. Lineage (NCBI taxonomy): Eukaryota > Metazoa > Arthropoda > Insecta > Lepidoptera > Erebidae > Euclidia > Euclidia mi. The sequence goes on from OX123195.2 coordinate 63,138,870, forward strand.
AGAAAAATTCAAACTCATATCTGACAACCAATATGGGTTTAGGACAGGAGTATCAACAGAAGATGCAGTACTTGATTTAACACAGTTCGTTGCCAATAAACTTGATAACAAAACAAAATGTTTGGGAATCTTTTTAGACCTCTCCAAAGCGTTCGACACAGTTTCTGTCCCCTTGCTTATCACTAAATTAGAACGCCTGGGTATACGCGGAACTGTCCTTGATATCTTCAGAGACTATTTGAAAAATCGCACTCAAAGAGTCAAGATCGATATGCACCTAAGTGATGAAGACACGGTTAGTTATGGTGTCCCACAGGGAAGCATACTCGGTCCCACATTGTTCCTAATTTATGTGAACGAACTTTGTAAAATGAACCTCCCTAACTCTAGGATATATGCATATGCCGACGACACCGCTATTATCGTCTATGGACAGACATGGGATTTCGTTAAAATTGAAGCAGAAAAAACACTCGCTAGAATAATAGAATGGCTAAATCAAAATCTTTTAACCTTAAATCTAAACAAAACATATTATATGCCTTTTGCAATACGTAGTAACACTCTTCCATCCCAAACCTACACAGTAATAGCTCATTCTTGCGTAGATCAATCATCACCTTGTACCTGCCAAACCCTCTGTAAAACTGACAGTGTAAAATACCTGGGTGTATACATAGATAACTTATTAAAATGGGATAAACATATTGACACACTTACTATCCGAGTCATGCGCCTCATTCATGTCATCAAATTACTTAGGGAATGCGCTAACTATGAGACACTAAAAATGGTTTATCACGCTCTGTGCAAATCAATCATAGCTTACTGTATATGTGTTTGGGGAGGAGCCAACAAAACCGTATTTGTTAGGGTAGAGAGAGCACAGAGAGCAATACTAAAAGTCATGGCAAAAAAACCAATTAGATACCCGACATCACAACTTTATGCAGAATGCCAGTTATTAACGGTGCGTCAGCTCTATGTGCTCAAATCCATTCTCAGGAAACATACAAGCATCCCCCCCTCCAATCCAAGGAAGCGCACACATTTGCGCACACGCACCCCACACAACACTTCATTCGCTAGACACCAGTACAATATATTAAGCACACACATCTACAAGAAAGCACATAAACAACTAAATATTATTGACCACAATAGTCACAATGTTCAAACGACTGTCACAGACTGGCTTAAAAAACATGACTATGACCAAACAGAATCCTTGCTAACCTACATTAGTTAATACAAGAACTTGTTACAGATAGACAAACATATACCGCACACTCATACACTCACACTCTCGCTCACGGTCACGCTCACTCACACGCACACGCACATGCCCATGCGCGCACACACCCACACACTCACACACACACACACACACACATACACACACACACACACACACACACACACACACACACACACACACACACACACACACATACATACATTATTTAATTATGTATAATACCTATGTATAATATCTAACTAGAAACATTGACTTACACTGAAAGGTGAACAACGTACTCCACTAAAGTGTTTACGTTAAGATAATGCCATCAAATACATAGCCGAACACTGTCTCTTATGTCACAGGATATCCTAGTATAAGAGACAGGGTTTACAATTTGTACACACAGATATCACCTACAACAACTTCAAGAAAACTGTATTAACATTCATGTCACCGGATGTTTGTTAAATCTCAAAAAAATATGATCTGTAATTCTTTTGGAAATAAAGATATTATTATTATTATTATTACATTTTGGTTTCCATACTTTAAATCATATGTTTCTGCCGTTGGCCTGTCTGTCTTCTTCTATTTTCTGCGATTATTAATCCCGGTCTATACCAAGTTTCGATCTATATTCATCATCATCATCATCATCATCGGCCCTGTATATAAACTGTCCCACTGCTGGGCACGGGCCTCTTCTCACTATGAGAAGGTAAGGCCATATAGTCCACCACGCTGGCCAAGTGCAGCTTGGCAGACTTCACATGTCTTTCGAGAACATTATGGGGAATACTCAGACATGCAGGTTTCCTCACGATGTTTTCCTTCACCGTTTAGCAAGCGTTAATTAACAATTTAATAGGCACATAACTTCATAAAGTCTTTGGTGCGCGCCGTGGATTCGAACCCGAGACCCTCTGCGTATAATTATCCATCTCCACTAGGCTGTATAATTAGATATGTCAATAAACATTTATCCGTCAGAGTGTGTGTAACAACCAGACACAACAACATGACTTATACATAGACAACTATATATTATATTATTGTAGTGTATATTTTACGTATGTAGAACACAAAAGGCGTCACTAATCGGATCAGGGCTTTGTCTCAGTGAATCCTATGTGACGCCTCGTGATAATTCAATAGTAATCCTTTGAGAGCGATAGCTGATACCAGACGCCAATCATCTCTGAATTATATATCACCCACCCATGTTTATGCTATAACAAGCTATGTCCTCCTTTGTTCATCATGTCAGCCTAGAGACGTCCACTGCTGGACATAGGCCTCCCCCAAGGTTCTTCACACAGACCGATTTTGAGCCGCCCGTATCCAACCGCTTCCCGCGATCTTAACCAGATCGTCAGTCCATCTTGCGAGAGGTCTATCCCTGCTCCGTCGTCCGATACGTGGTCGCCACTCTAGAACCCGCCTGCCCCAATGGCCATCGGTTCTTCGAGCTATGCGCCCTGCCCATTGCCACTTCAACCTATTTATTCGGAGAGCTATGTCGGTGACTTTGGTTCTCCTGCGGATCTCCCCACTTCTGATTCGATCTCGCAGGGAAACTCCGAGCATAGCTCTCTCCATCGCCCTCTGAGTGACCCCGAGCTTTCGGATAAGGCCCATATGGGCCTCCTTCGTTAATAATAATAAAAAATAACACCAGCCCGGTTTATAACTATAACTCTTCTCGCCATGAGAAAGTTTGGCCCGTAGATCACCACGCAGTCCAAGAGCGTGTTAGCAGAATTCACATGTGTTTTGAGAGCACATTGTGGCGAATTGACAGATATGAAATGTTCCTCTTGGTGCTTTCATCACCTTTTAGAATATGATCATTTACAGTTTAATACATACATAGCTTCGAAAAGTAGGTAAGTGGTGTATGCCGTGAGTTTAAAGAGTCTGCGTTGCAGTCTCTAGGCTATCGCTACTTTTACTTGTACAATCAGCAAATAAATAGATACAAGCCAAAAAAATAGACGTCTACAAATCTTACCTAGATACATTCCCGACAATCGGAAAGTATTCTTCTCCTATTCCAAAGTTACAGTTTGAGAGAAAAAATATGAATAATGACGACAGGCTCTTGTCTTCCCTTCTTCTCCCAGAGACCTTTAACACACATCCATACGTGCACATTGAGCTCACTGTGTACCGCATCCGAATACAATGAGAGATTCGCTTAAACTGAAATTGAATGGCTTGAGATTTATTCTTTGTGTGTGCTCGCCAAGGGACTCATCTAAACCAGTGTGGAGGTATTGCAGTAAAACTGAATAGCGCATGACTGCTCTTAAAAGTAATCGTCATGCACAATTCTTGAGTTCATAACAAAGAAGTATGATTATATCATATTCTGACTTAATTAAAGCGTATAGTGTGGTAGTGGTTTAAGCCGTCGCCTCGCAGCTTAGAATTGCGCCGAGTGTTTTGGGTTCGATCCACATTTCCCTAGTGATCTTCTCAATATTTTGTGTGGTAACTAATTGCCGTTTCGATTCTAGGTGTTATTTGTATCCGTTGAATGAATCTCGACATATCAAACAAAGCAAATAAGGAAAGCGTTGGTTAAAAATGACCATAATTCCTAATTCGTGCTTTTTAACCTTAAATTACTCTTAAATGCCAAGTTATAAATATTGTTAAAACTGTAAATAACTACCGTAGTGCTTTGCATCTATATTTTAGTTTTGTATTGTTCATAACAAAAATAGCTATCGATTCTTTGGTTGTACTTTATACTTTGTTAGAAGTATAATTTTAAAATGAATAAGAATTTGTTAATACTTAAATGCATATCAGAAATTTACACGATCCGTGAAACTACTATAAATCCAAGCATTTTGCATAACAACTAATGCGGGCCAGATTTCGGTACGTATCCATGGAAACCTTATTTGGTAACTACATGTAAATGCCTATTAACTCGGAGTAATTAAGTGTTGAATGGTCTTAGCATACAAAATTCCTCGTCACTGGTATTTAGAACATCATGAGTCGTGCGTGTGTGGATATGTACACATATTTATATTATATGGTTACATACATACATACTTGATGTAGTTTTAAATATATGTAGCGATAGCCTAGTGGAGAGACCAACAGACAGCTACTCTAGGCATGTGGCGCACTCCACTCACTTTCCAAAATTGTTAAGCAGAGGTACAGTTTATAAACAGGGCTTTTTCTTTTTTATAGACTCACTGTACCTCCAGAGGAGTAGACCGAGGTGTAATATTACAGCCATATTTTGTCATGCTATGAACTTGTAGGTCCCACGTAATAGGGGCGAGAGCATATTGCCGTTACCGGGCACTTTGCCAGACTCCGAGCTGCTACTGAGAATTCGGGAATACCCAGTAACACTGGTGCCCGACCCGACAATCGACTCCGGGACTTCCTGATCAGCAGACGCATACGCTATCCACAGGACTACAGAGGCAATCAGCAAACAGGGTTCATTTTATTATTATTCTTATATTAATTGTACTTTATTGGAATTCCAAAGGCATG